>CM039124.1:22024853-22391222 GCA_022036555.1 Microstegium vimineum | reverse complement strand
AGGCTCTTCTTCGAGCGACGACGATGAGTCGAAGGGGAAGGTTGAGGAAAAGCTCAATGGCCTCTGCTTCTATGCCGATGCCAAGCACGGTAGCTTCTGCACCATGGCGATTGAAGCTAGTGAGGTCAGTGAGCAGAAGGGCGACTCCGACGATGACTCCGACACACCCGAGGTATTACACACCATCGAGTCTCTCTCTTCCAAGCTTGAGTCTTTGAACAATGTTGACACCAAGAATAGCATACTTTTACATATCCAATATACTGTCAACAACCTCGAGATCAAGGATAGAACAACATTACACGAACATGTTTACCACTAATAAGTTCCACATGTACTTGGAAGACTTTGTTTTGTAGGGAATAACATTTCAGGCCAATCAGCAATGCTGGAAGCTCATTTCGCATATCTCCCGATGTGTGATTTGAGCCAAACTCAAGAACATCCATACCATGAGAATCCTGACATGTCCAAGAGCTCACACAAGAAATCCTGGCTCGAAAGGAGCCAAAACATGATCGGCCGATACTCATATGGACCCTGCTGGCTACCCAAGCCAGCAAGATCCATGACAAAGCCATTCAGCCCTTGGATGCAACCTGTGCTTGTTGGTATTTCTTATGACTATTGGATAAATCCGCAAGCACATAGATACCGTTGTCGAACTTCACCTAGGAATATTCTAAGGTATCGTAATTTATATTTTCCCAAGGGAAAGTTGGGCTAGAAATGATAATCAGAGAGAGATCCTAGAGATTACCTTAACTTAGTACCAACTAGTATAGAGGGGTAAACGATATATGTGATAGGAAGGGTTGACGAATGAATAAGCCAAGGTAAATGATACTTAGAACAGACTAGATAAGATAGCTAGGTGGGAGGACAATGAGAGAGTATAGGGACTCCTATGAAATTCACTCTACTTCAATATACTTAGCTAATTAACTAGTCTAAACACTATAGTTTGTCTCCTCAATACAAGTATGTTAGGCGAGGGGATAGATCAGTAGGAGGACAAAACTCCTACCGGACCGCGCCCTCTTCTTACGGGGCCTTACCTTTTAAGAACTTGCCTATAAACACGTGGTAGAATACAACGACTAGACAAGGCTGTTAGTTCTTGCTAGCTACCACAAACAATCCGTGCAGCAAGCGGTAACCAAGGATAAGATGATGTATAAGCACCACGCTTACACACAACTTACTACTTTGACTACGATCTATAATCAAAGCACCCTATGACAGGGAATGATCGCATACAGGAAAGGTCACAAGGACCACAAACTATGAATGTAAAGGCTATTAAAGAGCTATAGGATATAACAAGACTATATCTAGTATAGTAATGCTCAAAGTAAATACTACGTAAAGTAGAGAGAAAAGATAATATATTGAATAAGATAAAGTCTTACAAAGAAGGAAAGATACAAGAGCTATACCAAACTTCCCAGAAGACGACTCCGGAAATCCCGAGCACAGCTCGACTCAACTCTAACTCCCACTCTAGACTAACTCCTAGAACAATCTAAGGAATAGAGCTTGTAGGCTTCTTCACCATGTGTAGAGAGGGGGTGTGGCCCTCTATTTATAGTGGGAGGTGGAGTAGGTGCCACGTCATCGATCCAGGGGGCTTCAATCCTCCACCCTTGGATCAACCGACCCTTGAACCGACCAAGGGTGGATGGCATGGATTTCTACCATGTGCCAAGAGGTATGGCGGTTGGAGGGAGCCAACCGACCTAGGGGGGTGGTCGGCCGACCCCCGCTATGGTCAGTGGGCCACCCCTTGGCCTTCTGGGTGTAGCCCCACTGGCCAGGGAATGAGTAGGGGCCAGGTGGGCCCAGGGGGTGATCGGTCGACCCCCCCCCTTGGGGTCTCTGGCCCACATCTTCCTCCCTGGTGCTGGTCCCACTTGTCATTGAGGTTGTATGTTGATTCTGAGGTGGTTGTCACGTTTATCTCCTTGGTGTGGGCCCATGGATCCATGTGCTATGCATATGAGCCGTTGAGAGAAAGCACAAAGTGACCCAAGGGTTGGAAATCACTTTGAGATGCTTCTCTTGGATCATGGCTGAGACGGGAGAGCTGGTAGGCCCATAGGGTGGTCGGCCGACCCCCTATGTGGGCCCTACTGGCTCTCCTTTGCTCCATTTTTTATTCCTGCATTCAAACACTCATGGACATGTGGAACTGGTTATTTGATAAATTATGCTCATGATGTGTTTGTTTATCCCAGATCTTGAGGTTGGTGGCAACATTTTAGCTATGTAAAAGTGGTGCATAATTTGTGCCAACAGTGCTTTCATTCAATGCTCCAGATTAAGTGCACAAGGATCCATGGGCCCACATCAAGAGAATCAGCGTGAAAAACACTTTAGAAAGTTCAACAAAGCCCCATGACAAGTGGGACCACCTTCTAGAAGAAGGTGGTGGGCCCAAGGCCTCTAGGGGGGTCGGCCATTACCCCAATGGGGGCTACCACCCCCCACTTGATCCCTGACCAGTGAGGACAACTTCTAGAAGCTCTGGGAAGGGCCCATCTGCCATAGGGGGGGGGTCGGCCAATGCCCCCTATGCCCCTTGTTGCGCCTGGTGACTCCCTCACGCATTTAACACATGATGGAAATCCAAACCCTCCATTCCAAGTCGGTTTAGAGGTGGCTGATCCAAGGGCCCAGAAGTGAAGCCTCCTGGATCGATGACGTGGCAGTGGAGTAGCTTGTACTCCACCCCCACTATAAATAGAGGCTCACACCCCCCTCTTCATTCATGGTGAACAAGCCTACAAGCTCAGTTGCTTAGATCTTCTAGTAGTTAGTCTAGAGTGGGAGTTAGAGTTGAGTCGAGCTGTGCTCGGGATTTCCGGAGTCGTCTTCTGGAGAGTCTGGTATAGCTCTTGTATCTTTCCTTCTTTGTAAGACTTTACCTTATTCAATATATTACTTTTCCTCTACTTTACTTAGTATTTACTTTGAGCATCACTATACTTGTTATAGTCTTGTTATATACTTTTGCTTATTACTAGCCTTTACATCTGAAGGACCGAGAACGGCGACCAGAGGGGGGGGGGTGAATGGGAGCCAAATAAAATTCAACTCAATGACCCTTGTCCCAAACTCACACCCAAAACTTGACCTCGAAAGAACCGACTCGCACATGACCTAACAAGTATGTGTACACCTTAGGAATACCCCCAAAAGTTCAGCGGAGCGGTCGGAGAAGATGGAGAACAATCGAAGCCATGAACTCGAAACCGATACACCGAGAGAGGTACTCTCAACCCCTAGAAAGAAGAGGCAAGAGCACACCCAAAAGTACTTATGAGAACTGGTCTCAAAAGTACCTAATCATGTTCCTTACGTGAATACGAATCCAACACAACAAACGGAACTTGATTCGGAGTCCGGACGAGAGAGAAACGGCCAAAACAGCGATCACCAGTGACCACAAGACTAGTGGTCGAAGGTACCACAGGACCAATGCAAGTGGTCCGGTGGTATGGTCCGAAGCTAGGGTCCTTGCTGTAGTTTTTCGGCACAACCACAGGACTACTTGCAATGGTCCGGTGCTATGGTCCGGTGGGTGGTCCGGAGGGTAGTCCGACGGAAAAAAACAGCCAAACAGTATGCACCCAAGCTCCGGACTAGTGGTCCGGTGGTACCACAGGACCAATGCAAGTGGTCCGGTGGTATGGTCTGGTGCTAGGGGATGTGCTGTTATGTTTTGGCAAGAGCACAGGACCACTCGCTATGGTCGGAGGTATGGTCCGGAGGGTGGTCCGGTGCTTACGAACTGAGCGCAGAAAACCCGTGAAAACCTATTTCACTCCGCCAAATCTTCCCAAAACTCAACCAAATGAACTCCAACTGCAACCAAACTTTGTAGGCATGATACTTGTGCAGTTGGGGAGCTATCCCAAAGAAATCATTGCTCAATTTGGAGAGGATAAACGAGAACACTCGGATTTGGGGGAGAAAAGGCAAAACGAAGAACGCCTCAAAGAAATCGCCCGATCTACGCACTCGTGAGGTTTGAGGAGAATTCCTTTGGTGCAAAGATGCTCCTCATGAATACGAACAAGTTGGTTCAAGAGGATTTTGCAAACCTACTCTCAACAAAGAGAAATCAACTTGGGAAAAAGAGAGAGCAAAAGCAAAACGCGAAGAACACAAGCAACTGGGGAGACTCGATCAAGAAACTAACCGTGCCATGGCACTCGGAGAGTCAGGCCTCCGATTCCCACCAAAAGATTCGAGTTCTTACAGAGGTTGGTGAAATCAACCTAGGGATCTCATGAACTAGAGAGCAGGTAGAGAGAGAGAAAGTTGGGGCAAATGATTAGGGTTCAAGAGATGGGATGAGGGATACCCCTTCACCCCCCACTTATCGGGCTTTGGCTATTTCCCAAAGACCCCCCTAGATACATTGAGTGAACTACCTAGCCTAAGCATTGCAGTCCAAGCTCCGGAAAATATCTCCCGCATTTTGAATGCACGGCCCCGCTTCCTGCCGGGAGTTGCCATCGCCTCGACGCAACCTCTAGGATTCCGCCACGCATCATCCCCGCTTCCTCAGAACCTCCGCCTAGGTTTTGAGGCCCAAACCCAGGAAACCCACCACCGGTAGCTTTGGGCTCAACTACCGAACCCCGAGTTTTGCAGCCCAAACTCGGAAACCAACGCGGATGGTTTTGAGGCCCAAACCACCAAACCACTCGACGCGAGCCACCTTGTCTTCGCCCGGTCGGACTCCGAGTCCCCTGAGCCTCCGCTCGACTCACGCGTCCATCCTCTTGACTCGGCCGACTCGGTCTACCTCCATGTCTTCTCGCACTTGCCGGTGCCAAGTACTAGCCACCACAGCTAGTTCGCCAGCGCCCATGTTCCCTCAGTCCGAGCCCCGCTTCCGCCCTTCACCGCTCTCAGTCCATCGGCACGGCAAGCCTCTACTAGACCTTCTCCACGCCATTGACCACTGTCACTAGGCATAGCACCTGCACACCACAAGCCGATAGACAGGCACACATTTGCTTTCGCAAAGGGCTAGGGTAAGCCACTCAAACTGAAACACTCAAGTGTTGGTCAATCACTCATCATCAAAGCTGAACATACATGGGTACTTATCCACCATGTGCTCGCAACATCAATAGTCTGTGATCCTTATGGCCTTTCCCATATGCAATAATTGCATGTCATAGGGTGCTCTGGTTGTAGATCACAATCAAAATAGTAAGTTGTGTGTAAGCGTGGTGCTTATACATCATCTTATCCTTGGTTACCACTTGTTGCACGTATTGTTTGTGGTAGCTAGCAAGAGAGTGAAAACCTTGTATGGTCTTTGTATTCCACTACGTGTTCTTAGAAAAGTTCTTAAAAGGTAAGGCCCCCCTAAAAGGAGAGCGCGGTCCGGTAGGAGTTTTGACCTCCTACTGATCTATCCTCTCGCCTAGCATACTTGTATTGTGGAGACAAACTATAGTGTTTAGACTAATTAATTGGCTAATGTTGACGATGAAAATGTCATAATTTTCTATACTCAAAATCACCGTCAACAACCTCATAATGATGGGACATAAGCATATCATGAGTATATTTTATCCAACAACTAGTTCCACATGTCCATGGAGTATTTCATGTAGGACTATATGAAATGGAGAGAAATGAGCTAGTGGGACCCACATAGGGGGGTCGGCCGACCACCCTATGGGGCCCACCAGTCATCCCAATCACCCACATGATAAGAGGGCCCATAGGTCATAGTAGGAGGGTCACTAACCCCTTGTGCAGGTCAACCGACCTCACCATGGGGCCCACCAGCCTCTCACGCTGGCCATGATCCAGGAGAAGCACTCCCAAGTGATCCTCCACCCTTGGATCAACTTGTGCTTTCTCCCAATGGCTCATATTCACTTCACATGGATCCATGGGCCCACAAGAGTACAAACCGACGTCCAGAAGTGGTCCAACCTATGCACACCCACTCCAAGACATGTGGGCCTCCTTCTAGAAGGACAGGGGAGGTCCACCACCCATAGGGGGGTCGGCCGACCCCCCCTAAGGCCTATGGGGCACTCACCTCCTTTGCATGCCGCCATGCAAAGATGCACATTGTGAATTTCTCTCCACCATTGATCTAAAGGCGGTTAGGATCCAAGGGCTCTCATCATCCATCACACGGATCGATGATGTGGCGGTGGAGTAGCCCCTACTCCACCTCTCCACTATAAATACCCCCTCTCATTCAAGACACACCACAAGGAGGAGCTCTCCACTCTCTCTCAAGATGTAAGACTTGTAGTAGTGTTAGTGTTGTTAGGAGTTAGAGTGAGCCTCTGGTCTTCAGCTCTAGTCTTCCAGGAGGTCTGATATGCTTCTAGTATTTATTTCTCTCTTTGTAAGACTTGAGTTATTTTATATAGTTATCTTCTCTACTTTTCCTTAGTACTTTACTTTATTGCAACATAACTGGTTATGTTGTATTGGTTATTATCATAGTCATAGTTGTTTGATAGTAAGATAATGGTAGTATACCTTTGCACTAGTTCACCGCCCTTAACTCGGTGCTCTAATCAATTTCATCGGACGTCGGATTAGAGTAGTGAGATATAGTGTAGACATGGTGTCTAGACTATACGCTTACCTGTGTCTGCGGCTTGTCCAACGGTTTTTTTGTGGTACCTAGTAGGGGTGACAGACCTATCTAGGCTTTGATCCCACCACGTTCGGCCAAGTTCTTAAAGCGTAGGCCTTCTTGTGATAGGATGTTTAGCACCCTTCTCATCCCTTTCTGTTGCTAAGTGGCCTAGTGGCCCGAGGTGCAATTGTGAATGAACATTGTTCTTGCTTGATATGAATTCTCTTGTTAAGTTAGAACCATGCAAGTAGAGATAGATATTTGGAAACCTTATGCTCGCTCGATGTCCTCCTCGCTCACTAAACTACTCTTTATCATTGGAACTTCTCTTGTGTGTCATTGCACTTATCATATATATCATTTACCCCTACCATAGTTTACTTGGTATATTAGTTAGTGGATCATCATGGTTAGCTATCATATTCTTGAACCATTGCTTCCCTGAGGATAAATACGATACCCTAGAATACTCCTGGGTGAAATGCTACAACGGTATTTCTGTGCGCTTTCGGAATATTCTACATGAGCATAATAAATACCAACAAGCATTTCTGGCGCCGTTTCCAGGGAAGCAATTGGCAAAAGATTTTGATACTAACTTTGTTGTCTACTAATCTATGTTACCACTAGCTATTGTGGGATTACCATTGTTCTGTTGAGTGTGGAATAAACAGGACATCAACCATCTCGACCTTCCGGTGTTCTTCCACAAGAAAAAAACATCAAAGAGCCCAGGGTGCCTGATCATTCATGAACAATCAACATTTCGACCCTACCAACTCACAGGTATGCGTATGCATGTAATCTAACCCTGTGTAGAATTGAAGAAGGCCGCTGTCAAAGAAGAAACCAAAACCATTCATGTGACAGAGCAAAAGCACTCACAATTCCATCTCAAATTGTGGGTAATGATGGGATCATTCAGGTATGTGAGACCCTGTCGGGAGGCAACCCGACGTTATCCTTTTATTTAGTCCATACCACTACATGTTTGCTTAAATCATCATGTCTCTAGTGCTTCTTTTGGTTAAGTCTAGAGATTCATGCATATCCATCATTTACATCATTTTATTTTTCCAAAACCATAACATGTCTGATTGAATGCATTTCATCCACCCCATCTGCATAAAAAAATCATGAAAAAAAATCTCCTCTGCTTCACCACTCATGTTCTTGTCTCTAATTAAATCAATCTCATTCAATGCTTCCTTTTCTCTTCTTGTATGCTTTGGTTTGGAAGTACCATTTGAATGTACTCCCATAGGCTTTTTAAATTGAGCATGGTTCTTAGGTTAAATAGTCTACCTTAATCAAACAAGGCATGGTGTCAAGTTTGATTATTGAATCAAAATATACTTGTATAGAATTTGGTTGTTTAGTTGGACTAATCCCTGTAGGAAAGCCTTAAAACTTTTGGTGGGTAAGTCATGAGATCATTATTGGAGACAAATCAAGCTCTTGTAGTGGCAGAGGGAGCGGAGCTAGCGGAGCGAGGTGCACGTCGCACCGGTTTGAGTATTGACTATGCCTCTCTGTGGATCTCTCCTGACCACAAGTTCTTTAACTATGGGTTTAGAGGTCGCAACTATAGAGTCACTGCTTCCCGCTTCAGAGAGATTTTCCACTTAGAGGCATCAACTACCAGAGTCCACAACTTGTGCTACGGTGATCAGGATGCACCGTGATGACCTCACGACGGTGTTGTGCTAGCTACAGACTTTGTTTGGCTGTGCTTCCTGCAGCCGTTCGGAGACGGGTCCAGCCGCACTCCACGCGATCCTACTCTGCTGACTCGGACTCTACATGAGGTACTGCGCCATACCATACTTCCCCGAGTAGGAGCCCACGACACACTGACCAGACTTTAGCTGTGGCTCCTAGCTCATGTTATCAGGATGGTGAAGTTTGACCTATGGGATCTACTCGTCAGTGAGATGGAGGACATCATAGCAGGAGGCTTCAGAGACCACTAGCAGTTGCAGTACGCTCATTGGATCTCATATCTGATGGTTTCTTGGGTTGGGTCTCCCTCACTACTTACCACTCTTACCCGGTCAGCTACTGTCTTTCCGGAGTATCAGATGAGCCAGCTGGTGCTCCATGGTTGCCACACACGTCCTAGCCGCGCTCGGTGCCCGGACACTCTACAGATAGGGATTCCACCATAGTCTGAGGAGCAGCATGATGCTACTGTTGAGAGACTTGCAGAGTCAGAGCTAGCAGACCTCGATGCTCAGATTGATGCAGCTGCTGACGACACTTACAGAAAGGACCTGCCCTTCGATAGCTCTGACGGGCGTGTGGACGTCGTTGCCATCCTCGTCCTCGATGAGGGTGGCATTTATGGCGGCCCCGCGTGGTGGTGAGTCATACATAAAACACTCACGCCCGCGGCCGGCGTTGCGGTCGCTCGAACTGGAGCCGAGCAAGTAATCGCTGGCGTGCAGGAAACCATAGAAGGCCTCCTTATCCCCAAGACCTTCGAAGTCCAGAGGCTCCCAGGGAACGATGCTTCCGCGGCCGGAGTCGGCGTATGAGGTGGCCTCTGAGCTTGTGAGGAGGTCGGAGACGGACCGGAGGTGGTGGGAGGCGAGCCTGATGCATGTCCTCTCTGCGGGGTCCGCACGGAAACCCGCGGTCACCGCCTCTGAGGAGGATGCGACGGCGCTTCGCATGTCGTACGGTAATGCCGTTGGAAAGGGGGCATCGATGAGCTCGAGAGAGAGCGGTTGTCCTCCCGCGAGCTACGTCATCATGTTGGCCAACGCGAAGTAGAGGTTGTGTAAGGACCCCTGAGTCGGCTGGGGGCCCATCAGGGTGTCGAGCTGGCATTCAAACTCTGGTTAGTGGGCTCGTGGGACGGTTGTTCCCTGAGCAATTTGCCCCCTAGGGGGAGACAGGCCAAGGTGGGCCATGGACGCCGAGATGGCTTCCACGGCTACCTCGGGTGATGCCGTGGGGCGACAGAGGACCAGGTCGGCCCCCTGCCCGTGGCACTGGAAGTCCAGGCTACCAAAATAAATGATGGAGCTTGGCGAGAAGTCAACGTGAAGAATTGTCATCTGAAACTTGAAAAAATGCGGGTGACACGCAAAGTCCCCTACCTGGCGCGCCAACTGTCGGTGTCTAAAATGATGGGGTCTAGATAGCCAACGAGTAAATTTCTAAGCGTGTCGGAGATCAGATGGTTGCGCTCGGAGGACACAAGGATTATACTGGTTCAAGCATGAACGCCCTACGTCCAGTCTGTTGTAGAGTCATGTTACCGAGCGCGGAGTGCTTGTAGAGGGGAGCTACAAGCTTTGGTGAGAGTGGGAAGTTGGTTCCCAAGTCTCGTGCATATAGGTTCTTGGTTCTAGTGAGAACTCGCGTGAATGCGATAGGTGTGTGTGAATCTGAGAGTTCAGAGTGTCGAGAGAGAGATTGGGGATCCATTCTCCCCCTTTATACGTAGGGAGAGATGGTGGAGTACAGAGAGAGGGAGAGAGAAAACATGGGCCCGGTACGGGCCGCTGACTTGGGGGGCACTTCGGGCTTCTGTTCGCCTTCCTTCCCGGGGAAGACTGTGCCTGTAGACACGCCGACGGGACCCTATTCGTCCTTGTTGAGGCTGTAGCCATGCGCCTTGTGATCGGAAACGTTATTGTTCCCTGATTTAGGGCATGGGCGGGGGTTGGCAACACAGGACCAAACACCCCCGCGTTCCGTCGTACAGGATCGGGAACGCCCTAATCCCTATTCAAGCGTCCGTCAAGGGCATGGTGCAAGTACGGCGAGTGTCAATCAATGGTTAGGCAACACAAGGATAGAAATGGCGGTTCACGCCTTGGAGCCCCATGCCTGAGGACAATCAGTGATGTGGACCTTTTGACTATGGGTTAGGTCACCCGGGTCGGCCTTGGAGGCCATGCCCTCGGGAAGGAAAGATGTCATCGGGTGATGTCACCTTGGCTCGGACGAGGCGGATGAGCCCCCGAGGCTAGATGATGTTTTGATGATGTCACCCTAGCTCGGACAAGGCGGAAGATCCTCCGAGGGAGCGGTGTTTGTCTTGGTTGGTCGGAGGTGGAGAGCCCCCATGGATAGCGACTTCACCCCCGCTCGGACGGGGCGAAGAGCCCCTGAGGGTGATTTTGTTTTTGCGAAGTCCGGTGTTTGGGTACCCTATTCTCAGGTATCCGACAGTATGGCTATGGGAAAATCAATAGGAGAAAACCAACTTTGGAAAGGTCCAAGAAAGGGAGGAGAGTGGAATATGGAGTTAGGGGGAGTTGAAATCCAGAATACCACAAAGGGACATTGTCAAGGTCAAGATAAGTTGTAAAAGGTTCATTTGGTATCCTTTAGCATCATATAAACTTGCTCTTGTACTGCATTAAAGCAAGTAGATAGGTTTTCATTATGTATTTGTTATTATTTGCTTGCTTTGGTCGTGATGTCATCAAGCACCAAAGGGGGGGGTTAAGGAAAATGTACCCTTAGCCCATTTTAGTTTAGATTTTGGTGTTTCATTATTAACAAGACAAAATTGGATTAATGGAATTGCAAAATGTTTGTTTTGTAGTCCAAAAGGGCCCAAACATGATTTGGATGAAGGAAACACGGTGCTCTAATGATCAACACCTTAAGCAAGGCATTAGAAGCTGAGTAGAGGACCCAAAAGATCAAGAAAAGTTCAAACACAAAGAATGAAGCCAAGTCAGATGTAGAGGTCATGAAGAAATTAAGTGAAAGGAACATTAGGAGCTCTAAAGCTAGATGAATAGGGTATTAACCATGGACACTAGTCTACTTTCAAACCTTAGACACAAGGAGCTTCAGGCCCTGGTGAGCACTAACCATCCAATTATCCAAACCAATGGAGAGCTTGATATGGAGGCATCCAGACTGATTCCAAGAGCGTGCAAGGTTCTAACCTAAGTCGAACCAGAGTCTTTAAACCATCTATTGTCTAAGTTCAGAGAATGCCCCCCACATCACAACCAATGTAGCGCGAGTAATGGCTAGTTCAAACAATCACTGCAAGAAAATCCTACATCCATGACGTTCCACTTTTGTCATGGTAAAGCCAAAAAACATCATGGACACATATCTGTGACGAGTTTATGACGAATTTTTTTATCATCTTTGTCGCGTCACAGATATAAAATAGTGACGATTTTAAAACTTTCGTCATGGATAGTGTTTCATTAATGACGATTTTTCCACCATCACAGATCTATTTCAGTCGGCGTTCAGAGTACACGTGTATAGGTCGACACGTGTCACGTTGTGAGTTTGCCACGTGTTCCTCTGTGAGGTCGCCACGTGTCACGTGTACCGCTTAGGCATTGCCACGTGTCACGCTGTGAGGTTGCCACATGTCACGCTGTGAGTTTGACACGTGGTTCGGTATGGCGATGACATGTCACGCTGTGAGGTTGCCACGTGTATATATCTAGAAAATATCCAAAATTTTAAATTATATATATACATATATATATATATATATACACGTAGGTACATATATAAATTTAAATTTTGTTGTATATTTTGTTATATATTTATATTATATATATAATATCTTTATGCAAGTCTACTTCTTATATAGACATTGCCTCCCTCACTCCCACCTCTCTAAGCGAGGTGGTACTAAAGAAGTACTCCCTCCGTCCCGGTTTGTTGGTCGTTTTAGCTCTGTGGCTGGACAACAAAAGCTGCCTGAATCTGGACATGGAGAGGATTCAGGTGCATTGAATACTGAGTGAATGTAGACACTTGCATGTTTCTCTTAAACGACATACAAAGGGGGACAGAGGGAGTATGTGTGGTGCTTCCTTGCTGGTTCACTGCAATGGGCCTTCTTGTTGTTGCTTGTTGTTGCTTGTTGTACGTTAAATTTTTAAATTTCGACAACTTCAAACCACTTTTTGGAATCCTAAATGGTCTCAAATAGAACAGTTATGAATACCAAGTTTGATCAACTTATCAAGATCTACATTAGTTGTTTTAGTCAACTTTTCATTTGACAAAGTTTGAACAATTTAAATTTCGAATTTTTAAATTTTGACACCTCCAAACTAGTTTTTAAAACCTATATATATACGTGTATATACGTAGGTACATATATAAATATAAATTTTGTTGTATATTTATATTATATATATAATAATAATATATTTATGCAAGTCTACTTTTTATATAGACAATGCCTCCCTCACTCCCACCTCTCTAAGCGAGGTGGTACTAAAGAAGTGTGTGGTGCATGCTTGCTGGTTCACTGTAATGGGCTGCAATGGGCTGCAATGGGCCTTCTTGTTGTTGCTTGTTGTACGTTAAATTTTTGAATTTTGACAACTTCAAACCACTTTTTGGAACCCTAAATGGTCTCAAATAGAAAAGTTATGAATACCAAGTTTGATCAACTTATCAAGATCTACATTATTTGTTTTGGTCAACTTTTCATTTGACAATGTTTGGACAATTAAATTTTGAATTTTTAAATTTTGACATCTCCAAACTAGTTTTTGAAACTCATATATATACGTGTATATACGTAGGTACATATATAAATTTAAATTTTGTTTAATATTTATATTATATATATAATATATTTATCCAAGTCTACTTTTTATATAGATATTGCCTCCCTCACTCCCACCTCTCTAAACGAGGTGGTCCTAAAGAAGTGTATGTGATGCTTGCTTGCTGGTTCGCTGCAATGGGCCTTCTTGTTGTTGCTTGTTGTACGTTAAATTTTTGAATTTTGACAACTTCAAACCACTTTTTGGAACTCTAAATGGTCTCAAAATATAAAAGTTATGAATATCAAGTTTGATCAACTCATCAAGATCTATATTAGTTGTTTTGGTCAACTTTTCATTTGACAAAGTTTGGACAATTTAAATTTCGAATTTTTAATTTTTGACCCCTACAAACTACTTTTTGAAACCCATATATATACGTGTATATACATAGGTACATATATAAATTTAAATTTTGTTGTATATTGATATTTTTATATTATATATATAATAATATATGTATGCAACTCTACATTTTATATAGACAATGCCTCCCTCACTCCCACCTCTCTAAGCGAGGTGATATTAAAGAAGTGTGTGTTGCTTGCTTGCTGGTTCGTTGCAATGGGCCTTCTTGTTGTTGCTTGTTGTACGTTACATTTTTGAATTTTGACAAATTCAAACCACTTTTTGGAACCCTAAATGGTCTCAAATAGAAAAGTTATGAATACCAAGTTTGATCAAATTATCAAGATCTACATTACTTGTTTTGGTCAACTTTTCATTTGACAAAGTTTGGACAATTTAAGTTTCGAATTTTTATTTTTTTACACCTCCAAACTAGTTTTTGAAACCCATATATATACGTGTATATATGTAGGTACATATATAAATTTAAATTTTGTTGTATATTTATATTATATATATAATAATATATTTATGCAAGTCTACTTTTTATATAGACATTGCCTCCCTTACTCCCACCTCTCTAAGCGAGGTCGTACTAAAAAAGTGTGTGTGGTGCTTGCTTGCTGGTTCGCTGCAATGGGTTGCAATGGGCCTTCTTGTTGTTGCTTGTTGCACGTTAAATTTTTGAATTTTGACAACTTCAAACCACTTTTTGGAACCTTAAATGGTCTCAAATAGAAAAGTTATCAATACCACGTTTGATCAACTCATCAAGATCTACATTAGTTGTTTTGGTCAACTTTTCATTTGACAAAGTTTGGACAATTTAAATTTTGAATTTTTAAATTTTGACACCTCAAAACTAGTTTTTGAAACCCATATATATACGTGTATATATGTAGGTACATATATAAATTTAAATTTTATTGAATATTTATATTATATTATATATATATATATATAATATTTATACAAGTCTACTTATATAGACATTGCCTCCCTGACTCCCACCTATCTAAACGAGGTGGTACTAAAGAAGTATGTGCGGTGCTTGCTTGTTGGTTCGCTGTAATGGGCTGCAATGGGCTTTCTTGTTGTTGCTTATTGTACGTTAAATTTTTGAATTTTGACAACTTCAAACCACTTTTTGGAATATAAATGGTCTTAAATAGAAAAGTTATGAATATCAAGTTTGATCAATTCATCAAGATCTACATTAGTTGTTTTGGTCAACTTTTCATTTGATAAAGTTTGGACAATTTAAATTTGGAATTTTTAAATTTTGACAACTCCAAACTAATTTTTGAAACCCGTGTATATACGTAGGTATATATACATAAATTTAAATTTTATTGTATATTTATATTATATATATAATAATATATTTATGCAAGTCTACTTTTTATATAGACATTGCCTTCCTCACTCCCCCCTCTCTAAGCGAGGTGGTCCTAAAGAAGTGTATGTGATGCTTGCTTGTTGGTTCACTGCAATGGGCCTTGTTGTTGTTGCTTGTTGTACGTTAAATTTTTTAATTTTGATAACTTCAAACCATTTTTTGAAACCCTAAATTGTCTCAAATAGAAAATTTATGAATACCAAGTTTGATCAACTCATCAAGATCCACATTAAATGTTTTGGTCAACTTTTTATTTGACAAAGTTTGGACAATTTAAATTTCGAATTTTTAAATTTTGACACCTCCAAACTAGTTTTTGAAACCCATATATATACGTGTATATACGTAGGTACATAAATAAATTTAAATTTTGTTGTATATTTATATTATATATATAATAATATATTTATTCAATTCTACTTCTTATATAGACATTGCCTCCCTCACTCCCACCTCTCTAAGCGAGGTCGTACTAAAGAAGTGTGTGTGGTGCTTGCTTGCTGGTTCCTGCAACGGGTTGCAATGGGCCTTCTTGTTGTTGCTTGTTGTACGTTAAATTTTTGAATTTTGACAACTTCAAACCACTTTTTGGAACCCTAAATGGTCGCAAATAGAAAAGTTATGAATACCAAGTTTGATCAACTCATCAAGATCTACATTAGTTATGTTGACACAAAAAGCGTCGGATCTGGGAACACCTCGGGCTTATACCCGAATTCAATATCCAAGGTGTGCCAATCGATTTGACCAGTTAATCGATAAGGATGATAACTAGAACAACGATGAACGAGATGACGGCGATGCGCCCGGATGTCAAGGCTTAAATTGCAGAAAAAGCGGAACTCACAAAGTAGACGGAGATCTTGTAGATGCAGTCCGTCGAGATCGTGAGAACTCGTGAAAAAGCTAGAACTAATGCGATAAAAGTAGATGCTTTAAAAAGTAGACGAAAGTAATAGATTTGTATTGATTGATTGATATATTTACACCGCCCCTGGGTACATATTTATACTCTGGTAAAAGGAGTTGTAAACAGACACGACTCATACATAAACAAAACTCCTATTTTTAAGGAAATAAACGACTCGTGCAAGAGTCGGACTCAAACTATAATAATAATATTGGTATAAAAATCACCAGTTTCCTTATCTATCTTCCTTACGATGAAACTTCTCATCGGTAGATCCCTTTAATCCGCAATTTCCTTCTATTGCCATCAGCAACTTTCTGCTGACGTCAGCCACATCAACCCGTATCCATCGGCAATACCTCCTTATCGGAAAACATATCTTCTTTCTCCCTTGACATTTCTTCAATCAAATTTACTATTGGCGTTTTCCTCTGCCTCCATCGGTAATTTGACCGGCAGCATTTTAATGTCGATGGGGAACAACGATTATGAAGGACCGAGAACGGCGACCAGAGGGGGGGGGGGTGAATGGGAGCCTCAAATTTCTCTCGAAATATTCGGGTCACTCTTCTCGAAATATTCAGACGAAATCGGAGAAATGAAAGCTCACCGGCAGTGGAGAGAAACTCACCGGAAAACTCAAAACACAGGTTCTCAACCCCTAGGGAAAAGAGGCAAGCACCCCAAGAAAAACAACCAGAAAAGCAGGCGATGGACGCTGGACAGCAGGGCGACGGACGCTAGGCGTCGGATGCTGAGAGATCGTCTGTCGGCCTTCCAGAGAGCCTTCTAGAGAAGAAGCAGAAGGCAGAGCGCCGAACGCTGGGCGATGGACGCTTGGGTGAGCGTCCGTTGGCGTCGGACGTTGCGCGATGGACGCTTAGAAGAGCGTCCGTCGGGCTTCCAGTGAACACTGTAAAACTACATACAACAACAAAGCGACAGACGCTGGGCGATGGACTCTGAAGAGCGTCCGACGCCAAAACCGAAGGACGCCAACGAGTGAGGCGACGGACGCTGACGTCAGCACTTCCTAGCGTCTGACGCAAACCGTCGGAGCGTCCGACGCCTCCGATAGAAGCGCAGTAAACACAAAAATAATTTTTCTTTCCACCAAATCTTCCCAAACCTAGACCAAATGTTCTCCACTAGCAACCCAACTTGGTAGGCATGATTCTACTTCTGTGGAGGAGCTATCCCGAAGAAATCATCACTCAATTTGGTGAGGATTAAGGGGAAACGAGGATTTGGGAGAAAAGGGGCAAGAACGAAGAACACCGCAAGGAAATCACCTGATCTGTGTGCTCGTGAGGTTTCAGGAAAAATCATTCGGTGCAAAGTTGCTCCTCGCGAGTACCAAAAACTTGGTTCAAACGGATTTTGCAAAGCTTCTCTCAAACAAGAATTCTCAACACGGAATCAAAAAGAGAGGCAAAAGCAAAACGTGAAGAACACAAGCGAAACGGGGGCACAATCACGAAATCAAAGCCACCATGGCTTACGGAGGTTACGGCCTCCGATTCCTCACAACAAAACCAAGTTCTTACAAAGGTTGGTAGAAACAACCTAGGGATCTCATGAACTAGAGAGAGAGAGAGGGGGGGCAAGTGACTAGGGTTCAAGAGATAGGATGAGGATACCCCTTCATCCTCTATTTAATGGGGCTTTGGCTATTTCCCAAAGACCCCCCCTAGATACATTGCGTGAACTACCTAGCCTAAGCATTGCAATCCAAGCTCTGGAAAATATCTCCCTCGATTTGAATGGACGGCCCCGCTTCATGTCGGGAGTTGTCGTCGCCTCGACGCAACCTCCAAGATTCCGCCACGTTCCATCTCTGCTTCCTCGGAAGCTCCACCTAGGTTTTGGGGCCTAAACCCAGGAAACCTGCCACCGGTAGCTTTGGGCTCAACTACCAAACCCCAAGTTTTGCAGCCCAAACTCGGAAACCAACGCGGATGGTTTTGAGGCCCAAACCACCAAACCACTCGACGTGAGCCACCTTGTCTTTGCCCGGTCGGACTCCGAGTCCCCTGAGCCTCCGCTCAACTCGCGCGTCCACCGTCTTGACTCGGCTGACTCGGTCTACCTCCATGTCTTGTCGCACTTGCCGGTGCCAAGTACTCGCCACCACAGCTAGCGCGCCGGCACTGATGGTCCCTCAGTCCGAGCCCTGCTTCCACCCTTCACCGCTCTCAGTCCATTGGCACGGCAAACCTCTACTCAACCTTCTCCACGTCATTGACCATTGTCACTAGGCATAGTATCTGCACACCACAAGCCGATAGAAAAGCACACATTTTGTTTCGCAAAGGGTTAGGGTAAGCCACTCAAACTGAAACACTCATGTGTTGGTCAATCACTAAATCATCAAAGCTGAACATACTAGGGTACTTATCCACCATGTGTTCGCAATCTCCCCCTTGATGAGTGCATTGTCAACACAAGTGCATTTCAGATTTGAGCCACAAGGTAAAGCTCTCCAAATGACCAAAAGCTACAAAAGCCAAAACAGAGTCACTTGAGAAAAGCAAAACGATACCAATTGAAACACCCTCAAACACCTTATGACAAAGCCATTTACATATGTCAAACAAAAGCACATGGGCAGTACAAAGCTAGCCCTCAAGAAGAGGCAGAAAACGAGTTCAACACCGCTAGTAATTTCAAGAAACCAATTGAGGTCTAACACAGCTCTCAAAGCTCAAAACACCAATTGAGACACTAAGGGAGCTCAAAAGATACCAATTCAAACCACTAAACTCCCCTAATGCTCAAAAAGCAATCGAAACCTGTCAAAGCCAAACAAAGTAAGCTAGACCCTCCAGAAGAGGCAAAGGCTCAACATATCTAGCAAAAGCTCCCCCTGGGCAAAAGCATACTCAAGATACAAAGAAGGGTGAGACAAGCCAAGACGCAAAAGAGATAACAATGGAAGGACCAAAGCTAACCAAAGCTCAAAAGGCCACAATTTCCAAATTCTCCCCCTTGACTAATGCAAGGATGAGAATGCACCGTTTTCTCCCCCTTGGTTGAGTATGAGTGAAATACACATTTCTCCCCCTTATTGACACATGAAGCTCATAAAAGCTCAAAACTCAAGATCCGACCACAAATGCCATGAAATGCAAAATGAGTGCAAAAGCTTTATACATAGAGCTAAGACAATGAATAGATGCTCTAAGTGATGTGATCCTATGAGAATAGGAAAAGCTCTATGTGCCCAACAAAGACTCAAGTTGAGCTTCACTTTAGAAGCTACTTTAGAGAGCATGTACATGTGAGAGCAAGGAATGGGTAGCACCTTCTAGAGACATCTAGACATGGCAAACAAGATAGGATCTATCTCAAAGCAATCTCATGTATAGCAAGTAAAACTATCCCTAGCACAGTTCATACAACAAGCCAATGACCCAACTAAATGAATTTTCCAAATTTCAGAGTTTTGCAGCCAAATTTAGTTTTAGGCACATTTAAGTTGTATGCGAGTGGTTGTAAGCAAGGTGATGCCACTGCTTACCAACCGGGTGAAATCAAAGGACTTGACACACCGGTTTTGGTCATACACGACACCGCTCAAGTATCAACCCATATGGGAAGCAGTTCTGAACACACGGTGAAGTGCTCACAATGCAAACCCAACTCGATCTTTTCAATTCACAAAATCAGAGAGCAGTTTCATTTTAGATCAATTTTAAGCATGGTGCTCAATGGAAGTGAATGAAACAAAGAAGAGCCATAGTTACAAGCTATATACAAGGCAGCCAAGAAGGATCTTCAAAAGCCTACACATACTAGTGCCATTTCAGAGGTGACATGGGAAATTAAATTCAGTTGTAAAGCTTTTCTAACTTAGCTCAATTGCATATCAAGAGGTCAAGGAGAGTCTAAGTTAGGCAACACCATAGACACATAAAGCACCTCAAACATAGCATAGATTCATTATATCGGCTATAGGTATGAAGCTTAAAATGAACTATGTCACAAATGCAAATGAGATGCAAAATGCAAACTGACACCAACTAAAAACTAAAAAGACATCAAAAGAAAAAAAGAAGAAAGACAAATAAGAACGAAAAAGAACTATAATACACAAAGAGCTTCCCTTATCTAAAAAGGGAAGCAAACACCCAACTCGCCCTGAAGGCGCGAAAACGCAGCTTGATCCAACGGTTTTGTGAGAATATCCGCAAGCTGGTTGTGGGTCTCGACATGCCGGAGGTCAATGTCGCCCTTCTCATAATAATTTCGTAAGAAGTGAAAGCGGACCTCAATGTGCTTGGTCTTTGAATGAAGCACGGGATTTTTACCACACTAATTGCACTCGTGCTATCACAAAGTAGAGGCACCCTAGTAAGCTCAAGACCGAAATCTCTCAAAGTGGCTATCATCCAAATCAACTGAGAGCAACAACTAGCCGCGGCAACGTACTCAGCTTCGCACGTTGACTGTGCCACGCTAGATTGTTTGCGAGAAGACCAAGAAACCAAAGAGGACTCGAGAAACTGGCAAGTCCCAGAAGTGGACTTCCGATCAAGTCGTCAACCGGCAAAGTCAACGTCAGAGTAACCGCAAAGCACAAGAGAGGAAGAGGTGGAAAACCAAAGACCAAATTCGGGAGTGAATCATAGGTACCTCATGATGCGTTTCACCGCCTGCTTGTGCGAAGTCTGTGGGGACGCCTGAAAATGTGCACACAAGCAGACCGCGAACTGAATGTCCGGCCGGGTCGCCATCAGGTACAAAAGCGACCCGATCATGCTTCGGTACTCCATCTGGTCCACCGCCTCTCCTTCCTTGTCCGCATCCAAGGCAGTCATAGTCCACATGGGCGTCGAAAGAGGCTTTCCCTCACCCATGTCAAACTTCTTCAAGATGTCCTTCGTGTTCTTGCCTTGGTGCACAAACGTCCCTTCCCGGGTTTGCTTGATTTGCAACCTGAGAAAGAAAGTCAACTCTCCCATCATGGTCATCTCAAATTCCCTGCTCATAAGATCTGCAAACTTGGCAACAAGAGCATGAGAAGAACCACCAAAGATGATATCATCCATGTATATTTGGACTAGCAGAGTGTCTTTGCCTTGTTTGAGGAGAAACAACGTCTTATCTACCGATCCCATTTTAAAACCCTTAGCAAGCAAGAAGGTTCGCAATCTATCATACCATGATCTAGGGGCTTGTTTCAAACCATACAAAGCTTTGTGAAGTTTAAAAACATGGTTTGAAAACTTGGGATTTTCAAAACCGGGAGGTTGTCTCACATAGACTTCCTCCTCTATGTAGTCGTTTAAGAAAGCACTTTTAACGTCCATTTGAAAAAGTTTAAAACCCTTAGAAGCCGCAAAAGCTAGAAGGATTCTAATTGCCTCTAAACGAGCTATGGGAGCAAAGGTTTCCTCATAATCTATTCCCTCCTTTTGAGAAAAGACTTGAGCTACCAACCTAGCCTTGTTGCGCACTACCACCCCATCCTCACTTTGTTTATTTTTGAAAACCCATTTGGTACCTATGGGGTGGCAACTAGGTGGTGGAGGAACTAAGACTCAAACACGGTTTCGCTCAAAGTTTTCTAACTCCTCATGCATGGCATTAACCCAATCCGGATCCATCAAAGCGTGTCCAACATCTCGGGGCTCAAAAGACGCGACAAAAGTCGAATGAGAAAAGTGAGAGAGATAGGACCTGGACCGTGTGACTCGATGGTCAATGTCGCCGATGATGTTGTCCGGCGGGTGCTACCGCTGGATGTGGCAGTGAGCTTGCCTGGAAGAAGTAGCCTCCCCCTCGACAGCAGCTGGAGCTCCCTCAGGTGCAACGAGCACCGACTGAGGAAGCTGCTCGAACGACCCCCATGTAGAGGAAGTAGTCGGATCGAGACCGTTAGCCGAAGTGGATGTTGAAGGGTCGACGGGGGCAGCCGGTGGAGTCGGCTCAGGATCACCCCAATCGGCATCGTCCTGCTCCTCCTCCACAAAGATGCCACTATTCACCTCATCATCACCGACAAGATCAAAAGCGGTGGAAATACAGGGCATAGTCTCATCGAAAGTAATCTCACAAGCCTTGATCACTCGGTTAGTCTCAAGGTTAAGTGCACGATAAGCACGAGAGTGAGTAGAATAACCAAGAAAGATACCGTCAGAAGACCGTGACTCAAATTTGTCCAACTTACCGCCCTTCTTGAGGATGAAACACTTGCACCCAAACACCCGTAGGTGACTTACCTTGGTGGTCTCCCAAATTGCAACACATAAGAGGTATTTTTCTTGAAAGCTCGGAGAAAAATGCGATTGGAAACATAGCAAGCAGAACTGAGTGCTTCGGCCCAATACCACCTAGGAGTCCTATGCGCATTGAGCATCGTCCTGGCCACCTCAACAAGGGTCCGATTCTTGCGCTCAACAACACTATTCTTCTGGGGAGTGTGAGGTGAGGAAAACTGGTGATCGAGACCCAAAGAAGATCAAAGAGTGGCAAAGTGAGCATTCTTGAATTCTGTGCCATTGTCACTGCGGATAGCTCATGGCATTCTTAGGTCCCTCATTTTGCAATCTCAAAATCAGATCTCGAACAAGTGGAAAAGCCTCATCCTTACTCTCCAAAAAGAACACTCAAGAGTATCTCGAGTAGTCATCAACGACTACAACCACATACCACTTCCCTCCCTCCGACCTAACCTGAGCTGGACCAACTGTGTCCATGTGTAAGAGCTCGCCGGGTCGAGTGGTCATGACCTTAGTCACAGGAGGATGGAAAGCAGCAACCATCTTGCCATGCCTACAAGGATGGCAAACCAAATCCTTCTCGAACTTTAGTTTTGGCAATCCTTGGATAAGGTCCATTGAGCTAAGCCTTGCAAGCAAGTAAAAACTCAAATGTCCCAATCTCCTATGCCACTTCCAAAGCTCAGAAGAAGAACCAGCAAGAAGACAACGAGAAGGTCCGGAAGAGATAGTAAAATCCGCACGAAAAACCTTCCCGAAGGGTAAAATCCGGCAAACAAGCTCAGCACGAGAGTCCAAAATCCGAGAGAGATCAGGCTTGAAACTCACTTCAAAACCGTCATCAAGGAGTTGCGAAACCGAAAGAAGGTTAAAATGCAAACTCGCAACCAAAGCAACATCCTTGAGGACAAACGAAGAGTTCACTCGGATCGACCCTCGGGAGACAACCTTACCTTTACTCTTGTCCCCGAATGTGATATACTCGGTGTGGCACACGGGGTCGAGGCTAGAGAACCACTTGGCACTTCCGGTCATATGGCGTGAACATCCGGAATCCACAAGCCAAGTCTCCTCCAGTCCTCCTTCCTACATCAATAAAAACACATAGGGTGAGCAAACGGACCGACACTAGGATTAGTAAACTGTGAAGGATACCAGTGTTGTCCCACTTGCCCAAAGAATGGGTTAGGAGAAAAGCCAAACATCTCCTGCCCCATAGAGGGATAGCGATCACCACGATAGGGAAAACGTGCTCCGCTAGAGAAGGGTGGAGTGAAGCCACCGCCACGAGGCCCATAGCCATATGGGTCACGACCGGTACCCCGTCGGGCACGACCACCATGTGGTCTCACCTCCCGAGGCCTAGCACCTTGAGGCATTGTATCTCTAGGCCTAGTAGTGCGCCTTTGAACTTCTGGTTCACGCACCCCAACTCGTGGGTGGAACATGTCCCGGTTGTTCAACTCAAACTACCTCCGATCATCTCTCTTCCTCCTATAGCAAAACTCAGCCAAATGCCCATCCCGCTCACAATACTCACAATGGTACCTCACCGTACTCTTGGTAGGCACTCTCTTGTTGGGTTGGGTGGCTCTAGCTTTCTTAGGAAGGGGATCTCTAGAGATGTCAGGCATTATGTCAAGCGGGTTGCGAAGATGGTTCAGTTTAGCAATCCACACTTGCTTCTGTGGAGTGGTTTTGGGTGGCTCTTCAAACACACCGTCTCTCATAAGAAACTTAGAGGGGTTGGTAGGCTTAGGTGGAATGATCTTGGTAAGTTTGGGAGTTGTGGTGGGTTTCTCATTCTTGCTCAAACCACTGCACCCACCGATCTTACCAAACATGCTATCGTCCTTCCCACCTATAGCAAAGCCTACTCCCGTGCTGCCAGCCCTTTTGCATTGGCTAAGCATCATCCCCAACTGCGGCTCTCAGCAAGAAACCCAGCTCAAGATGGACCGAAGGAATGTGTTTTCTTCCTCTGTGCGCATCTTGTTGTGTCTGCACGACGTGATCTAAAGGTCCAAAGCCTCAAAGCGATCCGACTCTCTAGTGCTATCTGAGCTGACCTTCTCTAGCACAACAATCCTAGCATCTCTCTGTGTCAGCTCAGAATGCAAGCCTAAGTAGGACTTGCACGCACCAAGTAAGGTAGGCCTAGCCTTCAGCTCACTGACCTCCTCAAGTAGAGTGCCATACTTGTCCTGGAGAGTGACAAGACTAGACATGTGAATGGCGCAAGCATCACACTCTACCTCCTCGGTAACCACCACAGACGCCTTAGCAAAATTTAGCTCATGAAGCGCGCTAAGGTACTTCGCCTTAAAGTCATTCCTCTCACAAGCGACACGCTTGAGCAACGCATCTTGACTCATCAAGGTGTCGTTCAGAAACTCAATCTCAAGAGAGAGGGACTCGACGATGGGTGGTACCTCGGGTGTGTCGGAGTCATAGTCGTAGTCGGGGCCATCCTTGAGCTTGCCAACCTTGCCTTCTTCAATCGCCATGGTGCAAAAGCCACCGTGCTTGGCGTCGGCGTAGAAGCATAGGCCGTTGAGCTTGTCCTCAACCTTTCCCTTCGACTCATCATCGCTTGAAGAAGCACCTCCATCGGAGGAGGCATCGATGTCGCTGAGGGAGGCGAGGAAGGCTTGGTGCTTGGCCTTCACCTTGTCAATCACCTTCTTGGAGGACCTTCGGTGGTAGCCACCCTTGGGCTTGTGCTTGTCCTCGAAGTGGTGTTCGTGCTTGTCCTTGTGCTTGGTGAAGTCGCCCGCAGCTTTCTTGGGGCAGTTTGCGATGAAGTGATCCTCATCACCGCAACGGTAGCACCCCTTGGTTGAACCACCATGCCGACGGTTCAAATGGTTGTTGTGAAACAGTGAGAACTTGGTGATGACCAAAGCCAGCTCATCATCTCCAAGAGCCTCAACTTGATCCTCTGTCATAGAAATCAAAGACAAAGCGAACAAAGAGTGTGAAGGGTCAGAGGAGGAAGAAGACGTACCGCCGGGGCTAGAAACCAACGCCATAGAAGGTTTCGATGGGTTTTCAAGCTTGGCCCGGGTCTGGTAGTCAATCTCCGAGGACTTGAGCTTGCTGAACAGCTCGTCCACAGTCAGGGCATCATAGCCCGGTGACTCCTGAATGGCAGCCACCTTCATCTCCCACACCTTCCGATCAAGAGCATGCAAAAGCTTGATAGCCATCTCATGATCATCATAAGGCAATTTGGCTCGATTAGCACGCATCTTGTTGACGATAGATTGGAAGCAAGTGAACATCCCGTCAACAGATTCACCGGCTAACTGAGAAAAGTTCTCGTACTCTCTACGATATGTGTCGAAGAGTCTAGACTTGATCTGAGTGTTACCCTCATTATATGACACAAGTGTTTGCCAGATCTCCCGTGCCGTAGTGAGACTCGAAACTCGCTCAAACTCAGGAAGAGACAAACTCGAGAAATGAATGCTACGGGCTCTTGCGTTTGATGCATGTTGCGTGATTTGTAGCTCATTGATCCGAGCGCCAAGAACCACGTAGTCAGCACTCTCACAAATCTCCCAATACTTCGTATCAAGCCCTTGAAGGTAAGCGGACATGCGGACCTTACAATAGGTGAAGTTTGTTCCATCGAAGAACGGAGGTTTGCCAGCACCTCGCTCCATGTCGCCTTCGCGGATCAAGAACCGTGTAAGGTGGATTGATCCTTAACCGGCTCTGATACCAATTCAAGGACCGAGAACGATGACCAGAAGGGGGGTGAATGGGAGCCTCAAATTTCTCTCAAAATATTCGGGCCACTCTTCCCAAAAACCAAACCCAGTTGATGGGTGCTCAACGGTAGTGGAGAGATGAAAGCTCACCGGCACTGGAGAGAAACTCACCGGAAACCTTGAAACATAGGTTCTCAACCCCTAGGGAAAAGAGGCAAGAACCCCAAGAAAAACAACTAGAAAAGCAGGCGACAGACGCTAGGCGTCGGACGCTGAGAGATCGTCCGTCGGCCTTCTAGAGAAGAAGCAGAAGGCAAAGCGCCGGACGCTGGGCGACAGATGCTTGGGTGAGCGTCCGTTGGCGTTGGACGCTGCGCGATGGACGCTTAGGAGAGCGTCCGTTCGGGCTTCCAGTGAACACTGTAAAACTACACACAACAATAAAGCGACGGACGCTGGACGACGGACTCTGAAGAGCGTCCGACGCCAAAACCGAAGGACGCCAACGAGCGAGGCGATGGACGCTGACGTCAGCACGTCCTAGCATCCGACGCAAACCGTCGGAGCGTCCGACGCAAACCGTCGGAGCGTCCGATGCCCCCGACAGAAGCACAATAAACGCGAAAATTGTTTTTGTCTCCACCAAATCTTTCCAAATCTTGACCAAATGTTCTCCACTAGCAACCCAACTTGGTAGGCATGATTCTAGTGCTGTGGAGGAGCTATCCCGAAGAAATCATCGCTCAATTTGGTGAGGATTAAGGGGAAACGAGGATTTGGGAGAAAAGGGGCAAGAACGAAGAACACCGCAAGGAAATCACCCGATCTGTGTGCTCGTGAGGTTTTAGGAAAAATCCTTCGGTGCAAAGTTGCTCCTCGTGAGTACCAAAAACTTGGTTCAAACGGATTTTGCAAAGCTTCTCTCAAACAAGAATTCTTAACACAGAATCAAAAAGAGAGACAAAAGAAAAACACGAAGAACACAAGCAAAATGGGGACATAATCATGAAATTGAAGCCACATTGGCTTACGGAGGTTACGACCTCCGATTCCTCACAACAAAACCAAGTTCTTACAAAGATTGTTAGAAACAACCTAGGGATCTCATGAACTAGAGAGAGAGAGGGGGGGCAAGTGACTAGGGTTCAAGAGATTCAAGAGATAGGATGAGGATACCCCTTCATCTGCTATTTCCCAAAGACCCCCCTAGATACATTGAGTGAACTACCTATCCTAAGCATTACAGTCCAGGCTCCGGAAAATATCTCCCTCGATTTGAATGCACGGCCCTGCTTCCTGTCGAGAGTTGTTGTCGCCTCGACGCAACTTCCAGGATTCCGCCACGTGCCATCCCCGCTTCCTCGGAAGCTCCGCCTAGGTTTTGAGGCCCAAACCCAGGAAATCTGCCACCGGTAGCTTTGGGCTCAACTACCGAACCCCAAGTTTTGCGGCCCAAACTCGGAAACCGACGCAGATGGTTTTGAGGCCCGAACCACCAAACCACTCGACGTGAGCCACCTTGTCTTCACCCGGTCAGACTCTGAGTCCCCTGAGCCTCCGCTCGACTCGCGCGTCCACCGTCTTGACTTGGCCGACTCGGTCTACCTCCATGTCTTTTCGCACTTGCCGGTGCCAAGTACTAGACACCACAGCTAGTCCGCCGGCGCCCATGGTCCCTCAGTCCGAGCCCCGCTTCCGCCCTTCACCACTCTTAGTCCATCGGCACGGCAAGCCTCTACTCGACCTTCTCCACGCCATTGACCACTGTCACTAGGCATAGCACCTGCACACCACAAGTCAATAGACAAGCACACATTTGCTTTCGCAAAGGGTTAGGGTAAGCCACTCAAACTGAAACACTCACGTGTTGGTCAATCACTCATCATCAAAGCTGAACATACAGGGGTACTTATCCACCATGTGTTCGTAGATTACCCTCTTGCCGATCAGTGCACTTGGTTTACATTGACCCGTACCAAAAAAAACGGTGTCAACACATGCCCCCCAATTTTGGAGTATAAAATATCTTATGCACCGAAATTTTCTCTACTGTAATCTTTCCCTCCAAAATACCTATGTCGTCATTTCGATTACCGCGCGTCATCACTGTAAATTACCAACAACTCCCACAACTGTAGCACCAACAGTTACAATTCCTCGATCACCGCGCAAATTCATCGCGATATCCTTCCATATTCCTGCTCAGTCAAAAAGGAAAAACTCGAAAACACCCTTTAACCTAGGCCTATAAAGACCACTATCCATCCTCTCTTTTACCTTGAGCTGATCCCTTCATCTCTCAATCCACCGGTGTTCCCGAAGATCAATCACCCCAACAGCAGCTCCTTCTTCCATCAAAGGACGCAACTCCTGCAAGAACTCCTGCCTCGATGGCGATCAACTTCAATGTTCCTACAATAATTTTTCTTCTTTCCTTCCTCTATATACTCTATTTTCATCTTTCTGCACTGTTTCACAATCCCCTTTTCTCCTTTTTTGTTCGTTCCCTGAATCTAGGAAATGCGCAATAGAATAGTGATTCCCATCGATCAAGCACACCTCTGTTGTTTGGGTCCAATGGGGAATACTGACCCAACTGATCTCATCAACGCAGAAACCAACCGCATCCCTTTTAGGGCCAAACACTTTGATCTAGGGTTATGGATAGATACTTTCCGTTCTTGGCCCAAACCCACCAAGGGGTGGAAGAACTGGTACCTCAGGATGGTTAGATCGGAATAGGTTTATTGGTCAGAACACAATATAGACCAATGCATCATATTGTCACTTGCCGATATGGCCAAAAATGAGAACATGATGATTGCTGCTTCTTACTTCTGGTCCGATACGATGAACGCATTCCTATTCAGACATGGACCAGCCACTCCCACACTTGACGATGTGCACATGCTTACCGGCCTCGATGTCTTCTCTGCCGATCCTACTACCCTTTTCCATAGGAAGTCTGAACGTCGAGTAAGCACCCGTAACATCAGCGGCTGGACCGGATACGTTCAAGAATACTAGAAGTTCGGATCGGTAGGCGAGAGGGAGCATGCGACCTTCCTAAACATGTGGTTGGAGAAGTTTATTTTCTGTGGCAGAACAGTCAGACCCACCAACATGTATCTTCCTGTAGCAGAACTATTGGCCGATGGAGGATTTCCTCTTGGCCGATACCTCCTCGGTTCAATTTATCATCTCCTGCACCAGGTATCGGAGAAATTATTGCTAGGCGAACCCATCGGCAACCTCGGAGGCCCTTGGTGGTTCATCAACTTATGGTTAAATGCCCATATGCATAAATTTCTCCAATTTGACCTGTTTAACCAGCAATTCCCACGAGATATATCTGAGGACTACGTATTTGCCGAGGATGAATCGGCAACCCGCTCCCCACTCAATTTTTGGGAAGCCTTAACAGTGCTACCAGGAACCGATGCCAATGAGGATCAATTCGACATGTTCTTTCAGAGACTCTATTGTGGAATCCATGCTACAGAACGGATCTGGTGGCCCTATATTGACGAGGATAACCGATTTCCACTCTCCTTCAATCTTACCGATGGGAATATACCATAGAATGAAGGAATTATGAAGGCTACCCTCACTCCCTGGGCCATTCCTGTCAATATCTTCGGGATTGGGAAGAACACTCATCCGTCCTATGAATTCTATTATCCATCGGCAGCAGCAAGACACCTAGCATTTGGTCAACTACCGATCAAACTCTACTATGCTGATGTGATAAAAACAAGAGAAATTATCTCCAACGCCATGGACTGGAATAAGATCGTCATTCTCCTCCCTTAGGCCAACGTAACCAACATCGACTTATCCTCTTGGGCACCGACATCCTTCATTACTGAGTCATACAAATTCTGGTGGCAAGAATGGAAGGATCAACTATTTGCTGCATCATCACACTACTATCGGCACCTGATTGACACCGATCATATCGTTCCTGATGATGCGGTGAGTTTATTTTTGATACTATTTTTCGTTATTTCTCCAAATGTATCGATAACTAATTCTGTGTTAGCAGGTTAACAACTTGATCCCAAAAAAGAGCAAGAGCGGCAAATATTTTAACTTGCGACCGATGAACCCCACATCGGTAATCGGCAACAAGGCCCCTTCATTGGCTACCCTTATGCATCGAAAGGCAGCTCCCAAGGTCACCATCAGGTCGAAACCACTGCCAACCGATGATGCTACCACCGCTGCTGCTGTCTTGGCGCAAGCTTTCATGGTAACAAATCTTCACTTATCTGTGCCGATCACAATAACATTTTTAATCGGCAATTTTCATCTCACCCTCAATCTGCACCAAATTTTCTCTGTACCAGACAAGTTCATCGGCGGCTCTCCTGAACATACAAACTTCTTCAGCTCAGCCTATCGATGCACCCCAAGCGCAACAATTAAAATGCCAAAGTTCATCAAGTACCGCTCCCCGACCGAAACGTCCAAAGCCGTCAGCTCCGGTCACACCACCGGTCACATCTCCTCAGGCTCCTACCGATACACCAACACCAGAGCCAGCATCGGCATCTATCCCTGATCAAACATCAATTGAGATTCCCGTCCAAGGGACAATACCGTCGCCGCAGGAGTTCACACCAGCAGAAACAACACCAGCATTAGCATCAGTACCAGCACCAACCGTCCCTCCTATAGAGGCAAGTTCATCAGAAACTATTGCCGACCTTCAGGATACAGCTGCGTCGTTCACTCTACCAAGTCCAAGGCGAGAAATCGCTCTAAAGCAGGTAAGACAATTATCCATAATAAATTAGTAAGATTCAAGCTTTCAACTAACAAACTTTAATCTTTTTCTTTTCTTTTCAGGCCCAAGACTCTCCCAACAGTTTATTCTCCTTCGTTGTCAACATTCCAGATGATGATAAAGAGGAAGAAAATTCTGCTCAAGCTTCTACTGTCATATCGGCAGAAATAAAATCCAAACTTGAAGCACCACTACTCCTACTGCAACAAAACACATCCCAACTAGTCCAAGACTCTAGTGCAGTAAGGACAGCTTTCAGGGAGATTCAAAACCAACTGTCTACCGATATTGAAGAAATACTTTTCCAAGCAGCATTCCTTGAGAGCCGGCAGCTTCAGTATCAAAAAGCTTCACATCGCATCGCCGATAGAGCCGCCCAAGCAAAACTTGAAGAGGAATAACTCAAGTTCAAGCAAACCGCTAACGAAAAGCACAAATACATCGGTCGTCTAGAAGCTTCCAGCATCGAGCTTGAACAAGAGATTGCCCGTTTATCGGCACAGAAAGAAGAATTGCTAGCTGAGTTGAATAAAGTAGATGAAGCTTTAAACTCAGCTAACCAGAAGAAGATTCAACTCCCCAATGACACCAAAGCCCTACAACAAGAGAGGGATGTCGATGCACGCCACGCCCTTCTACTGAAGAAGAAAATCAAGCCGATTGAAGGTGCTGCCAATGACGACGCCAGGGACATAGAAGAAGCGGATCAAGTTCGCCTTCGTGCGATTTCGTCTATTCAATCCCTACTGTAATTTATTGCATGTGAACTTGATGACTGATCCCCTTGTAATATAATATTAACGCCTTTCTACCGATGTTTTGTATAATAATTCCGTCATCGGTATTTATATTCGTATCACTCTATGCATCTATCTAGATACTAGGATAATACTTCTCCAGATTTTTACTATTGATTGTTCAGGAAAATGCAACTCCTTCGAGGGTTCCCAAAATATAAGCGTTGCCAGGAGCAAACTGATTTTTCCGAAAAGGACCTTTTCAATTAGGAGACCATTCTCCAAATTTTGAACTCTTAGCTCCAATCGGTAAAATCAGTTTTCACGCCAAATCCATCCACAAACTTTTTACTTTTACTTTCTTGTTATACCATCTGGCTACCCTTTTCTTATTCTCTTCTATACTGATTAGAAATCTCAGCCGATGACTCGCTAAACCTTCTAACTCATCTTTCACAAGAATATCGTACTCATCAGCATTCAATTGATTTTGGGAAAATAATCGCCTAGAACCCGTTTTAATTTCCCAAGGTAAGACAACATCATGTCCATAAACCAACTGGTATAGCAAAACTTAGTAGCGCCATGACAAACCATCTGATACGACCACAAAGCTTCATTCAACCTTGTAATTTCAGCTTTAATATCGGGCAACACATTAAGATTACATCGGTGCGTTGATTGCCGATGTGGTTGGAACCCAGTTAACAGGTAACCGATGTTCGACTATTGATCGGTCTCAACCAGGCATTTTTGTATAATCCCAAGTAAAACAATCTCTATTTTCTTTTAATAAATCACTCAACGGTTGCTTACATTGAGAACCTAACCTAGCACTAATAAAAGTTGGCCTAGGCTCGCTACCATCGTCGATATCTATCTTTAGTAAATCATCTGCCGATGTAAACCCCTGCCCAACTTCTTTAAATAAAAGTTGGCAAACTGATCAATTAAAACTCTTCTTTAGAACGAACTGCTTGGATCAGTGTGATCTGGTAATCAACAACTTTGAGGAACTTAGTATCCCAAGCTTCACCAGACATGCATTTGGTCTGCTCATATGTTTCCGATTCTGCTGATGCAACAATTGATGGGGCTTCACTCCGGACGACTTCAATCTTGTCTCCAATCCGTTGTACAAGGTTCTGGTGCATCGTGGAAGTAATACAACAATTGACATGGATCCAATCCCTTCCTAAGAGCAAGTGGTAGGTTCCTTTGCCACTGATCACGAAAAATGTCGTTGGTAAAGTTTTGCTGCCGATGGTTAACTCGACACATACTGCCCCCATAGCTGGTGATACATTGCCTTCAAAATCTTTCAGCTTCATGTCTGTTTTGACTAAGTCTTGGTCACCTTTCCCAAGCTTTCTGAACATGACATACGACATTATATTAACTGACGCTCCACCATCCACTAGCATCTTTGATATTGGTTGCCCATCAACTTCACCTTTGACAAACAAAGCTCTCAAATGTTGCCTTTCTTCATCGAAAGACTTTCCAAAGACGGCTACCATCGGGTCCAGAACTAACTGCGCCATCGGGTTTCAGTTTGAGTGGCTTACCCTAACCTTTGCGAAAGCAGAAAACATGTGCTTGTCTATCGGCTTGTGGTGTGCAGGTGCTATGCCTAGTGACAGGGGTCAATGGCGTGGAGAAGTTCGAGTAGAGGCTTGTCGTGTCGATGGACTGAGAGCGGTGAAGGGCGGAAGCAAGGCTTGGACTGAGGGACCATGGGTGCCAGAGGACTAGCTGTGGTGGCTAGTACTTGGCATCGGCGAGTGCGAGAAGACATGGAGGTAGACCGAGTTGACCAAGTCAAGACGGTGGACGCGCGAGTCGAGCGGAGGCTCAGGGGACTCGGAGTCCGACCGGGTGAAGACAAGGTGTCTCGCGTCGAGTGGTTTGGTGGTTTGGGCCTCAAAACCATCTGTGTTGGTTTCCGAATTTGGGCCGCAAAACTCGGGGTTCGGTAGTTGAGCCCAAAGCTACCGGTGGCGGGTTTCCTGGGTTTGGGCCTCAAAACCTAGGCGGAGCTTCCGAGGAAGCGGGGATGGCATGTGGCGGAATCATGGAGGTTGCGTCAAGGCGATGCCAACTCCCGGCAAGAAGCGGGGCCGTCCATTCATATGAGTGGCTAGGAGTTACCGACTTGGATTATAATGTCTTAGAGCTAGGTAATTCGGTCTTGTATCTAGGTTGGTCTTTGGGAAATAGCCAAAGCCCCGTTAAATAGAGGATGAAGGGGTATCCTCATTCTCATCTCTTGCATTACTCTCTCTCCCACCTATTCCTAGGTTTTCCCTTCCCTAGCTCCTTCTTGCTTGAGATCCACCGTGTCACCGGTGTAAGAACTTGTGATTGTTACGAGGAATCGGAGGCCGTAAGCTCCGTAAGCCATGGTGGCTTTGTTTTCGTGATTGTGTCCCCGGTTTGCTTGTGTTCTTCCCGTCTTGCTTTTGCTCTCTCTTTTTCCCGAGATGATTTCTCTTTGTTGAGAGTAGCTTTGCAAAATTGACTTGAACCAAGTTGTTCGTATTCGTGAGGAGCTTCTTTGCACCGAAGGAATTCTCCTCAAACCTCACGAGTGCGTAGATCGGGCGATTTCTTTGTGGCGTTCTTCGTTTTGCTCTCTTCTCCCCCAAATCCGAGTGTTCCCGTTTACCCTCTCCAAATTGAGCGATGATTTCTTCGGGATAGCTCCCCAACTGCACTAGGATCATGCCTACAAAGTTTGGTTGCAGTTGGTGATCATTTGGTTGAGTTTTGGGAAGATTTGGCGGAGAGAAGTTCGTTTTCGCAGGGAATAGTTTTATTTCTGTGAGCGTTGGACCACTTTGCCCTAACCTCCGGACCATTGCAAGTGGTCCGGTGGTCTTGACCAGCTACGCGTCAAGCAGTGAAGTGCATCGGACCACCCTCCGGACCTCTCTGTTTTGAGCTCCGGACCATTGTCCATTGGTACGGTGGCTCTGTCCTAGAGGCTGCTCTACACGTCGGACCAGGCACATTAGTCCGACGGTAAGCATCGGACCAGAGTCCGGAGGTAGGGTGCTTGCTGTGGTTTTTCTCGGTGGCGAGTGTAAGCACCGGACTACTTTCCATAGTCCGACGGTGAGCGTCGGACTAGTTGTCCGGAGCCTAGGCTCTCACTGGTTGTTCTCTGGTTGAGCACCGGACTTCCGAAAGAGAGCGTCGGACTAGTCCGGAGGTGCCCTGGTGTGCACCGGACTAAAGGCACCGGACCACTTCCATTGGTCCGGTGGTCTTCACCAAGGTAGTCCGGAGCCTCCTGTGGTTTGCTGTTTTTCTCCTATTTTGCCTAGGTTCTTGCCTCTTTTCCCTAGGGGTTGAGAACCTGTGTTTTAGGGTTTCCGGTGATTTTTCTCCACTGCCGGTGAGCTCTCTTTTGTCCGTTTTTGGGAAGAGTGGCCCAAACATTTCGAGAGAAATTTAAGGCTCCCATTCACACCCCCCTCCTCTGGTCGCCGTTCTCGGACCTTCATTCAGATCTGCTTTAGAGACCTCAATAACGTTCTTCGGATCAACGTCAGTAGAATCACCCATGATCTTGATCAAAAGATGAATCTAGTGTCCCACCAGGTGTGCCAAAAGAGGTGTTGACACAAAAAGCGTCGGATCTGCGAACACCTCGGGCTTATACCCGAATTCGATATCCAAGGTGTGCCAGTCGATTTGACCAGTTAATCGACAAGGATGATAACTAGAACAACGATGAACGAGACGACGGTGATCCACCCGGACGTCAAGGCTCAGATTGCTTAAAAAGCGGAACTCGCAAAGTAGACGGAGATCTTGTAGATGCAGCCCGTCGAGATCGTGAGAAATCGTGAATAAGCTAGAACTAATGTGATAAAAGTAGATGATTGAAAAAGTAGACGAAAGTAGGTAGGAGTTGTAAACAGACACGACTCATACCTAAACAGAACTTCTATTTTTAAGGAAATAAACGACTCGTGCAAGAGTCAGACTCAAACTATAATAATACTACTGGCATAAAAATCACCAGTTTCCTTATCCGTCTTCCTTACGATGAAACTTTCCATCGGCAGATCCCTTTAATCCTCAATTTCCTTCTATTGTCATCGACAACTTTCTGCTGACGTCAGTCACATCAAGCCGTATCCATCGGCAATACCTCCTTATCGGCAAACATATCTTCTTTCTCCCTTGACATTTCTTCAATCAAATTTACTATCGGCGATTTCCTCTGCCTCCATCGGTAATTTGACTGGCAACATTTTAATGCCGATGGGGAACAGAGATTACCCTCTTGCCGATCAGTGCACTTGGTTTACATTGACCCGTACAAAAAAACGGTGTAAACAAGTTGTTTTGGTCAACTTTTCAATTGACAAAGTTTGGACAATTTAAATTTTGAATTTTTAAATTTTGACACTTTCAAACTACTGTTTGAAACCCTAAATGGTCTCAAATAGAAAAGTTATGAATACCAAGTTTGATCAACTGATCAAGATCTACATTAGTTGTTTTGGTCAACTTTTCATTTAAAAAAGCTTGGACAATTTAAATTTCGAATTTTTAAATTTTAACACCTCCAAACTAGTTTTTGAAACCCATATATATACGTGTATATACGTAGGTACATATATAAATTTAAATTTTGTTGTATATTTATATTATATATATAATATATTTATGCAAGTCTACTTTTTATATAGACATTGCCTCCCTCACTCCCACCTCTCTAAGTGAGGTCGTACTAAAGAAGTATGTGTAGTGCTTGCTTGTTGGTTCGCTGCAATGGGCTGCAATGAGCCTTCTTGTTGTTGCTTGTTGTACGTTAAATTTTTGAATTTTGACAACTTTAAACCACTTTTTGGAACCCTAAATAGTCTCAAATAGAAAAGTTATGAATACCAAGTTTGATCAACGCATCAAGTTCTACATTAGTTATTTTGGTCAACTTTTCATTTGACAAAGTTTGGACAATTTAAATTTCGAATTTTTAAATTTTTACACCTCCAAACTAGTTTTTGAAAGTCATATATATACGTGTATATACATAGGTACATATAAAAATTTAAATTTTGTTGTATATTTTTATTATATATATACTAATATATTTATGCATGTCTACTTTTTATATAGGCATTGCCTCTCTCACTCCCACCTCTCTAAGCGAGGTGTACTAAAGAAGTGTGTGTGGTGCTTGCTTGCTGGTTCGCTGTAATGGGCTGTTGTGGGCCTTCTTGTTATTGTTTGTTTTACGTTAAATTTTTGAATTTTGACAACTTCAAACCACTTTTTGGAACACTAAATACTCTCAAATAGAAAAGTTATGAATACTAAGTTTGATCAACTTATCAAGATCAACATTAGTTGTTTTGGTCAACTTATTATTTAATAAAGTTTGGACAATTTAAATTTTGAATTTTTAAATTTTGACACCTCCAAACTAGTTTTTGAAACCCATATACATATATAAATTTAAATTTCAATTTTGTTGTATATTTATATTATATATATAATATATTTATGCAAGTCTACTTCTTATATAGACATTGCCTCCCTCACTCCCACCTCTCTAAGCGAGGTGGTATTAAAGAAGTGTGTGTGGTACTTGCTTGTTGGTTCGCTGTAACACCCTAAATTTTGAATAGTAAATTAGATTTGAATTTGAGTTTAATTTGATTTAATTCAAGTAATTTTGTGATGCATAGAATTAATTAAATAAATAAAATAAATCTCATGCTAGGGTTAACTTGGTTGTGCATTGCATGCCCTGCATTTTTCTTGGTGTTGTTTGAAGTTGCAAAACCCTAGAAAATGATTTCAAATTCATTTTTGAAAATCAATTTGGAAAATGAAAATGAAAAGAAAAAGAAAAAGGGGAAAGACCTCATCTCACTCTTTCTGGCCCGAGAGCCCAGTTGGCCTGCTTCACCCCCCCTTCTTTCTTCTCCCTTGGGCCGTGGTGCCTCTCGTCCACCCTCGAGCCTCGCCAGTGCCCTAGGCGAGCTCGCAGCGTCATCCTCGACCTCCCGGTGTGCTCGGATTTGGAAACCGGGCACTACAGCTCCCGATCGAGCTCGCGCCGCCGTGCGCCGGCCGTCGGCCATGGCGCTCCGTCGAGCCGCGCCCAACTCCGGCCTCTGCGCTGGCCTGTTCTCTCCCCCATCTAATCCGATCCATCCATCTCTAATCCAACGCACCAGATTAGCCCGTACCCCTTCGCGTGGCAATTTTGCTAAAGAGCCCCTGCTCTTTTCCTCCTCTCAACCCGCGGTCCAGGAGGCGGGTTTCAGCTTTGCGCTTTCCCCTCGGGAAAAGGTAATCTCCTGTAAATCCGATTTAATTCGTTTTTAAAATAAAAACCCTAATTACAGTTTTGCCACTGTTTTTCGAAAGCTTATAGTTTGCTCGTTTTAAATCCAAATCGACCCGTTCAAGTTGCGTTAGATCCATAATTTTATGCTCTATCCAGTAGTATGGATCTCATCTATGTTAATTACTTTTGAAAATCAAATAAAATTAATTTACCAATGCTTTAATCTTACCCTTTTCAAAATCTTGTTTAATCTATAACTTCTTCGTTTTAGATCCGATTAGCGTGATTCTCGTGTCTTTGTGATCGTGGTAAAGTATAGATCTGTTTTATAACCTTTTCAAAGTCTCTTTATTGTTTATGGTGTAATGTTCTGATCATGTCTTTATTGCTTCGTGTATGATTGTTCCGATGATTGCGTGGTGATGTTGATCGAGTTCAGCCGGTGAGATCTTCGGTGAGCAAGAGTTCTTTGCAGCAGATCAGGATCACCAGGAGCTTTGTGATCAAGGTAAGTTTAACACAGGATCATCCTTGTTACCTATTCACCCTAATCCATCTAGTCATATTGCATGTGTCTAATTTGATTCCTATTTAGATCTATACCATAGCTTTGTTATCCTTTACCTTGTCACCATGGGTTTTCATGCATATGGGTAGCTTTGCTATGCTTTACAATAATGGATCTTGAGATGAATCTTGACTAATGATATATGCAACAATGAGATAAAATTGGCTTTTATAGCAACATGGAATAGGACCCCACTATAGGGCAAAAGCTAGGATAATACTGCAACCATGAGTGCTGTAATGGCTCTGGCTTTAGTCAAGTATAAAGATTCATACTAGCATGTTGGCAGTTCGTGAAAGGCACCATTGTCGAGCTGGTTGTAGGGCATGTTCTAGGGTGGTTACTGCTTCGAAAGGTACCATCGAGTAGAGGCTTTACATACCCCTTGCCCTTGGGTCCGTAGGGTCTGACAACATGTTGGGAAGACTTTTGAAAGACTTCATAGTGTTCCATGCCCACTCACCTTGGAAGTGTTATGGGAGTAATTAACCTAGGCATATGGGTAACATGGCTTGTGGGTAAAGTGTATAACCTCTGCAGAGTGTAAATCTATCATGATAGCCGTGCTCACGGTTACGAGTGGCTTGGAAAACTCACAGTATAGATGATCATGTTGTTTAACTATTAATGATGTTTATTATACTTATATCATGTGGTTATCAACTGGGTATGCATAATTAAAGCTAAGTGTTGGTAAAACTTGACCAAGTTAAAAGCAACCGCAGTACAGACAGTGTCAGCCTTTTGAGCTTCATAACCCTATATTACTCTTGCTGAGTACGTAAGTGCTCACTCTTGCTTTCTCAACCCCTTCAGATGGCTATGAAAACTACCGTGAGGAGTACTAGGCTAGTGGTCAACCAGTCGGCGTTCCCTGTGAAGTGGAGCTTCGTCGCGAGAGTTATCTTTATTTTCCGCTATTATGTTTAATAAATATTATTCGTTATGTAATAAGCACTCACTGATGGTACTATTTAAAGATTTGTCGGCTTATGTGTGTGATTGATCTCTGGGCACACATGAGTTATTCATATTCAATTTTATCCTTAAAATTGGGTGTGACAAATTGGTATCAGAGCAAGTGTGGACTGTAGGACGCAAGCCTAGTTAGAATGGTCTTCTTACCTTGCCCTTACCTTCTCTTTTCATGCATACATCCTTGTATATATTTCTTAAATTGTTTTTGCTACACTTGACTTATTCTATTGTAAAAATGTTGTTCTAATCTATCCCTATCTTTGTCATGGTTAAAGATGTCTACCCTTCGCCGGTCAGCTCGACTCAGTTCTAGTGAACGTGTTCCTCCGCAGCAGGTTGCCCCTCCTGAACCGCAAGCTACAATGGTGGAATCTTAGGAAGAACCAGAGGAGGAAATCTAGGAAATCTCCAGTAGCGAAGAGTACCATGGGGAAGAGAGCCCCTATGCCCCAAGTGCTGATGTTAATTCCCCTACTTCCGATGTTGCCGATGAAGACCTGCCAAAAGAGCCAGGGTGGATTCGCACTAAGTATATCCGAGGAGGAGCGAACAACATCTACGCTCACTCCCAACTGGTGGATCTTGTGGGAGAATGCCACCCCGGACCTGAAGTTGCAACTATATACACCTGCAAGGAATACAAACACCCCCTCGCCAACACCTACTGGAAGGCGAAGATCTACATCTGTGGAAGTGCTGGTGTGCAAGCAGCTGAACGAGTGGATTATACCTTCCATAGTTGTGTTGCACATCCAACCATAGAAGCAAGTATGAAGGACGCCACATTCTCTGCATATATGGCCATCCACAACAAGTTCAGAGAAAGGATTGCCAACACCCGATGTCGCTTCATCCCTCGCTTCGATGCGGAGCAAGGTTGGATAACCGCCGAACCTAACGGTGAAGGTGGCCCCATCCTCAATGAGCTCGTCGACTTCGTCCAAGAGATGATGAGTATGTATGGACATCTCCTAGTAGAAACAATGGAGCTGCGCAAGGAGCTCAAGCGCAGTTACCAACAACAAGATGAGCTTCGTGAAGAGTTTGGGTTGCCTTTGAACTTCAAGAAGATCAAGAAGAGTTAGGACTAGGAACCCCTTTATAGTATTCGCTAGATCGTGAGTCGTGTGTGCTAGTGTTCTTCTAAGTGTTTAGTTGCTTGTGCTTTTGCTAATGTGTGAGTTGGCTCTTTGTAATAATTGTTGAGGTTGTGGGCCTGTCCACAACACTCATAGCTTAGGTTGGGTTATCTGAAAGATAATAATAAATAAAGTTGCAGTTTTCTTTAATCTGTCTTTTCAGACCTCCCTGTCTTGTCAATTTTTCTTAATTAATTCTGAACTTCCTAAAATCACAAAACTTTAAATGAAAGCAGTAGACTTCCTTATCTTTCCGTGGTCGCAAGAAGCACCTTCATATCTGTTCGGAGTTAAGAGAAACAATTCCTGCAAGTTGATGTTCCTGCGCAGTTTGATAATCTGGACAGATCTGTTTAAACGCAGTTTATGAGTAAGTTAATGCCAGAATCAGAAAAAGTCAGAATTACGAAAGTTGTAGATAATTTCTTTATATTTCCAACCATGTAAGCTTAGCCTCTGTTTGAGTTCGGGAACTTCAGATATGACTGTTTTTCTAGACTGTTGTTGTGCTAAAATTCCAGAAAAGTTGGAGACTCGTCCCGTGTCAGGTTTTAAATTTGTTCTTATGTTCTATGTGACAGATGCCTCGCACCAGGACTAACTCTGGATCTAACACCAGTGACAACAACAACAACGACAACAACAACCAGCACCCTCTACCTCCACCACCTGCTATGACCCCAGAACAGATGCACGCTCAGATGATGCAGACAATGCAAGTCATGATGCAGTTCATGCAGAATCAGCCCCATCAACCTGCTGGAGCTCCACCTGTCAACAAGCGGAGGGAATTTCTGCAAGGACACCCTCCTATCTTCTATCATGCCAGTGATCCGTTGGAGGCGGATGATTGGTTGCGTGCAGTGGAGAAGCAACTCAACATCGCGCAATGCAATGACCAGGAGAAGATTCTCTATGCTTCTGGTCAACTTCAAGGTGTAGCTCAGACTTGGTGGGAGACGTATCAAGATGCTCGTCCCGGCAATGCTCCCGCTATCTCTTGGGAAGAGTTTTCACGAGATTTCAAGGCATGCCACATCCCAGAGGGAATCATAGAGCTGAAGCAAGAAGAATTCAGAAATCTCCGGTTGAGACAGATGTCAGTCAGCGAGTACCATGACAAGTTCTTGCAGCTAGCTCGCTGTGCTCCCAATGAAGTAAGGGATGATGCTAATAAGCAGCGTCTCTTCTTAAAGGGGATCTACTATGATCTCCGGTTGCAGCTGAAGGGTAATACATACCCGAACTTCCAATCCTTGGTGAACCGTGCCATCGTCCTGGACAATGAACGCAGGGAGATGGATAAGAAGAGGAAGCTTAGGGGACAAGCTTCTGGGAGTAACACTCACCAGCATCCCAACTATCCTCAGCAGGGTTACCAGCAGAGGTACCAAGGCACATCTAACTCTGGGAACCGTAACCCGAACCAGCAACGTCCACCGTTCCAGCAGCAAGGTGGTTACTCAAGACCTCATCAAGGCTCATCCAGCAATACCCCAGCAAAGACTAATGCTCCCAATACCCCCGTCAAGTGTTTTGTTTGTGGTGAACCCGGACACATCTCCTACAACTGCCCCAAGAAGCAGAATTAGTTGAACCCCCCAAGCCAAGGTAGCAACAACCAAAGGGGAAGAAACCAACCATCACCCCATGGAAGGAGTGTGAACCATGTCTCCGCAGAAGCAGCTCAGGAAGCGCCAGAAGTGATGATGGGTACGTTCCAAGTGAACTCCATCCCCGCTTCTGTTCTTTTTGATTCTGGAGCTTCGCATTCTTTCATATCACAAGCTTTTGTTAGAATGCATGGGATATCTATGTTAGCAATGCAAAATCCTATAATCGTAAATTCACTGGGTGGGGTTATGAGAACCGATTGTTATTGGCCATCGGTTACTGTTGCTCTAAAGGGAATAGACTTCAAAGCTAGACTTACAGTGTTGAGAACCGCTGGAATCGATGTTATTTTGGGATTGGATTGGATGAAGAAATATAGCACAGTAATCCAGTGTGATAAGAAGATAGTTGAGCTGTCTACACCTACAGGAAGCAGGATCAGTGTTGATGTGGTCATGGAACCTCCACCGATAGCCACCGTCAATCAGCTTGAGGAGAATGACAACCCAGCAGAGCGAGTTGTTGATGAATTTCCAGATGTGTTCCCGGAAGATTTGCCAGGTATGCCTCCCGATCGTGACATTGAATTTATAATTGAGTTATTACCTGGAACTACACCTATAGCTAAAAGACCATATAGGATGGGAATAAAAGAATTAGAAGAACTTAAGAAAAAAATTAAAGAGTTGTCGGATAAAGGTTTTATTCATCCCAGTTCTTCACCTTGGGGTGCACCAGTTATCTTTGTTGACAAGAAAGATGGCAGTCAGAGGATGTGTGTTGATTATCGGTCACTCAATGTGGTCACTATCAAGAACAAGTATCCTTTTCTCAGAATCGATGATTTGTTTGATCAGTTGAAAGGTGCTTGTGTGTTCTCCAAGATTGATCTTCGATCTGGTTATCATCAGTTGAAGATCCGTGCTTCAGATGTTCCCAAGACAACATTTACTACGAGGTATGGGTTGTATGAATATACGGTGATGTCATTCGGTCTTACCAATGCACCTGCATACTTCATGTATTTGATGAACAAGGTCTTTATGGAATATCTGGATAAGTTTGTGGTGGTATTTATTGATGATATTCTGATCTACTCCAAGAACGATGATGAACATGCTGAACACTTGAGATTGGTATTGCAGAAGCTCAGAGAGCACCAGTTGTATGCTAAAAGAAGTAAGTGTGAGTTTTGGTTGAAAGAAGTTTCTTTTCTTAGCCATGTTGTGTCTAACGGAGGTATATGAGTTGATCCTAGTAAGGTGAAAGATGTACTGAATTGGAAAGCCCCAACCAATGTCAGTGAGATTCGCAGTTTTCTTGGTTTAGCTGGATACTATAGAAGGTTCATTGAAGGATTCTCTAAGCTAGCTAAACCTATGACCGCGTTGCTTGAGAAGGATGCCAAGTTTGTTTGGTTAGAGAAGTGTCAGACTAACTTTGAAGAATTGAAAAAGAAATTGACTACAGCTCCTGTGTTAACCTTGCGAGACTTGAGTCAGAAGTTCTCTATCTATTGTGATGCCTCTCGTCTTGGTTTGGGTTGTGTGCTTATGCAAGAAGGAAGAGTTGTTGCGTATGTTTCGCGGCAACTGAGGAAGCATGAGTTGAATTATCCGACTCATGACTTGGAGTTAGCAGCTGTGGTTCATGCATTGAAGATATGGAGGCACTATCTTATTGGTCATAAGTGTGACATCTACACCGACCATAAGAGCTTGAAGTATATCTTTACGCAATCAGATCTGAATTTGAGGCAACGCCGTTGGTTGGAGCTGATCAAGGATTATGACCTAGATGTTCACTATCATCCTGGTAAAGCCAATGTTGTGGCCGATGCTCTTAGCAGGAAGAGTTATGCTAATGAGATTCGGACAATACCGATGCCGGAAGAGTTGTGTGCTGAACTTAAGCATCTCAACTTGAGCATTGTTGCTAATGCGATGGAGATGGTAGTGGAGCCTACACTAGAGAAGGAGATTCGTGAAGGTCAGTTGCAGGATAAGAATCTGCAGTTAATAGTTGAGAACTTGAAGGAAGGAAAGTCACCAGGATTCCGGTTAGATGATAATGGTACATTGTGGTATGGAAAAAGGATCTATATCCCCGACATCAAGTCTATCCGGCAGACGATTCTGCGAGAAGCTCATGAGTCAACCTACTCGATACATCCTGGAAGCACTAAGATGTACCTAGATCTTAAAGAGAAGTATTGGTGGGTTGGATTGAAACGTGATGTGGCAGAGTATGTGGCAATATGTGATACATGTTAGAGGGTTAAGGCAGAACATCAGAGACCTGCCGGACTGTTGCAGCCGATGAAGATACTTGAATGGAAGTGGGATGAAGTTGGTATGGATTTCATAGTTGGGTTACTGCGTACTCAGAAAGGTTATGACTCAATCTGGGTCATAGTTGATCACTTGACTAAGGTAGCTCACTTCTTACCAGTTCGAACCACGTATACGGGAGCACAGTTAGCAGAGCTGTACATGGAAAGAATAGTATGCCAGCATGGAGTTCCAAAGAAGATCGTGTCAGATAGAGGAACCCAGTTCACTTCGCATTTTTGGAGGAAAGTGCATGAGTCCCTTGGGATAGTGTTGAATTTCAGCTCAGCCTATCACCCTCAGACAGATGGACAGACAGAAAGAACTAATCAAGTGCTAGAAGATATGTTGAGAGCTTGTGCTTTGCAGTATGGTACCAGTTGGGACAAGAATTTGCCCTATGCAGAATTCTCATATAATAACAGCTATCAAGAAAGTCTTAAGATGGCACCGTTTGAAGCTTTGTATGGACGGAAGTGTAGAACTCCGTTGTTCTGGAATCAAACGGGAGAAACCCAAGTGTTTGGACCAGATGTTCTGAGAGATGCAGAAGAACAAGTCCGAGTAATCAGAGATAATCTGAAGATAGCACAGTCTCGATAGAAGAGTTACGCAGATAACCGAAGAAGAGATTTGTCTTTTGAAGTAGGTGATCATGTTTACCTGAAAGTATCACCTATGAGAAGTGTGAAGCGGTTCAATATGAAAGGAAAGTTAGCACCCAGATATATTGGTCCGTTCAAGATTCTTGAGAGACGTGGAGAAGTTGCTTATCGGTTAGAGTTACCGGAAACTTTGTCAGGAGTTCACGATGTGTTTCACGTATCTCAGCTCAAGAAGTGTTTGCGAGTACCCGAAGAACAGTTACCGTTAGAGGAACTTACCGTTAAGGAAGATTTGACGTATGAGGAATACCCGGTTAAGGTTTTGGAAACCGCTGAAAGAATTACAAGGTGTAAGGTCATCAAGATGTGCAAAGTGCAGTGGAATCGATATACAGAAGAAGAGGCCACTTGGGAAAGAGAGGAAGACCTAAGAAAAACCTACCCTCAACTCTTTAAGTAAGTAAAATCTGGGAATCTCGGGGCGAGATTCTTTTAAGGGGGGTAGATTTGTAACACCCTAAAATTTGAATAGTAAATTAGATTTGAATTTGAGTTTAATTTGATTTAATTCAAGTAATTTTGTGATGCATAGAATTAATTAAATAAATAAAATAAATATCATGCTAGGGTTAACTTGGTTGTGCATTGCATGCCCTGCATTTTTCTTGGTGTTGTTTGAAGTTGCAAAACCCTAGAAAATGATTTCAAATTCATTTTTGAAAATCAATTTGGAAAATGAAAATGAAAAGAAAAGAAAAAGGGGAAAGATCTCATCTCACTCTTTCTGGCCCAAGAGCCCAGTCGGCCTGCTTCACCCCCCCCCCCTTCTTTCTTCTCCCTTGGGCCGACTCCAGCGCACCGGCCCAGCTGCCCGCAGGCCTGCCGGCCTCTCTCCTCCCTCCTCTCTCTCTCTGACATGGCGAACCCGCCTATCGGCGCCTTCCTTCTCTCTCTCCCTTTCACTAACAGCGCAGTCCCTCCTGTCAGCTCCTCCCCTCTCCTCCCGTGTCCGTTCCGGACACTGGCCGCGACGTCGCGACGCACCGTGACCACAACTGCCGCACGCGGTTTCTCCGCGCTCGGGTCCACGCCGGACTCTCCCTCCAGCTCCCATATATAGCGCCGCCACCGCGCCGCCCTTCCCCATCTTCTTTGAGCCCACGCAGCCCTCGTATATAGCAGGAGCAGTGCCACCGTCGCCGCCACGTTCCGCCATCGAGCCGCTGCTGTTCCGAGCGTTCCTGACCATGGTAAGCCTCCCAGAGCCCCGTACCCCCTTCGCGAAGCTCCCGAATGGCCCCTCTCTCTCTTTTCCCCCTCGGTGGGACTCTGTCGGACCTCGATGTCATGCACCGAGATCCCGCCGCCGCTGATCGTCGAGGGCAGCCATCCACGGCCGTCCTCAGACCTCTCCGAGCCTCGCACTCGCCTCACGCGTGTGCGGAACACCTCTCCCCTCTATTCTCTCTCTTTTGCGCACTGGAAGACCCACACCGCCGTTACAGAACACCTGCCGCCGCGGTTCACCGCCGTCGGTGCCTCTCGTCCACCCCCGAGCATCGCCAGTCCCCTAGGCGAGCTCGCGGCGTCATCCTCGACCTCCCGGTGTGCTCGGATTTGGAAACCGGGCACTACAGCTCCCGGTCGAGCTCACACCGCCGTGCGCCGGCCGACGGCCATGGCGCTCCGCCGAGCCGAGCCCAGCTCCGGCCTCTGCGCCGCCCTGTTCCCTCCTCCAACTAATCCGGTCCATCTATCTCTAATCCAACGCACCAGATTAGCCCGTACCCCTTCGCATGGCAATTTTGCTAAAGAGCCCCTGCTCTTTTCCTCCCCTCAACCCGCGGTCCAGGAGGCGGGTTTCAGCTTTGCGCTTTCCCCTCGGGAAAACGTAATCTCCTGTAAATCAAATTTAATTCGTTTTTAAAATAAAAACCCTAATTACAGTTTTGCCACTGTTTTTCCAAAGCTTATAGTTTGCTCGTTTTAAATCCAAATCGACCCGTTCAAGTTGTGTTAGATCCGTAATTTTATGCTTTATCCAGTAGTATGGATCTCATCTATGTTAATTACTTTTTAAAATGAAAGAAAATTAATTTACCAATGCTTTAATCTTTCCCTTTTCAAAATATTGTTTAATCTATAACTTCTTCGTTTTAGATCCGATTAGCGTGATTCTCATGTCTTTGTGATCGTAGTAAAGTAAAGATCTGTTTTATAACCTTTTCAAAGTCTCTTTATTGTTTATGGTGTAATGCTCTGATCTTGTCTTTATTTCTTCGTGTATGATTGTTCGAATGATTGCGTGGTGATGTTGATCGAGTTCAGCCGGTGAGATCTTCGGTGAGCAAGAGTTCTTTGCAGCAGATCAGGATCACCAGGAGCTTTGTGATCAAGGCAAGTTTAACACGGGATCATCCTTGTTACCTATTCACCCTAATCCATCTAGTCATATTGCATGTGTCTAATTTGATTCCTATTTAGATCTATACCATAGCTTTGTTATCCTTTACCTTGTCACCATGGGTTTTCATGCATATGGGTAGCTTTGCTATGCTTTACAATAATGGATCTTGAGATGAATCTTGACTAATGATATATGCAACAATGAGATAAAATTGGCTTTTATAGCAACATGAAATAGGACCCCACTGTAGGGCAAAAGCTGGGATAATAATGCAACCATGAGTGCTATAATGGCTCTGGCTTTAGTCAAGTATAAAGATTCATACTAGCATGTTGGCAGTTCATGAAAGGCACCATTGCCGAGCTGGTTGTAGGGCATGTTCTAGGGTGGTTACCGCTGCGAAAGGTACCATCGAGTAGAGGCTTTACATACCCCTTGCCCTTGGGTCCGTAGGGTCTGACAACATGTTGGGAAGACTTTTGAAAGACTTCATAGTGTTCCCTGCCCACTCACCTTGGAAGTGTTATGGGAGTAATTAACCTAGGCATATGGGGTAACATGGCTTGTGGGTAAAGTGTATAACCTCTGTAGAGTGTAAATCTATCATGATAGCAGTGCTCACGGTTACAAGCGGCCTGGAAAACTCACAGTGTAGATGATCATGTTGTTTAACTGTTAATGATGTTTATTATACTTATATCATGTGATTATCAACTGGGTATGCATAATTAAAGCTAAGTGTTGGTAAAACTTGACCAAGTTAAAAGCAACCGCAGTACAGACAGTGTCAGCCTTTTGAGCTTCATAACCCTAAATTACTCTTGGTGAGTACGTAAGTGCTCACTCTTGCTTTCTCAACCCCTTCAGATGGCCATGAAGACTACCGTAAGGAGTACTAGGCTACTGGTCAACCAGTCGGTGTTCCCTGTGAAGTGGAGCTTCGTCGCGAGAGTTATCTTTATTTTCCGCTGTTCTGTTTAATAAATATTATTCGTTATGTAATAAGCACTCAGCGATGGTACTATTTAAAGATTTGTCGGCTTATGTGTGTGATTGATCTCTGGGCACACATGAGTTATTCATATTCAATTTTATCCTTAAAATTGGGTGTGACATTCGCTGCAATGGGCTGCAATGAGCCTTTTTGTTGTTGCTTGTTGTACGTTAAATTTTTGAATTTTGACAACTTCAAACCACTTTTTGGAACCCTAAATGGTCTCAAATAGAAAAGTTATGAATACCCAGTTTGATCAACTCATCAAGATCTACATTAGATGTTTTGGCCAAATTTTTATTTGACAAAGTTTGCACAATTTAAATTTTGAATTTTAAAATTTTGACACCTCCAAACCAGTTTTAGAAACCCTAAATGGTCTCAAATAAAAAAGTTATGAATACCAAGTTTGATCAACTGATCAGGATCTACATTAGTTGTTTTGGTCAACCTTTTGTTTTGACAAAGTTTGGACGAGTAAAATTTTGAATTTTTAAATTTGGACATCTCCGAACTAGTTTTTGAAAGCCATATATATACGTGTATATACGTAGGTACATATATAAATTTAAATTTTGTTGTATATTTCTATTATATATAATATATATTTATGCAAGTCTATTTTTTATAGACATTGCCTCCCTCACTCGCACCTCTCTAAGCGAGGTGGTACTAAAGAAGTGTGTGTTGTGCTTGCTTCCTGGTTCGCTACAATGGGCTGCAATGGGCCTTCTTGTTGTTGCTTGTTGTACGTTAAGTTTTTGAATTTTGACAACTTCAAACCACTTTTTGGAACCTTAAATGGTCTCAAATATAAAAGTTATGAATACCAAATTTGATCAACTGATCAAGATCTACATTAGTTGTTTTGGTCAACTTTTCATTTGACAAAGTTTGCACAATTTAAATTTCGAATTTTTAAATTTTGACACCTCCAAACTAGTTTTTGAAACCCTAAATTGTCTCAAAAAGAAAATTTATGAATACCAGGTTTCATCAAATCATTAGGATCTACAATAGTTGTTTTGGTCAACTTTTCATTGGACAAAGTTTGGACGATTAAAATTTTGAATTTTTAAATTTTGACACCTCCAAACCAGTTTTAGAAACCCTAGATGGTCTCAAATAAAAAGGTTATGACTACCAAGTTTGATCAACTTATCAGGATCTACATTAGTTGTTTTGGTCAACTTTTTATTTGACAAAGTTTGGACAATTCAAATTTTGAATTTTTAAATTTTGACCCCTCCAAACTAGTTTTTGAAAGCCATATATATACGTGTACATACGTAGATACATATATAAATTTAAATTTTGTTGTATAGTTCTATTATATATAATATATATTTATGCAAGTCCATTTTTATATAGACATTGCCTCCTCACTCACCTCTCTAAGCGAGGTGGTACAAAGAGGTGGGTCTTGCTTGTGGTTCGTCAAGGGAATGGGTCTTCTGTTGTGCTTGTGTAGTTAATTTTGAATTTTGACAATTAAACCACTTTTGGAACCTAAATGGTCTCAAATAAAAGTTATGAATACCAAATTTATCAATATCAAGATCTACTTAGTTGTTTGGTCAACTTTTCATTTGACAAGTTTGCAAATTTAAATTTCGATTTAAATTTTGACACTCCAAACTAGTTTTTAAACTAAATTGTCTCAAAGAAAATTATGAATACAGGTTTATCAATCATTGGTCTCATAGTTGTTTTGGTCAACTTCATTGGACAAGTTTGGACGATTAAAATTTGAATTTTAATTTTGACACTCCAAACAGTTTTAGAACCTGATGGTCTCAAATAAAGTTATGACTACAAGTTTGATAACTTTCAGGATTACATTAGTTGTTTGGTCACTTTTTTTTGACAAAGTTTGGACAATTCAAATTGAATTTTTAATTTTGCCTCCAAACTAGTTTGAAAGCCATATATTACGTGTATAGTAGTACATATATAAATTTAAATTTTGTTGTTAGTTTATTATATAAATATATTTATGCAAGTCATTTATTAGACTTGCTCCTCACTCCACTCTCTAGCGAGGTGGTACAAAGAAGTGTGTTGTCTTGCTGCTGGTTCGCTCAATGGGTCAATGCTTCTTGTTTCGCTTGTTGTAGTTATTTTGAATTTTGACAACTTCAACCACTTTGGAACCTAAATGGTCTCAAATAAAAAGTTATGAATACAATTTATCAATATCAAGATTACATTAGTTGTTTTGGTCAACTTTTCATTTGCAGTTTGCAATTTAAATTTCGAATTTTTAAATTTTGACCTCCAAATGTTTTTAAACCTAATTGTCTCAAAGAATTATGAATAAGGTTTATCAATCATTAGGTCTACAATAGTTGTTTTGGTCAACTTTTCTTGACAAGTTTGGACGATTAAATTTTGAATTTTTAATTTTGACACTCAAACAGTTTAGAACCCTAGATGGTCTCAAATAAAAAGGTTATGACTACCAAGTTTGATCACTTATCAGGATTACTTGTTGTTTTGGTCAACTTTTTTTTGACAAAGTTTGGACAATTCAAATTTTGAATTTTTAATTTTGCCCCTCCAACTAGTTTTGAAAGCCATATATTACGTGTAAAGTAGGTCTATATAATTTAAATTTTGTTGTTAGTTTTTATATAAAATATATATTTATGCAAGTCATTTTATATAGATTGCCTCCCTCACTTCACCTCTCTAAGCGAGGTGTACAAAGAAGTTGTGGTGTTGCTGCTGGTTCGCTCAATGGGTACAATGGCTTCTTGTTGTCGCTTGTTGTAGTAAATTTTTGATTTGACAACTTCAAACCACTTTTGGACCCTAAATGTCTCAATAAAAAGTTATGATACCAATTTATAAGTCAAGATCTACATTAGTTGTTTTGGTCAACTTTTCATTGACAAGTTTGCAATTTAAATTTCGAATTTTTAATTTGACACCCAAATAGTTTTTAAACCAAATTGTCTCAAAAAGAAAATTTATGAATACAGGTTTATCAAATCATTAGGATCTACAATAGTTGTTTTGGTAACTTTTCATTGGACAAAGTTTGGACGATTAAATTTGAATTTTTAAATTTTGACACCTCCAAACCAGTTTTAGAACCTAGATGGTCTCAAATAAAAAGTATGACTACCAAGTTGATCAACTTATCAGATCTACATTAGTTGTTTTGGTCAACTTTTTTGACAAAGTTTGGACAATTCAAATTTTGAATTTTAAATTTTGACCCTCAACTAGTTTTGAAAGCATATATATACGTGTACAAGTAGGTACATATATAAATTTAAATTTGTTGTATGTTTTTATATATAAATATATTTATGCAAGTCATTTTTATAGACTTGCCTCCTCACTCCACTCTCTAGCGAGGTGGTACAAAGAGTGTGTGTGCTTGCTGCTGGTTCGCTCAATGGGTCAATGCTTCTTGTTGTCGCTGTTGTAGTTAATTTTTGAATTTTGACAACTTCAACCTTTTTGGAACCCTAAATGGTCTCAAATAAAAAGTTATGAATACCAATTTATCAACTATCAAGATCTACATTAGTTGTTTTGGTCACTTTTCATTTGACAAGTTGCAAATTTAATTTCGATTTTTAATTTTGACACTCCAACTAGTTTTAAACCTAAATTGTCTCAAAAGAAAATTATGAATACAGGTTTATCAATCATTAGGATTACAATAGTTGTTTTGGTCAACTTTTCATTTGACAAAGTTTGGACGATTAAAATTTTGAATTTTTAAATTTTGACACCTCCAAACAGTTTTAGAACCCTAGATGGTCTCAAATAAAAGTTATGACTACCAAGTTTGATCAACTTATCAGGATCTACATTAGTTGTTTGGTCAACTTTTTTTTGACAAAGTTTGGACATTCAAATTTGATTTTTAAATTTTGACCCTCCAATAGTTTTGAAAGCATATATATAGTGTACATAGTAGGTAATATATAAATTTAAATTTTGTTGTATAGTTCTATTATAAATATATATTTATGCAAGTCTATTTTATATAGACTTGCCTCCTCACTCCACCTCTCTAGCGAGGTGGTACAAAAGAAGTGTGTGGTGCTTGCTTGCTGGTTCTGCAATGGGGTACATGGTCTTCTTGTTGTCGCTTGTTGTATGTTAAATTTTTGAATTTTGACAACTTCAAACACTTTTTGGAACCCTAAATGGTCTCAAATATAAAAGTTATGAATACCAAGTTTAATCAACTCATCAAGATCTACATTAGTTGTTTTGGTCAACTTTTCATTTGACAAAGTTTGCATAATTTAAATTTCGAATTTTTAAATTTTGACACCTCCAAACTAATTTTTAAAACCTAAATTGTCTCAAAAAGAAAAGTTATGAATACAAGGTTTGATCAAATCATTAGGATCTACAATAGTTGTTTTGGTCAACTTTTCATTTGACAAAGTTTGGACGATTAAAATTTTGAATTTTTAAATTTTGACACCTCCAAATCAGTTTTAGAAACCCTAGATGGTCTCAAATAAAAAAGTTATGACTACCAAGTTTGATCAACTTATCAGGATCTACATTAGTTGTTTTGGTCAACTTTTGTTTGACAAAGTTTGGACAATTCAAATTTTGAATTTTTAAATTTTGACCCCTCCAAACTAGTTTTTGAAAGCCATATATATACGTGTACATACGTAGGTACATATATAAATTTAAATTTTGTTGTATAGTTCTATTATATAAAATATATATTTATGCAAGTCTACTTCTTATATAGACTTTGCCTCCCTCACTTCCACCTCTCTAAGCGAGGTGGTACAAAAGAAGTGTGTGGTGCTTGCTTGCTGGTTCGCTGCAATGGGGTACAATGGGCCTTCTTGTTGTCGCTTGTTGTACATTAAATTTTTGAATTTTGACAACTTCAAACCACTTTTTGGAATCCTAAATGGTCTCAAATAGATAAGTTATGAATACCCAGTTTGATCAACTCATCAAGATCTACATTAGATGTTTTGGCCAACTTTTTATTTGACAAAGTTTGCACAATTTAAATTTTGAATTTTAAAATTTTGACACCTCCAAACCAGTTTTAGAAACCCTAAATGGTCTCAAATAAAAAATTTATGAATACCAAGTTTGATCAACTGATCAGGATCTACATTAGTTGTTTTGGTCAACCTTTTATTTTGACAAAGTTTGGACAATTCAAATTTTGAATTTTTAAATTTGGACATCTCCGAACTAGTTTTTCAAAGCCATATATATACGTGTATATACGTAGGTACATATATAAATTTAAATTTTGTTGTATATTTCTATTATATATGATATATATTTTATGCAAGTCTATTTTTTATAGACATTGCCTCCCTCACTCGCACCTCTCTAAGCGAGGTGGTACTAAAGTAGTGTGTGTTGTGCTTGATTCCTGGTTCGCTACAATGGGCTGCAATGGGCCTTCTTTTTGTTGCTTGTTGTACGTTAAGTTTTTGAATTTTGACAACTTCAAACCACTTCTTGCAACCCTAAATGGTCTCAAATAGAAAAGTTATGAATACCAAATTTGATCAACTCATCAAGATCTACATTAGTTGTTTTGGCCAACTTTTCATTTGACAAAGTTTGCACAATTTAAATTTCGAATTTTTAAATTTTGACACCTCCAAACTAGTTTTTGAAACCCTAAATTGTCTCAAAAAGAAAATTTATGAATACCAGGTTTCATCAAATCATTAGGATCTACAATAGTTGTTTTGGTCAACTTTTCATTTGACAAAGTTTGGACGATTAAAATTTTGAATTTTTAAATTTTGACACCTCCAAACCAGTTTTACAAATCCTAGATGGTCTCAAATAAAAAAGTTATGAATACCAAGTTTGATCAACTCATGATGATCTACATTAATTGTTTTGGTCAACATTTTGTTTGCCAAAGTTTGGACAATTTAAATTTCGAATTTTTAAATTTTGACACCTCCAAACTAGTTTTTGAAACCCTAAATTGTCTCAAAAAGAAAAGTTATGAATACCAGGTTTGATCAAATCATCAGGATCTACATTAGTTGTTTTGGTCAACTTTTCATTTGATAAAGTTTGGACGATTAAAATTTTGAATTTTTAAATTTTGACACCTCCATACCAGTTTTAGAAATTCTAGATGGTCTCAAATAAAAAAGTTATGAATACCAAGTTTGATCAACTCATGATGATCTACATTAGTTGTTTTGGTCAACATTTTGTTTGACAAAGTTTGGACAGTTCAAATTTTGAATTTTTAAATTTGACACCTCCAAACTAGTTTTTGAAAGTCATATATATACGTGTATATACGTAGGTACATATATAAATTTAAATTTTGTTGTATATTTATATTATATATATAATATATTTATGCAAGTCTACTTCTTATACAGACATTGCATCCCTCACTTCCACCTCTCTAAGCGAGGTGGTACTAAAGAAGTTTGTGTGGTGCTTGCTTGCTGGTTCGCTGCAATGGGCCTTCTTGTTCTTACTTTTTGTACGTTACATTTTTTAATTTGGACAACTTCAAACCACTTTTTGGAACCCTAAATGGTCTCAAATAGAAAAGTTATGAATACCATGTTTGATCAACTCATCAAGATCTACATTAGTTGTTTTGGCCAACGTTTCATTTGACAAAGTTTGCACAATTTAAATTTCGAATTTTTAAATTTTGACACCTCCAAACTAGTTTTTGAAAACCTAAATTGTCTCAAAAAGAAAAGTTATGAATACCAGGTTTGATCAAATGATCAGGATCTACATTAGTTGTTTTGGTCAACTTTTCATTTGACAAAGTTTGGACGATTAAAATTTTGAATTTTTAAATTTTGACACCTCCAAACCAGGTTTTGAAACCCTAGATGATCTCAAATAAAAAAGTTATGAATACCAAGTTTGATCAACTCATCAGGATCTACATTAGTTGTTTTGGTCAACTTTTTGTTTGACAAAGTTTGGACAATTCAACTTTTGAATTTTTAAATTTTGACACCTCCAAACTAGTTTTTAAAAGCCATATATATACGTGTATATACGTAGGTGCATATATATATTTAAATTTGGTTGTATATTTATATTATATATATATATATAATATATTTATACAAGTCTACTTTTTATATAGACAATGCCTCCCTCACTCCCACCACTCTAAGCGAGGTGGTACTAAAGAAGTGTGTGTGGTGCTTGTTTGCTGGTTCGCTGCAACGGCTGCAATGGGCCTTCTTGTTGTTGCTTGTTGTACGTTAAATTTTTGAATTTTGACAACTTCAAACCACTTTTTGGAACCCTAAATGGTCTCAAATAGAAAAGTTATTGTTGACGTTGTTTTTTATACGGGTCAATATTAAACCAAGTATATTGATCGGCAAAGAGGTAAATTTTGTTCCTTATCGGCATCAAGGTGCTATCGGTTTAATTACCGATAGAAGCAAAAGAATCTGCCGATGGTGAATGTGATGGATGAAGCGTCCAAGAGGAAAGAAGATATGTTTTGCCGATAAGAAAGAATTACCGATGAAAATAGGTTGGTGTGGCTGACGTCAGCAGGAAGTTGCCGATGACAATAGAAGGGAGTTGCGGATTGAAGGAATCTGTCGATGGAAAGTTTCATCGTAGGGAAGACAGATAAGGAAACTGACGATTTTATGCTAGTATTATTGTTTTAGTTTGAGTCCGACTTTTGCACGAGTCATTTTATTTCCTTAAAAATAGGAGTTTTGTTTAGTATAAATCGTGTCCATGTATAACTCGTTTTACCAGAGTATAAATATGTACCTAGGGCTCGTACGAGAAGATATTCAATACAATCAAACAAATCTATTATTTTTGACTTACTTTTCAGCATCTACTTTGTTCGCATTAGTTATAGTTTATCTACGAGTTCTTACGATTTCGACGGGCTGCATCTACAAGATCTCCATCTACCTCGCGAGTTCCGCCTTTTGAGCAATCTGAGCCTTGACGTCCGGACGTATCGTTGTCGTCTCGTTCATCGTTGTTCTAGTTGTCATCCTTGTTGATTAACTGGTCAAATCAACTGGCACACCTTGGATGTCGAGTTCGGGTATAAGCCCGAGGTGTTCGCAGATCCGACACTTTTTGTGTCAACACCTCTTTTGGCACACCCGGTGGGACCCTAGATACATCTCTTGATCAAGATCATGGGTGGTTCTACTGACGTTGATCCAAAGAATGTCATTGAAGTCTCCGAAGCAGATCTGAAAGATGATCAGAAGCAAGCTATGGAGCAGGCTATGGAGGAATACAAGCAGCTATATCTGAAGTCCTTCAGCCTAAGCAGGAGCGGCGAAGCTATCCAGAAGCACGATCCGCCGTTGCCGCGGCAGGTCATTTTCGACGCCAATCCTGGTAAATTACAAGAGATGGTTAATTCTGCATTAAATCAAGCATTAATTAGCCACTCTACGGTGTTGTCCAATATTGTATACAATGTTGTTATGCAATCTTTCAAAGAAGTACAGACACCCCATTACGTTGGTCCGGCGTATCATCAACCTGGATCGGCATCTACTGTGACTCCATGGGCGGTCCTAGCGGCATCTTCCCAACCTGCGAAGCCGTCTGCCGGTGAAGTTACTCCACCCAGATCGAGCCCTGTGAGCGTTGTTCGGCTAAATACGAATCCAATAGCATCAGAGATGTCAGGACTCGTGATCCAGAGTCAACCAATTCCTGCTAGCTAGTGGGGATACGGTATGCCTCCAAATTTGTCTGCCGACGCTAAGTCGATCCGAGATGACAATGCGGCGGGGAAGGCCCCTGTGGAATCGGCAATATCAGCACAACCGATGAGTCCGGTGATGCATTATGCCACGTCTTCTCCAAACGTGCAGTTGCCGCCAGGGAATCTTCAGATGGTGGTATCCAAGATGCCTTATGGGCAACCATCCGATGCAACAAGATTTGGCAATGCAAAACCATCCCATGATGATGACGAGTCCTCAAACTGGGGTATCAGTGCACCAAGGAGGCCAATTTGTTGATTATTCCAGGGTGTAGGAGCAGCAGGTGCCGGGTAACTATCAATTATCAGCAAATCATATGCTGATGACTTATAATCCTGCATGGACTAGTCCAATTCAACAACAGGTGGTGTAACCTGGACACTAAGTAGCGGGAGCACAACAGTACCATTACCCGATGAACACTCAGAATGAAACATCGGTGTATCGACCGATGAACATCATGCCGCAGTATGCCCCAATGGGTGCCCAAGGTCATACATCGGTAAATCAACCGGTGCATAATATTCAGCAAGGTGGTGTTGCTCCCATACCGATCGGATTAGCTTATTTACCGCAAAGGCAAGAAGTGGCGTATCCACTGGTCCAGCCGGTTAATGTCCAACCGATCCATCGGCAGGATCAGGATGCATACTAGGCCGATAAAATTGTCGAAGTAATGAAAGAGTCGTTCGGTATCAAGCCTAAGGTCAGTACATACTCTTATCGGACGTCGTACCCTCAGGCATATGACTTGATCCCTCTCCCGAATCAGTACAAGGTGCCAGATTTCACAAAGTTTTCCGGCCAAGATGATACGTCAACAATGGAGCACATCAACCACTTCATTATTCAATGTAGAGAGGCAGCTAGTAGAGATGAGCTGAGGGTAAGATTGTTTTCATCGTCTTTATCTGGATCGGCGTTTACATGGTTCATCTCGATTCCTCCAAATTCTGTGATTACTTGGGCCGATCTGGAGAAACAGTTTCACAAGTACTTCTTCTCTGTCGTTCATGAGAAGAGGATTACCGATTTGATCAAGCTAAAGCAGCACAATGACGAATTGGTAGAAAGCTTCGTCCAAAGGCTTCGGGACGTAAAGAATAAATGTTACAGCTTAGTACTGGATGATCAGCAATTGGCGGATTTGGCTTTCCAAGGATTACTGCCACACATCAAGGATAAATATGCATCTCAAGAATTCGAAAGCCTCAGCCATCTCGTCCAGAGAGTTGCCGATCAAGAGGTTAAAGTCTTCGAACCTAGAAAGACTTGGAACAAGAAGGTGTCTTTCATTGAACAAGAAGAAGATTCTAAATCAGACGAAGGGACGGATATCGGCGTTGCTGAGTGGGTAAAAGATAAGAAGCCGATATCCTGTCCGTTTGGTCAGAAGGAGGCTAACAGATTTACTTTCGATACTGCTAAAGCCGATAGGATATTTGATCTGTTGCTTCAAGAAGGGCGGATTAAGCTGGCACCTAATCAAGTGATTCCATCGGCTGAAGAACTTAGAAGGATGAGGTACTGTAAATGGCATGATGCAACCTCACACAGTACCAATGATTGCAACGTCTTTAGGCAGCAGCTGCAGTCAGAAATCGAGTCTGGGCGAATCAATTTTGAAAATTCTAGAGCTCAGAGGCCGATGAAAATTGATCAACATCCATTTCCAAATAATATGGTGGAAACCAGTGGAAAAGTCAAAGTGCTGACATCTGAAGTAGCCAAGAAAAATTCATCGGTGGACCCTGAACATCAAATAGCTATGCAGGATGTAAAAGGAAGGAAGCTTGCCGATGAAAGAAAAGGTAAAAGAACTGCCGATGACAGTGGCAACTCCAGGGGGCCTCAAAGACGTGCGTCATATGGTGTTGTAATCGCGCATAGGAGGCCACAACGGGAATATGAGCGTTCGCGAGAAGAGCAACATCGGCATCAGGAAGAAGAGAAACGCCAGGAGTGGTATCGGCGTAAAGATCATTGGAAGTGCCCCTTCTTCGTCCATTGTTGGGAAGAAGGCATCAAACTGCCCAATTCTGATAGTTGTCCTGAATGCAATGGGTACTATCCTACTGATCGGTTAGAGAATAAGTCTCGCTTTGAAGGTCAGGGATCAAGCTATGCTAGGCTGATCAGAGGAAAAGAATCAGTACATGATCGGCTGGGGGGCAAACTCAGTGTGCATGACAGGCTTGGCAAGCGCGTCCGTCAAGAGGAGTTCGAAGAGAGGGCTAATGCAAGGGTGCCCGATGAAGAAATATTCTCTAGAGATCCAAACATAACAGGTAACACAAGCCGACACAGTGAGAAACAGTACCAACCTGTTTGGAAGACTAAGATTCCTCAATGGTGTCCCAAAGGCCTGACAAAAACTCAAAGAAGGAGGATCCAGCGTGAATGACGGAATGATTTGGGTTATAGGTCTTTGAAGGGAGAAGCTCCAGTTTGGGAGTGGAGGCCAAAACGCCAAGAGAGGAGTTCATCGGCAGAAATCAACATGGTCGTTATGTTGCCGATGGAATTTATGGCACCCACTGATGCTGACGGAGAAGTTGCTGATATGGCTCAGCTAGTGCTAGATCCTATGGCAGCTATCTTTGAAAAGCCTGTCGATGATGAGAGGCAGCATCTGAGAGCCTTGTTTGTCAAAGGGAAAGTCGATGGGTAGCTAGTGTCAAAGATGTTAGTCGATGGTAGAGCGTCGATTAATATAATGTCGTATGTCATGTTCAGGAAGCTTGGGAAAGATGACCAAGACTTAGTCAAGACGGACATGAAGCTGAAAGATTTTGAAGGCAATGTGTCACCAGCTATGGGAGCAATATGCGTAGAATTAACTATCGGCAGCAAAACTTTGCCGATAACGTTTTTTGTGATCAACAGTAAAGGTACCTACAACTTGCTCCTAGGAAGGGATTGGATTCATGCTAATTGTTGTATTCCCTCCACAATGCATCAAAGCCTCATGCAATGGGTTGGGACAAGATTGAAATCGTCCGAAGTGAAGCCCCGTCAATGGTTGCATCGGCAGAATCGGAAACCTATGAGCAGACCAAGTGCATATCAGGCAAAGCTTGGGATACTGAGTTTCTCAAAGTTGCCGATTACCAGATCATACCAATCCAAGCAGTTGTCTCTGAGGAGGAATTTTAATCGGTTGGCCGATGATGGAGAACCTAGGTAGGGGTTTACATCGGATAGATTAATTTTTATTAATGTCAGGTTGGATTTTCAATGTAAACAATCATTGAATGATTCATTAGAAGAGCATAGGGTTTGCTTTATTTGGAATTACACAGAGATACTTGGTTTGGACTGAAATAGTCAAACGTCGGTCACTTGTTAATTTGGTTCCAACTACATCGGTAATAAATACACCGATGTAATCTTGATTTGTTGATCGATTTTGAATTACGAAGTTAAATAAAACTTCATGGTCAGGTCAAATGGTATGCCGCGGTACAATCAAAGTACTTATCCAGATGGTGTAACAAAAAGATAAATCAGTTTGCTCTTGGAAACGCTTATAGTTTGGAGACCCTCGGAGGGGTTGCATTTTCCGGAGCAATCGATGGTAAATATTTGAAGAAATATTATCCTAAGTATCTGGATGGATGCGCAAAGTGATACAGATATAAAGTACCGATGAGGAAACCAAACATCGGTAGAAAAGGTATTAATGTTATAATACAAAGGATCAGTCATCAAGTTCACAGTTGCCGACACAATAAGTTAAAACGGACATTGAATAGATGAGATTGCACGAAGGAGAATTTGGTCCGCTTCCTCTATCTCCCTAGCATCATCATCGACAGAACCCTCAACCAGCTTGATCTTTCTTTTCAGCAGGATGGTCTGGCGAGCATCTGCATCCCTTTCTTGTTGTAAAGCTTTAGTGGCATCAGGGAGTTGAGTCTTCTTTTGGTTGGCTGTGCCTAAAGCTTCGTCGATTTTCTTCAACTCCGACAACAACTCTTCTTTCCGTGCCGATAGACGGGTGATTTCCTGTTCAAGCTCGATACCAGAAGCTTCCAAGCGACCGATGCCTTTGTGTTTTTCTTTAGTAGTTTGCTTGAATTTGAGCATTTCTTCTTCGACCTTCGCTTGGGCAGCTCTATTGGCAATACAGCGTGAAACCTTTTGATACTGCAGTTGCCGACTCTCAAGGAACGCTGCTTGGAAGAGTGTTTCTTCAATATCAGCAGGAATATGACCTTGAAGTGCCTTGAACACTACCCTTACTGCGCTAGAATCTTGGACTAGTTGGGACATGCTTTGTTGTAGTAAAGATAGCAATGCTTCAAGCTTGGATTTTGTTTCTGCCGATATGACATCTGAGGCTTGGACAAAACTTTCTTCTTCTTCGTCTTCGTCTGGTATATTGATAGTGAAGGAGAATAAACTATTGGGAGAGTCTTGGGCCTAAAAGGGAAAGAGTTAGGGTTTCTTGATTGAAAGTTTGTGTCTTACGAGTTTTTGACAGATGGTCAATTTACCTGCTTTAGAGCAATTTCTCGCCTTGGACTTGGCGGGGCGACTGGCATAACAGTATCTTGAAAATTGGCAATGGTTGCCGATGAGCTTGGCTCTGTGGATGGAACGTGTGGTACTGGTGTTGATACTGATGTTGTTGGTGTTTCTATAACCAACTCCTGCGGTGCTGATGTTGTCTCTTGGATAGAGGCCTCGATTGGTGTTTGATCGGAGGCAGGTGCCGATGCTGGCTCTTGTAGTAATATATCGGTAGGAGATGCTGCCGGTGATGTGGCTGAGGTTCATGGCCTTAGGCGTTTTGGTCGAGGGGTGGTACTTGATGAACCTTGGTGTTTCGGCTGTTGCGCTTGGGGGCATTGGCAGGCCGAGTTGGAGGAGTTGGTGCACTCGGAACGGTTGCCAATGAACTTGTTTGCTGCAAAAGAAGACATGTGGTGCAAGTTGAAAATTAAGTGAGAATTACCGATTAACGTTTTGTGATCGGCATGAATAAAATAAAGATTTGTTACCGTAAAAGCTTGCGCCAAAACGACGGCAGCAGCTGATGGAGTAAGAACAGCCCCAGTTGGTGTTGACTTCAGCTTAAGGGTGACCCTCGGTGCTTTTTGATGCATAAGGGAAGCCAATGAAGGTGCCCTGCTGCCGATTACCGATGTAGGGTTCATCGGTCGCAAGTTGAAAGTTTTGCCGCTTCTGCTTTTTCTTGGGATTGGGTCATCAACCTGTTAACAGAAAATCAGATGCCGATACATTTAAAAGGGGTGACAGGAATAAAATCGAAAATAAACTTACCGCGTCATCAGGGACGATATGATTGGTATCAATCAAATGCCGATGATAGTGTGACGACGCAACGAACATTTGATCTTTCCATTCTTGCCACCAGAATTTATATGACTGAGTGATGAAGGATGTTGGTGCCCAAGTAGATAAGTCAATATTGGTTGTGTCGGCATGAGGAAGAAGATGAACAACCTTGTCCCAGTCCATGACGCTGGTGATAACTTCTCTTGGCTTTACCACATTGGCATAGCTAAGATTAATCGGTAGTTAGCCAAATGCCAATTGTCTTGCTGCTGCCGATGGGTAGTAGAATTCTTAAGTGGCATGAGTATTCTTCCCACTCCCAAAGATGTTGACTGGAATGGCTCGGGGAGTAAGGATAGCCATCAGAATTCCTTCATCATTATGTATATCTGCATCGGCAAGATTGAAAGGGAGTGGGAATCGGTTGTTCGCATCGGTGTAGGGCCACCAAGCTCGTTCCGCAGCAGGAATACCACAATAAAATCTCTGGAAGAACATGTCGAATTGGCCCTCGTTAGCATCGATTCCCGGCAGCACTATTATGGCTTCTCCAAAATTGAGTGGGGAGCGGGTTGCCAATTCATCATCGGCAAGTACATATCCTCGGCTAAGTTCCTTGGAAATTGCTGACTGAATAGGTCAAATTGAAGACACTTATGCATAGGGGCATTTAGCCACATGTTGATAAACCACCAGGGGCCTCCAAGGTTTCCGATGGGTTCACCTAGTAATAACTTCTCTGGCACCTAATGCAGGAGGTGATAGACTGAGCTGAGAAGGTATCGGCCAAGAGGGAGTCTTGTTCCGTGGGCCAAAAGCTCTGCTGCAGGGAGGTACATGTTGGTGGGTCCGATTGTCTTGCCGCAGAAGATAAACTTCTCCAGCCACATATTCAGGAAGGTACCACGCTCCCTTTGGTTTACCGATCCGGTCTTGTGATATTCTTGAACATATCCGGTCCAACCACCGATGTTGCGGGTGATTACCCGATGTTCGAGCTTTCTGTTGAAAAGAAGAGCATCATCGGTAGAAGAGATGTCAAGGTCGGTGAGCATGTATACATCGGCATGTGTAGGGGTGGCTGGTCCGTGTCTGAATAGGAAGGCATTCATCGTGTCAAACCAGAAGTAGGAGGCAACTATCATCATATTCTCATTCTTGGCTATATCGACGAGAGATAGCCTGATGCATTGGTCCAAATTGCGTTCTGCCCAATAGATTTGTTGCGTCCTGGCCATCCTGAGGTACCAGTTTTTCCACCCTTTGGTAGGTTTGGGCCAAGATCGGAAAATGTTTGTCCATAACCCTAGATTGAAATGTGCGGATCTGAAAGGGACGTGGTTGGTTTCCGCATTGATGATTTCGCTCGGATCGGTATCCCCCATTGGGCCCAAGCAACAGAGGTGTGGTTGATCGGTAGGGATCACTATTTTGTTGCACATCTCCTAGGTTCAGAAAACAAAGAGAAGATTGTGAGAAAGGATTGAGAGGCAATGCGGAAAGATAAAACTGCGGTATATATAACAGGGAAAGAGGAAAGATTACCGCGGAAGCAGTAAAGTTGATCGCCATTGAAGTAGAGTTCTTGCAGGGGTCGTACCTCCTGATGAAAGAAGAAGAACCGCCGATGGAATAGTGCTCTTGGGAAATGATGTTGGGATGAAGATGAAAATGTGAGCTCAGGGTAAAAGAGAGGACGGATGGTGGTCTTTATAGGCCTAGTTGAGGGGCATTTTCGAGTTTACTGAGCAGAGATAAGGAAGGATTTCGCGATGAGTTTGCGCTGTGATCGAGGAGTTCATGCTATAGTTGCGGGAGTTGTTGGTAACTTGCAGTTTTTTGCGCGCAGTAATCGAGATGATGGCGTAGGCATTTTTGGAGGGAAAGATTGCAATAGAGCAAATTTTGGCACATAAGATATTTTATACTCCGAAATTGGGGGGCATATGTTGACGCCGTTTTTTGTACGGGTTAATATTAAACCATGTATATTGATCGGGAAAGAGGTAAATGTTGTTCCTCATCGGCATCAAGGTGCTATCGGTTTAATTACCGATAGAAGGAGAAGAATCTGCCGGTGGTGAATATGATGGAAGAAGCGTCGAAGAGGAAAGAAGATATGTTTTGCCGATAAGAAAGAATTACCGATGGAAACAGGTTGGTGTGGCTGACGTCAACAGGAAGTTGCCGATGGCAATAGAAGGGAGTTGCGGATTGAAGGAATCTGCCGATGGAAAGTTTCATCGTAGGGAAGACAGATAAGGAAACTAGCGATTTTATGCTAGTATTATTCTTTTAGTTTGAGTCCGACTCTTGCACGAATCATTTTATTTTCTTAAAAATAGAAGTTTTGTTTAGTATGAATCGTGTCCATGTATAACTCCTTTTACCGGTGTATAAATATGTACCTAGGGCTCGTACGAGAAGATATTCAATACAATCAAACAAATCTATTATTTTCGTCTTACTTTTCAGCATCTACTTTTTTCGCATTAGTTATAGTTTATCTACGAGTTCTTACGATCTCGACGGCCTGCATCTACAAGATCTCCGTCTACCTCGCGAGTTTCGCTTTTTGAGCAATCTGAGCCTTGACGTCCGGGTGTATCGTGTCGTCTCGTTCATCGTTGTTCTAGTTATCATCCTTGTTGATTAACTGGTCAAATCAACTGGCACACTTTGGATATCGAGTTTGTGTATAAGCCCGAGGTGTTCGTAGATCCGACGCTTTTTGTGTCAACAGTTATGAATACCATATTTGATCAACTCATCAAGATCTACATTAGTTGTTTTGGTCAACTTTTCATTTGACAAAGTTTGGACAATTTAAATTTCGAATTTTTAAATTTTGACACCTCCACACTAGTTTTTGAAACCCATATATATATACACGTGTATATACATAGATACATATATAAATTTAAATTTTGTTGTATATTTATATTATATATATAATAATATATTTATGCAAGTCTATTTTTTATATAGACATTGCCTCCCTCACTTTCACCTCTCTAACCGAGGTCGTACTAAAGAAGTATGTGTGGTGCTTGTTTGCTGGTTCGCTGCAATGGGCTGCAATGGGCCTTCTTGTTGTTGCTTGTTGTACGTTAAATTTTTGAATTTTGACAACTTCAAACCACTTTTTGGAACCCTAAATTGTCTCAAATAGAAAAGTTATGAGGACCAAGTTTGGTCAACTCATCAAGATCTACATTAGTTGTTTTGGTCAACTTTTCATTTGACAAAGTTTGGACAATTTAAATTTCGAATTTTTAAATTTTGACACCTTCAAACTAGTTTTTGAAACCCATATATATACGAGTTTATACGTAGGTATATATATAAATTTAAATTTTTTGTATATTTATATTATATATAATAATATATTTATGCATGTCTACTTTTTATATAGACATTGTCTCCTTCACTCCCACCTCTCTAAGCGAGGTGGTACTAAAGAAGTGTGTGTGGTGCTTGCTTGCTGGTTCTCTGCAATTGGCTGCTATGGGCCTTCTTGTTGTTGCTTGTTGTACATTAAATTTTTGAATTTTGACAACTTCAAACCACTTTTTGGAACCCTAGATGGTCTCAAATAAAAAAGTTATGAGTACCAAGTTTGATCAACGCATCAGGATCTACATTAGTTGTTTGGTCAACTTTTCATTTGACAAGTTTGACAATTCAAATTTTGAATTTTTAAATTTTGACCCTCCAAATAGTTTTTGAAAACCTAGATGGTTCAAATAGAAAAGTTATGAATACAGTTTGATCAACTTATCAAGATATACATTTGTTATATTGGTCATTTTTGCATTTGAGAAAGTTTAGAAAAGTTTAGTTCTAAATTTAATCTCTATAGTTTCAAAACTTTATATGGATTCATGATTTTGTGACTATGTTTATCAACATTTTCTCAAATGAAAAAATGATCTATATAATAAATGTATATCTTGATGAGTTCTAACACTTTTGTATTCAAAGTTTTTCAGATGAGGTCATTTAGTGCTTCATTTGACAAAGTTTGACTAAGTCAAATATTGATTTTTTTAAAATGACACCTCACACGGTATTTGAAACTCTAAATGGATTCAAATAGAAATGTCATTAATACAAGTTTGTTATATAATCAAGATCTGCATTAGTTGTTTTGGTCAATTTTCATTTGACAAAGTTTGGATAATTTAAATTTGAATTTTTAAATTTTGACACTCCAAACTAGTTTTTGAAACCTAGATGGTCTCAAATAGAAAAGCTATGAATATCAGGTTTGATCAAATCATGAGGATCTACATTAGTTGTCTTTGGTCAACTTTTCATTTGACAAAGTTTGGATGATTCAAATTTTACACATCCAAACTAGTTTTTTGAAACCCTAGATGGTCTCAAATAAAAAAGTTATGAGTACCAAGTTTGATCAACGCATCAGGATCTACATTAGTTGTTTTGGTCAACTTTTCATTTGACAAAGTTTGGACAATTCAAATTTTGAATTTTTAAATTTTGACACCTCCAAACTAGTTTTTGAAAACCTAGATGGTCTCAAATAGAAAGTTATGAATACCAAGTTTGATCAACTTATCAAGATATACATTTGTTATATTGGTCATTTTTGCATTTGAGAAAGTGTTAGAAAAGTTTAGTTCTAAATTGATCCATATAGTTTCAAAACTTTATATGAGATTCATGATTTTGTGACTAATGTTTTAAACATTTTGTCAAATGAAAAAATGATCTATAAAATAAATGTATATCTTGATGAGTTCTAACACTTTTGTATTCAAAAGTTTTTCAGATGAGGTCATTTAGTGTCTCATTTGACAAAGTTTGACCAAGTCAAATATTATTTTTTTAAAAATGACACCTTCACACGGTATATTTGAAACTCTAAATGGACTTCAAATAGAAAAGTCATTAATACAAGTTTGTTATAGTCATCAAGATCTGCATTAGTTGTTTTGGTCAACTTTTCATTTGACAAAGTTTGGACAATTTAAATTTTGAATTTTTAAATTTTGACACCTCCAAACTAGTTTTTGAAACCCTAGATGGTCTCAAATAGAAAAGCTATGAATATCAGGTTTGATCAAATCATGAGGATCTACATTAGTTTCTTGGTCAACTTTTCATTTGACAAAGTTTGGATGATTCAAATTTTCAACACATCCAAACTAGTGTTTGAAACCCTAGATGGTCTCAAATAAAAAAGTTATGAGTACCAAGTTTGATCAACGCATCAGGATCTACATTAGTTGTTTTGGTCAACTTTTCATTTGACAAAGTTTGGACAATTCAAATTTTGAATTTTTAAATTTTGACACCTCCAAACTAGTTTTTGAAAACCTAGATGGTCTCAAATAGAAAAGTTATGAATACCAAGTTTGATCAACTTATCAAGATATACATTTGTTATATTGGTCATTTTTGCATTTGAGAAAGTGTTAGAAAAGTTTAGTTCTAAATTGATGTCCATCATAGTTTCACAAACTTTATATGAGATTCATGATTTTGTGACTAATGTTTATAAACATTTTGTCAAATGAAAAAATGATCTAAAAATAAATGTTATTTGAGAGTTCTAAACTTTATTCAAAAGTTTTTAGATGAGGTCATTTAGTGTCATTTGAAAAGTTTGATAGTCAAATATTGATTTTTTTAAAAATGACACTCTTACACTAATTTTAAACTTTGGTAAATAGAAATGTATTAATAAAGTTTTATATTCAATCTGATTAGTTTTTTGGTCATTTTCATTTGACAAAGTTTGACAATTAAATTTAATTTTTAAATGACACCTCCAACTAGTTTTGAAACCTAATGGTTCAAATAGAAAGCATGAATATAGTTTGATCAAATCATAGATCTCATTATTGTTTGGTCAACTTTTCATTGACAAAGTTTGATGATTAAATTTAACACATTCCAAAACTTAGTTTGAAAACACCTAGATGGTCTCAACTAAAAATTTAGAGTACCAAGTTTGATCAACGCATCAGGATCTACATTAGTTGTTTGGTCAACTTTTCATTTGACAAAGTTTGGACAATTCAAATTTTGAATTTTTAAATTTTGACACCTCCAAACTAGTTTTTGAAAACCTAGATGGTCTCAAATAGAAACGTTATGAATACCAAGTTTGATCAACTTATCAAGATATACATTTGTTATATTGGTCATTTTTGCATTTGAGAAAGTGTTAGAAAAGTTTAGTTCTAAATTGATCTCATATAGTTTCACAAACTTTATATGAGATTCATGATTTTATGACTAATGTTTATAAACATTTTGTCAAATGAAAAATGATCTATAAAATAAATGTATATCTTGATGAGTTCTAACACTTTTGTATTCAAAGTTTTTCAGATGAGGTCATTTAGTGTCTCATTTGCAAAGTTTGACCAAGTCAAATATTGATTTTTTAAAAATGACACCTTCACACCTATATTTGAAACTCTAAATGGCTTCAAATAGAAAAGTCATTAATACCAAGTTTGTTATAGTAATCAAGATCTGCATTAGTTGTTTTGGTCAACTTTTCATTTGACAAAGTTTGGACAATTTAAATTTCGAATTTTTAAATTTTGACACCTCCAAACTAGTTTTTGAAACCCTAGATGGTCTCAAATAGAAAAGCTATGAGTATCAGGTTTGATCAAATCATTAGGATCTACATTAGTTGTTTGGTCAACTTTTCATTGATAAAGTTTGGGAATTCAAATTTTGACCCCTCCAAACCAATTTTTGAAACCCTAGATGGTCTCAATAAAAGAGTTATGCGTACCAAGTTTGATCAACGCATCAGGATCTACATTAGTTGTTTTGGCCAACTTTTCATTTGACAAAGTTTGGACAATTCAAATTTTGAATTTTTAAATTTTGACACCTCCAAACTAGTTTTTGAAAACCTAGATGGTCTCAAATAGAAAAGTTATGAATACCAAGTTTGATCAACTTATCAAGATATACATTTGTTATATTGGTCATTTTTGCATTTGAGAAAGTGTTAGAAAAGTTTAGTTCTAAATTGATAGGTCCCTCGTATAGTTTCACAAACTTTATATGAGATTCATGATTTTTGACTAGTGTTTATAAAATTTTGTCAAATGAAAAAATGATCTATATAATAAATGTATATCTTGATGAGTTCTAACACTTTTGTATTCAAAAGTTTTTCAGATGAGGTCATTTAGTGTCTCATTTGACAAAGTTTGACCAAGTCAAATATTGATTTTTTTAAAAAATGACACCTTCACACCGATATTTGAAACTCTAATGGCTTCAAATAGAAAAGTCATTAATACCAAGTTTGTTATAGTCATCAAGATCTGCATTAGTTGTTTTGTCAACTTTTCATTTGACAAAGTTTGGACAATTTAAATTTCAAATTTTTAAATTTTGACACCTCCAAACTGTTTTTGAAACCCTAGATGGTCTCAAATAGAAAAGCTATGAATACCATGTTTCATCAAATCATGAGGATCTACATTAGTTGTTTTGGTCAACTTTTCATTTGACAAAGTTTGGATGATTCAAATTTTGAATTTTTAATTTTGACATCTCCAAACTAGTTTTTGAAACCCTAGTTGGTCTCAAATAGAAAAGCTATGAGTATCAGGTTTGATCAAATCATTAGGATCTACATTAGTTGTTTTTGCCAACTTTTCATTTGACAAAGTTTGGACAATTCAAATTTTCAATTTTTAAATTTTGACACCTCCAAACTAGTTTTGAAACCCTAGATGGTCTCAAATAGAAAAGCGATGAGTATCAGGTTTGATCAAATCATTAGGATCTACATTAGTTGTTTTGGTCAACTTTTCATTTGATAAAGTTTGGACGATTCAAATTTTGACACCTCCAAACCAGTTTTTGAAACCCTAGATGGTCTCAAATAAAAAAGTTATGAGTACCAAGTTTGATCAACGCATCAGGATCTACATTAGTTGTTTGGGTCAACTTTTCATTTGAGAAAGTGTTAGAAATGTTTAGTTCTAAATTGATAGGTCCCTCGTATAGTTGCATAAACTTTATATGAGATTCATGATTTTGTGACTAGTGTTTATAAACATTTTCTCAAATTCAAAAATAATCTATATAATAAATGTATATCTTGATGAGTTCTAACACTTTTGTATTCAAAAGTTTTTCAGATGAGGTCATTTAGTGTCTCATTTGACAAAGTTTGACTAAGTCAAATATTGATTTTTTTAAAATGACACCTTCAGAGCGGTATTTGAAAATCTAAATGGATTCAAATAGAAATGTTATTAATACAAAGTTTGTTATACTAATCAAGATCTACATTAGTTGTTTTGGGCAACTTTTCATTTGACAAAGTTTGGATAATTTAAATTTCGAATTTTTAAATTTTAACACATCGAAACTAGTGTTTGAAACCCTAGATGGTCTCAAATAGAAAAGTTATGAATACCAGGTTTGATCAAATCATCAGGATCTACATTCGTTGGTTTGGTCAACTTTTCATTTGACAAATTTTGGATGATTCAAATTTTGAATTTTTAAATTTTGACACATCCAGACTAGTTTTTGAAACCCTAGATGGTCTCAAATAGAAAAGCTATGAGTATCAGGTTTGATCAAATCATTAGGATCTACATTAGTTGTTTTGGTCAACTTTTCATTTGACAAAGTTTGGACAATTCAAATTTTGAATTTTTAAATTTGACACCTCCAAACAAGTTTTTGAAAACCTAGATGGTCTCAAATAGAAAAGTTATGAATACAAAGTTTGATCAACCTATCAAGATCTACATTTGTTACATTGGTCATTTTTCATTTGAGAAAGTGTTAGAAAAGTTTAGTTCTAAATTGATCTCATATAGTTTCACAAACTTTATATGAGATTCATGATTTTGTGACTAATGTTTATAAACATTTTGTCATATGAAAAAATGATCTATAAAATAAATGTATATCTTGATGAGTTCTAACACTTTTGTATTCAAAAGTTTTTTAGATGAGGTCATTTAGTGTCTCATTTGACAAAGTTTGACCAAGTCAAATATTGTTTTTTTTTAAATGACACCTTCACACCGATATTTGAAACTCTAAATGGCTTCAAATAGAAAAGTCATTAATACCAAGTTTGTTATAGTCATCAAGATCTGCATTAGTTGTTTTAGTCAACTTTTCATTTGACAAAGTTTGGACAATTTAAATTTTGAATTTTTAAATTTTGACACCTCCAAACTAGTTTTTGAAACCCTAGATGGTCTCAAATAGAAAAGCTATGAATACCATGTTTCATCAAATCATGAGGATCTACATTAGTTGGTTTGGTCAACTTTTCATTTGACAAAGTTTGGATGATTCAAATTTTGAATTTTTAAATTTTGACATCTCCAAACTAGTTTTTGATTCCCTAGAAGGTCTCAAATAGAAAAGCTATGAGTATCAGGTTTGATCAAATCATTAGGATCTACATTAGTTGTTTTGGTCAACTTTTCATTTGACAAAGTTTGGACAATTCTAATTTTGAATTTTTAAATTTGACACCTCCAAACAAGTTTTTGAAAACCTAGATGGTCTCAAATAGAAAAGTTATGAATACCAAGTTTGATCAACCTATCAAGATCTACATTTGTTACATTGGTCATTTTTCATTTGAGAAAGTGTTAGAAAAGTTTAGTTCTAAATTGATCTCGTATAGTTGCATAAACTTTATATGAGATTCATGATTTTGTGACTAGTGTTTATAAACATTTGTCAAATAAAAAATGATCTATATAATAAATGTATATCTTGATGAGTTCAACACTTTTCTATTCAAAAGTTTTTCAGATGAGGTCATTTAGTGTCTCATTTGACAAAGTTTGACTAAGTCAAATATTAATTTTTTTAAATGACAACCTTCACACCGGTATTTGAAACTCTAAATGGATTCAAATAGAAAAATCATTAATACAAATTTTGTTATACTAATCAAGATCTGCATTAGTTGTTTTGGGCAACGTTTCATTTGACAAAGTTTGGATAATTTAAATTTCGAATTTTTAAATTTTGACACATCCAAACTAGGTTTTGAAACCCTAGATGGTCTCAAATAGAAAACGTTATGAATACCAGTTTGATCAAATCATAGGATTACATTAGTTATTTTGGTCAACTTTACATTTGACAAAGTTTGGACGATTCAAATTTGAATTTTTAAATTTTGACACCTCCAAACCAGTTTTTGAAACCCTAGATGGTCTCAAAAAAAAAGTTATGAGTACCAAGTTTGTCAACTCATCAGGATCTACAATATTGTCTTGGTCAACTTTCATTTGACAAAGTTTGGACAATTCAAATTTTGAATTTTTAAATTTTGACACCTCCAAACAAGTTTTTGAAAACCTAGATGGTCTCAAATAGAAAAGTCATGAGTACCAAGTTTGATCAAATTATCAAGATCTAATTTGTTATATTGATATGAATTCATGATTTTGTGACTAATTTATAAACATTTTCAAATGAAAAAATGATCTATATAATAAATGTATCTTGATGAGTTCTAACACTTTTGTATTCAAAAGTTTTTCAGATAGTCATTTAGTGTCTCATTTGACAAAGTTTGACAAGTCAAATATTGATTTTTTTTAAATGACACCTTCACAACCGATATTTGAAACTCTAAATGGCTTCAAATAGAAAAGTCATTAATACAATTTGTTATACTCATCAAGATCTGCATTAGTTTTTTGGTCAATTTCTTTGAAATGACAATTAAATTTCAATTTTAAATTTGACACTCCAAACTAGTTTTGAATCCCTAGATGGTCTCAAATAGAAAAGCTATGAATACCAGTTTATCAAATCATAGATCTACATTAGTTGTTTTGGTCAACTTTTCATTTGAAAAGTTTGGACGATTCAAATTTTTAATACATCCAAACCATTTTTGAAACCCTAATGGTCTCAAATAAAAAAGTTAGAGTACAAGTTTGTCAACTCATCAGGATCTACATATTTTTTGTCAACTTTTCATTTGACAAAGTTTGGACAATTCAAATTTTGAATTTTAAATTTTGACACCCAAACAGTTTTTGAAACCTAGATGGTCTCAAATAGAAAAGTTATGAATACCAAGTTTGATCAATATCAAGATTACATTTATATTGGTATTTTTGCATTTGAGAAATGTTAGAAAAGTTTAGTCTAAATTGAGCCCTCGTATAGTTCAAAACTTTATATGAGATTCATGATTTTGTGACTAGTGTTTTAACATTGTCAATAAAAAATATCTATAAATAAATTAATCTTGATGAGTTCTAACACTTTTATCAAAGTTTTTCAATGAGTCATTAGTGTTCATTTGACAAGTTGACTAAGTCAAATATTATTTTTTTAAATGACACCTTCACACCGTATTTGAAACTCTAAATGGATTCAAATAGAAAATCATTAATACAAATTTGTTATACTATCAAGATCTGCATTAGTTGTTTTGGGCAACGTTTCATTTGACAAATTTGGATAATTTAAATTTTGAATTTTAAATTTGACACTCCAAACTAGGTTTTGAAACCCTAGATGGTCCTCAAATAGAAAACTAGATACAGTTTGATCAATCATCAGATCTACATTAGTTGTTTTGTCAACTTCATTTGACAAAGTTTGGAATTCAAATTTGAATTTTAAATTTCACATCCAAACCTTTTTGAAACCCTAAATGGTCCAAATAGAAAATAGTAAATTGAAATACCAAGTTTTGGTCAACTTATTCAAATTAACAAATTTGTTTTTTAAATTTTGGTCAATTTGTTGCATTTAAGAAATTATGTTAGAAAAGTTAATAGTTCTAAATTGATAGGTCCCTCGTATATTGCATAAACTTTATATGAGATTCATGATTTTGTGACTATGTTTATAAACATTGTCAAATAAAAAATATCTATATAATAAATGTAATCTTGATGAGTTCAACACTTTTCTATCAAAAGTTTTTCAGATGAGGTCATTTAGTGTCATTGACAAAGTTTGACTAAGTCAAATATTAATTTTTTTAAATGAACCTTCACACCGGTATTTGAAACTCTAAATGATTCAAATAGAAAAATCATTAATACAAATTTTGTATACTAACAGATCTGCATTATTGTTTGGGCAACGTTCATTTGACAAAGTTTGGATAATTAAATTCAATTTTAAATTTGACACATCCAAACTAGTTTTGAAACCTAGATGGTCTCAAATAGAAAGTTATAATACCAGGTTTGATCAATCATAGGATTACATTAGTTTTTTGGTCAACTTTACATTTGACAAAGTTTGGACGATCAAATTTTGAATTTTTAAATTTTGACACCTCCAAACCATTTTTGAAACCCTAGATGGTCTCAAAAAAAAAGTTATGATACCAATTTGTCACTCATCAGGATCTACAATATTTGTCTGGTCAACTTTTCATTTGACAAAGTTTGGACAATTCAAATTTTGAATTTTTAAATTTTGACACCTCCAAACAAGTTTTTGAAAACCTAGATGGTCTCAAATAGAAAAGTCATGAGTACCAAGTTTGATCAAATTATCAAGATCTAAATTGTTATATTGGTCATTTTTGATTTCAGAAAGTGTTAGAAAAGTTTAGTTCTAAATTGATTTTATGTAGTTTCGCAAACTTTATATGAGATTCATGATTTTGTGACTAATGTTTATAAACATTTTCTCAAATGAAAAAATGATCTATATAATAAATGTATACCTTGATGAGTTCTAACACTTTTGTATTCAAAAGTTTTTCAGATGAGGTCATTTAGTGTCTCATTTGACAAAGTTTGACCATGTCACATATTGAAGTTTTTTTTAAAAGGACACCTTCACACAGATATTTGAAACTCTAAATGGCTTCAAATAGAAAAGTCATTAATACCAAGTTTGTTATACTCATCAAGATCTACATTAGTTGTTTTGGTCAACTTTTCATTTGACAAAGTTTGGACAATTTAAATTTCTAATTTTTAAATTTGACACCTCCAAACTAGTTTTTGAAACCCTAGATGGTCTCAAATAGAAAAGCTCTGAATACCAGGTTTGTTCAAATCATCAGGATCTACATTAGTTATTTTGGTCAACTTTTCATTTGATAAAGTTTGGATGATTTAAATTTTGAATTTTTAAATTTTGACACCTCTAAACCAGTTTTTAAAACCCTAGAGGTCTCAAATACAAAAGTTTATGAATACCAAGTTTCATCAACTCATCACGATCTACATTAGTTGTTTTGGTCAACTTTTCATTTGACAAAGTTTGGACAATTCAAATTTTGAATTTTTAAATTTTAACACATCCAAACCTGTTTTTGAAACCCTAAATGGTCTCAAATAGAAAAGTTATGAATACCAAGTTTGATCAACTTATCAAGATATACATTTGTCATCTTGGTCATTTTGCATTTGAGAAATGTTAGAAAAGTTTAGTTCTAAATTGATAGGTCCCTCGTATAGTTGCATAAACTTTATATGAGATTCATGATTTTGTGACTAGTGTTTATAAACATTTTCTCAAATTAAAAAATAATCTATATAATAAATGTATATCTTGATGAGTTTCTAACACTTTTCTATTCAAAAGTTTTTCAGATGAGGTCATTTAGTGTCTCATTTGACAAAGTTTGACCAAGTCAAATATTAATTTTTTTAATGAAACCTTCACACCGGTATTTGAAACTCTAAATGGATTCAAATAGAAAAATCATTAATACAAATTTTGTTATACTAATCAAGATCTGCATTAGTTGTTTTGGGCAACGTTTCATTTGACAAAGTTTGGATAATTTAAATTTCGAATTTTTAAATTTTGACATCTCCAAACTAGTTTTTGATTCCCTAGATGGTCTCAAATAGAAAAGCTATGAATACCATTTCATCAAATCATTAGGACCTACATTAGTTGTTTTGGTCAACTTTTCATTTGATAAAGTTTGGACGATTCAAATTTTAAACATCCAAACCAGTTTTTGAAACCCTAGATGGTCTCAAATAAAAAAGTTATGAGTACCAAGTTTGATCAACTCATCAGGATCTACAGTAGTTGTTTTTGTCAACTTTTCATTTGACAAAGTTTGGACAATTCAAATTTTGAATTTTTAAATTTTGACACCTCCAAACCAGTTTTTGAAAACCTAGATGGTCTCAAATAGAAAAGTTATGAATACCAAGTTTGATCAACTTATCAAGATATACATTTTTATATTGGTCATTTTTGCATTTGAGAAATGTTAGAAAAGTTTAGTTCTAAATTGATAGGTCCCTCGTATAGTTGCATAAACTTTATATGAGATTCATGATTTTGTGACTAGTGTTTATAAACATTTTGTCAAATGAAAAAATAATCTATATAATAAATGTATATCTTGATGAGTTCTAACACTTTTCTATTCAAAAGTTTTTCAGATGAGGTCATTTAGTGTCTCATTTGACAAAGTTTGACTAAGTCAAATATTAATTTTTTTAAATGACACCTTCACACCGGTATTTGAAACTCTAAATGGATTCAAATAGAAAAATCATTAATACAAATTTTGTTATACTAATCAAGATCTGCATTAGTTATTTTGGGCAACGTTTCATTTGACAAAGTTTGGATAATTTAAATTTCGAATTTTCAAATTTTGACACATCCAAACTAGTTTTTGAAACCCTAGATGGTCTCAAATAGAAAACTTATGCATAACAGGTTTGATCAAATCATCAGGATGTACATTAGTTTTTTGGTCAACTTTACATTTGACAAAGTTTGGACGATTCAAATTTTGAATTTTTAATTTTGACACCTCCAAACCAGTTTTTGAAACCCTAGATGGTCTCAAATAAAAAAGTTATGAGTACCAAGTTTGATCAACTCATCAGGATCTACAATATTTGTCTTGGTCAACGTTTCATTTGACAAAGTTTGGACAATTCAAATTTTGAATTTTTAAATTTTGACACCTCCAAACGAGTTTTTGAAAACCTAGATGGTCTCAAATAGAAAAGTCATGAGTACCAAGTTTGATCAACTTATCAAGATCTACATTTGTTATATTGGTCATTTTTCATTTGAGAAAATGTTAGAAAAGTTTAGTTCTAAATTGATCTCATATAGTTTCACAAACTTTATATGAGATTCATGATTTTGTGACTAATGTTTATAAACATTGTCTCAAATGAAAAAATGATCTATATAATAAATTCGTATCTTGATGAGTTCTAACACTTTTGTATTCAAAAGTTTTTCAGATGAGGTCATTTAGTGTCTCATTTGACAAAGTTTGACCAAGTCAAATATTGATTTTTTTTTTAAAAATGACACCTTCACACCGATATTTGAAACTCTAAATGGCTTCAAATAGAAAAGTCATTAATACCAAGTTTGTTATACTCATCAAGATCTGCATTAGTTGTTTTGGTCAAGTTTTCTTTTGATAAATCATGGACAATTTAAATTTCGAATTTTTAAATTTTGACATCTCCAAACTAGTTTTTGATTCCCTAGATGGTCTCAAATAGAAAAGCTATGAATACCATGTTTCATCAAATCATTAGGACCTACATTAGTTGTTTTGGTCAACTTTTCATTTGATAAAGTTTGGACGATTCAAATTTTAACACATCCAAACCAGTTTTTGAAACCCTAGATGGTCTCAAATAAAAAAAGTTATGAGTACCAAGTTTGATCAACTCATCAGGATCTACAGTAGTTGTTTTTGTCAACGTTTCATTTGACAAAGTTTGGACAATTCAAATTTTGAATTTTTAAATTTTGACACCTCCAAACCAGTTTTTGAAAACCTAGATGGTCTCAAATAGAAAAGTTATGAATACCAAGTTTGATCAACTTATCAAGATATACATTTTTTATATTGGTTATTTTTGCATTTGAGAAATGTTAGAAAAGTTTAGTTCTAAATTGATAGGTCCCTCGTATAGTTGCATAAACTTTATATGAGATTCATGATTTTGTGACTAGTGTTTATAAACATTTTGTCAAATGAAAAAATGATCTATATAATAAATGTATATCTTGATGAGTTCGAACACTTTCTATTCAAAAGTTTTGCAGATGAGGTCATTTAGTGTCTCATTTGACAAAGTTTGACTAAGTCAAATATTAATTTTTTAAATGACACCTTCACACCGGTATTTGAAACTCTAAATGGATTCAAATAGAAAAATCATTAATACAAATTTTGTTATACTAATCAAGATCTGCATTAGTTGTTTTGGGCAACGTTTCATTTGACAAAGTTTGGATGATTCAAATTTTGAATTTTTAAATTTGACACATCCAAACTAGGTTTTGAAACCCTAGATGGTCCCAAATAGAAAATCTACGAGTATCAAGTTTGATCAACTCATCACGATCTACATTAGTTGTTTTGGTCAACTTTTCATTTGACAAAGTTTGGAAAATTCAAATTTTGAATTTTTAAATTTTAACACATCCAAACCTGTTTTTGAAACCCTAAATGGTCTCAAATAGAAAAGTTATGAATACCAAGTTTGATCAACTTCTCAAGATATACATTTGTTATATTGGTCATTTTTGCATTTGAGAAATGTTAGAAAAGTTTAGTTCTAAATTGATAGGTCCCTCGTATAGTTGCAAAACTTTATATGAGATTCATGATTTTGTGACTAGTGTTTATAAACATTTTGTCAAATGAAAAAATGATCTATATAATAAATGTATATCTTGATGAGTTCGAACACTTTTCTATTCAAAAGTTTTTCAGATGAGTTATTTAGTGTCTCATTTGACAAAGTTTGACTAAGTCAAATATTAATTTTTTTAAATGACACCTTCACACCGTATTTGAAACTCTAAATGGATTCAAATATAAAAATCATTAATACAAATTTTGTTATACTAATCAAGATCTGCATTAGTTGTTTTGGGCAACGTTTCATTTGACAAAGTTTGGATAATTTAAATTTCAAATTTTTAAATTTTGACACATCCAAACTAGGTTTTGAAACCCTAGATGGTCTCAAATAGAAAAGTTATGAATACCAGTTTGATCAAATCATTAGGATGTACATTAGTTGTTTTGGTCAACTTTACATTTGACAAAGTTTGGACGATTCAAATTTTGAATTTTTAAATTTTGACACCTCCAAACCAGTTTTTGAAACCCTAGATGGTCTCAAATAAAAAGTTATGAGTACCAAGTTTGGTCTACTCATCAGGATCTACAATATTTGTCTGGTCAACTTTTCATTTGACAAAGTTTGGACAATTCAAATTTTGAATTTTTAAATTTTGACGCCTCCAAACAAGTTTTTGAAAACCTAGATGGTCTCAAATAGAAAAGTCATGAGTACCAAGTTTGATAAAATTATCAAGATCTACATTTGTAATATTTGTCATTTTCATTTGAGAAAATGTTAGAAAAGTTTAGATCTAAATTGATCTCATATAGTTTCACAAACTTTATATGAGATTCATGATTTTGTGACTAATGTTTATAAACATTTGTCAAATGAAAAAATGATCTATAAAATAAATGTATATCTTGATGAGTTCTAACACTTTTGTATTCAAAAGTTTTTCAATGAGGTCATTTATGTCTCATTTGACAAAGTTTGACCAAGTCAAATATTGTTTTTTTTAAATGACACCTTCACACCGATATTTGAAACTCTAAATGGCTTCAAATAGAAAAGTCATTAATACCAAGTTTGTTATACTCATCAAGATCTGCATTAGTTGTTTTGGTCAACTTTTCATTTGACAAAGTTTGGACAATTTAAATTTCTAATTTTTAAATTTGACACCTCCAAACTAGTTTTTGAAACCCTAGATGTCTCAAATAGAAAAGCTATGAATACCATGTTTCATCAAATCATGAGTATCTACATTAGTTGTTTTGGTCAACGTTTTCATTTGACAAAGTTTGGATGATTCAAATTTTGAATTTTTAAATTTTGACATCTCCAAACTAGTTTTTGAAACCCTAAATGGTCTCAAATAGAAAATCTACGAGTATCAAGTTTGATCAACTCATCACGATCTACATTAGTTGTTTTGGTCAACTTTTATTTGACAAAGTTTGGAAAATTCAAATTTTGAATTTTAAATTTTAACACATCCAAACCTGTTTTTGAAACCCTAAATGGTCTCAAATAGAAAAGTTATGAATACCAAGTTTGATCAACTTATCAAGATATACATTTGTTATATTGGTCATTTTTGCATTTGAGAAATGTTAGAAAAGTTTAGTTCTAAATTGATAGGTCCCTCGTATAGTTGCATAAACTTTATATGAGATTCATGATTTGTGACTAGTGTTTATAAACATTGCTCAAATTAAAAAATAATCTATATAATAAATGTATATCTTGATGAGTTCTAACACTTTCTATCAAAAGTTTTTCAGATGAGGTCATTTAGTGTTCATTTGACAAAGTTTGACTAAGTCAAATATATTTTTTTTTAATGAAACCTTCACACCGTATTTGAAACTCTAAATGGTTCAAATAGAAAAATCATTAATACAAATTTTGTTATATACTAATCAAGATCTGCATTAGTTGTTTTGGGCAACGTTTCATTTGACAAAGTTTGGATAATTTAAATTTGAATTTTTAAATTTTGACACATCCAAACTAGTTTTTGAAACCCTAGATGGTCTCAAATAAAAAGTTATGAATACCAGGTTTGATCAAATCATCAGGATCTACATTAGTTATTTTGGTCAACTTTACATTTGACAAAGTTTGGACGATTCAAATTTTGAATTTTTAAATTTTGACACCTCCAAACCAGTTTTTGAAACCCTAGATGGTCTCAAAAAAAAATTAGAGTACCAAGTTTGATCAACTCATCAGATCTACAATAGTTGTCTTGGTCAACTTTTCATTTGACAAAGTTTGGACAATTCAAATTTTGAATTTTTAAATTTTGACACCTCCAAACAGTTTTTGAAACCTAGATGGTCTCAAATAGAAAAGTCATGATACCAAGTTTGATCAACTTATCAAGATCTAAATTTGTTATATTGGTCATTTTTGCATTTAGAAAGTTTAGAAAAGTTTAGTTCTAAATTGATTTAGTTGTTTCGCAAACTTTATATGAGATTCATGATTTTGTGACTAATGTTTATAAACATTTCTCAAATGAAAAAATGAATCTATATAATAAATGTATATCTTGATGAGTTCTAACACTTTTGTATTCAAAAGTTTTTCAGATGAGGTCATTTAGTGTCTCATTTGACAAAGTTTGACCATGTCACATATTGAAGTTTTTTTAAAGACACCTTCACACAGATATTTGAAACTCTAAATGGCTTCAAATAGAAAAATCATTAATACAAGTTTGTTATACTCATCAAGATCTACATTAGTTGTTTTGGTCAACTTTCATTTGACAAAGTTTGGACAATTTAAATTTCTAATTTTTAAATTTGACACCTCCAAACTAGTTTTTGAAACCCTAGATGGTCTCAAATAGAAAAGCTCTGAATACCAGGTTTGTTCAAATCATCAGGATCTACATTAGTTGTTTTGGTCAACTTTTCATTTGACAAAGTTTGGACGATTAAATTTTGAATTTTTAAATTTTGACACCTCTAAACCAGTTTTTAAAACCCTAGAGGTCTCAAATACAAAAAGTTATGAATACCAAGTTTCATCAACTCATCACGATCTACATTATTGTTTGGTCAACTTTTCATTTGACAAAGTTTGGACAATTCAAATTTTGAATTTTAAATTTTAACACATCCAAACCTGTTTTTGAAACCTAATGGTCTCAAATAGAAAAGTTATGATACCAAGTTTGATAAACTTATCAAGATTACATTTGTAATTTGTCATTTTTCATTTGAGAAATGTTAGAAAAGTTTAGATCTAAATTGATTCATATAGTTTCAAAACTTTATATGAGATTCATGATTTTGTGACTATGTTTATAAACATTTTTCAAATAAAAAATATCTATAAAATAAATGTATATCTTGATGAGTTCTAACACTTTTTATTCAAAAGTTTTTCAGATGAGGTCATTTAGTGTCTCATTTGACAAAGTTTGACCAAGTCAAATATTGTTTTTTTTAAATGACACCTTCACACCGATATTTGAAACTCTAAATGGCTTCAAATAGAAAAGTCATTAATACCAAGTTTGTTATACTCTCAAGATCTGCATTAGTTGTTTTGGTCAACTTTTCATTTGACAAAGTTTGGACAATTTAAATTTCTAATTTTTAAATTTGACACCTCCAAACTAGTTTTTGAAACCCTAGATGTCTCAAATAGAAAAGCTATGAATACCATGTTCATCAAATCATGAGTATCTACATTAGTTGTTTTGGTCAACTTTCATTTGACAAAGTTTGGATGATTCAAATTTTGAATTTTTAAATTTTGACATCTCCAAACTAGTTTTTGAAACCCTAAATGGTCTCAATAGAAAATCTACGAGTATCAAGTTTGATCAACTCATCACGATCTACATTAGTTGTTTTGGTCAACTTTTATTTGACAAAGTTTGGAAAATTCAAATTTTGAATTTTTAAATTTTAACACATCCAAACCTGTTTTGAAACCCTAAATGGTCTCAAATAGAAAAGTTATGAATACCAAGTTTGATCAACTTATCAAGATATACATTTGTTATATTGTCATTTTTGCATTTGAGAAATGTTAGAAAAGTTTAGTTCTAAATTGATAGGTCCCTCGTATAGTTGCATAAACTTTATATGAGATTCATGATTTTGTGACTAGTGTTTATAAACATTGCTCAAATTAAAAAATAATCTATATAATAAATGTATATCTTGATGAGTTCTAACACTTTTCTATTCAAAAGTTTTTCAGATGAGGTCATTTAGTGTTTCATTTGACAAAGTTTGACTAAGTCAAATATTAATTTTTTTAATGAAACCTTCACACCGGTATTTGAAACTCTAAATGGATTCAAATAGAAAAATCATTAATACAAATTTTGTTATATAATCAAGATCTGCATTAGTTGTTTTGGCAACGTTTCTTTGACAAAGTTTGATAATTTAAATTTCGAATTTTTAAATTTTGACACTCCAAACTAGGTTTTGAAACCCTAGATGGTCTCAAATAGAAAAGTTATGAATACCAGGTTTTGATCAAATCATCAGGATTACATTAGTTATTTTTGGTCAACTTTACATTTGACAAAGTTTGGACGATTCAAATTTTGAATTTTTAAAATTTTGACACCTCCAAACCAGTTTTTGAAACCCTAGATGGTCTCAAAAAAAAAGTTATGAGTACCAAGTTTGATCAACTCATCAGGATCTACAATAGTTGTCTTGGTCAACTTTTCATTTGACAAAGTTTGGACAATTCAAATTTTGAATTTTTAAATTTTGACACCTCCAAACAAGTTTTTGAAAACCTAGATGGTCTCAAATAGAAAAGTCATGAGTACCAAGTTTGATCAAATTATCAAGATCTAATTTGTTATATTGGTCATTTTTGATTTCAGGAAAGTGTAGAAAAGTTTAGTTCTAAATTGATGTTTATGTAGTTCGCAAACTTTATATGAGATTCATGATTTTGTGACTAATGTTTATAAACATTTTCTCAAATGAAAAAATGATCTATATAATAAATGTATATCTTGATGAGTTCTAACACTTTTGTATTCAAAAGTTTTTCAGATGAGGTCATTTAGTGTCTCATTTGACAAAGTTTGACCATGTCACATATTGAAGTTTTTTTAAAATGGACACCTTCACACAGATATTTGAAACTCTAAATGGCTTCAAATAGAAAAGTCATTAATACCAAGTTTGTTATACTCATCAAGATCTACATTAGTTGTTTTGGTCAACTTTTCATTTGACAAAGTTTGGACAATTTAAATTTCTAATTTTTAAATTTGACACCTCCAAACTAGTTTTTGAAACCCTAGATGGTCTCAAATAGAAAAGCTTGAATACCAGGTTTGATTCAAATCATCAGGATCACATTAGTTGTTTTGGTCAACTTTTCATTTGAAAAGTTTGGATGATTTAAATTTTGAATTTTTAAATTTGACACTCTAAACCAGTTTTTAAAACCCTAGAGGGTCTCAAATACAAAAATTATGAATACCAAGTTTCATCAACTCATCACGATCTACATTAGTTGTTTTGGTCAACTTTTCATTTGAAAAGTTTGGACAATTCAAATTTTGAATTTTTAAATTTTAACACATCCAAACCTGTTTTTGAAACCCTAAATGGTCTCAAATAGAAAAGTTATGAATACCAAGTTTGATAACTTATCAAGATTACATTTTATCTTGGTCATTTTTTCATTTGAGAAATGTTACGAAAGTTTAGTTCTAAATTGATAGGTCCCTCGTATAGTTGCATAAACTTTATATGAGATTCATGATTTTGGACTATGTTATAAACATTTTCTCAATTAAAAATAATCTATATAATAATGTATATCTTGATGAGTTCTAACACTTTTGTATTCAAAAGTTTTTCAGATGAGGTCATTTAGTGTCTCATTTGACAAAGTTTGACCAAGTCAATATTGATTTTTTAATGACTTACACGTATTTGAAACTCTAAATGGCTTCAAATAGAAAAGTCATTAATACCAAGTTTGTTATACTCATCAAGATCTGCATTAGTTGTTTTGGTCAACTTTTCATTTGACAAAGTTTGGACAATTTAAATTTCTAATTTTTAAATTTGACACCTCCAAACTAGTTTTTGAAATCCTAGATAGTCTCAAATAGAAAAGCTATGAATACCATGTTTCATCAAATCATGAGTATCTACATTAGTTGTTTGGTCAACTTTTCATTTGACAAAGTTTGGATGATTCAAATTTTGAATTTTTAAATTTTGACATCTCCAAACTAGTTTTTGAAACCCTAGATGGTCTCAAATAGAAAATCTACGAGTATCAAGTTTGATCAACTCATCACGATCTACATTAGTTGTTTTGGTCAACTTTTCATTTGACAAAGTTTGGAAAATTCAAATTTTGAATTTTTAAATTTTAACACATCCAAACCTGTTTTTGAAACCCTAAATGGTCTCAAATAGAAAAGTTATGAATACCAAGTTTGATCAACTTATCAAAGATATACATTTGTTATATTGGTCATTTTTGCATTTGAGAAATGTTAGAAAAGTTTAGTTCTAAATTGATAGGTCCCTCGTATAGTTGCATAAACTTTATATGAGATTCATGATTTTGTGACTAGTGTTTATAAACATTGCTCAAATTAAAAAATAATCTATATAATAAATGTATATCTTGATGAGTTCTAACACTTTTCTATTCAAAAGTTTTTCAGATGAGGTCATTTAGTGTCTCATTTGACAAAGTTTGACTAAGTCAAATATTAATTTTTTTAATGAAACCTTCACACCGGTATTTGAAACTCTAAATGGATTCAAATAGAAAAATAATTAATACAAATTTTGTTATAGTAATCAAGATCTGCATTAGTTGTTTTGGGCAACGTTTCGTTTGACAAAGTTTAGATAATTTAAATTTCGAATTTTTAAATTTTGACACCTCCAAACTAGTTTTTGAAACCCTAGATGGTCTCAAATAGAAAAGTTATGAATACCAGGTTTGATCAAATCATCAGGATCTACATTAGTATTTTGGTCAACTTTACATTTGACAAAGTTTGGACGATTCAAATTTTGAATTTTTAAATTTTGACACCTCCAAACCAGTTTTTGAAACCCTAGATGGTCTCAAAAAAAAGTTATGAGTACCAAGTTTGATCAACTCATCAGGATCTACAATAGTTGTCTTGGTCAACTTTTCATTTGACAAAGTTTGGACAATTCAAATTTTGAATTTTTAAATTTTGACACCTCCAAACAAGTTTTTGAAAACCTAGATGGTCTCAAATAGAAAAGTCATGAGTACCAAGTTTGATCAACTTATCAAGATCTAAATTTGTTATATTGGTCATTTTTCATTTGAGAAAGTGTTAGAAAAGTTTAGTTCTAAATTGATTTTATGTAGTTTCGCAAACTTTATATGAGATTCATGATTTTGTGACTAATGTTTATAAACATTTTCTCAAATGAAAAAATGATCTATATAATAAATGTATATCTTGATGAGTTCTAACACTTTTGTATTCAAAAGTTTTTCAGATGAGGTCATTTAGTGTCTCATTTGACAAAGTTTGACCATGTCACATATTGAAGTTTTTTTTAAAATGACACCTTCACACAGATATTTGAAACTCTAAATGGCTTCAAATAGAAAAGTCATTAATACCAAGTTTGTTATACTCATCAAGATCTACATTAGTTATTTTGGTCAACTTTTCATTTGACAAAGTTTGGACAATTTAAATTTCTAATTTTTAAATTTGACACCTCCAAACTAGTTTTTGAAACCCTAGATGGTCTCAAATAGAAAAGCTCTGAATACCAGGTTTGTTTAAATCATCAGGATCTACATTAGTTGTTTTGGTCAACTTTTCATTTGACAAAGTTTGGACGATTTAAATTTTGAATTTTTAAATTTTGACACCTCTAAACCAGTTTTTAAAACCCTAGATGGTCTCAATACAAAAAGTTATGAATACCAAGTTTCATCAACTCATCACGATCTACATTAGTTGTTTTGGTCAACTTTTCATTTGACAAAGTTTGGAAAATTCAAATTTGAATTTTTAAATTTTAACACATCCAAACCTGTTTTTGAAACCCTAAATGGTCTCAAATAGAAAAGTTATGAATACCAAGTTTGATCAACTTATCAAGATATACATTTTTCATATTGGTCATTTTTGCATTTGAGAAATGTTAGAAAAGTTTAGTTCTAAATTGATAGGTCCCTCGTATAGTTGCATAAACTTTATATGAGATTCATGATTTTGTGACTAGTGTTTATAAACATTTTCTCAAATTAAAAAATAATCTATATAATAAATGTATATCTTGATGAGTTCTAACACTTTTCTATTCAAAAGTTTTTCAGATGAGGTCATTTAGTGTCTCATTTGACAAAGTTTGACTAAGTCAAATATTAATTTTTTAATGAAACCTTCACACCGGTATTTGAAACTCTAAATGGATTCAAATAGAAAAATCATTAATACAAATTTTGTTATAGTAATCAAGATCTGCATTAGTTGTTTTGGGCAACGTTTCATTTGACAAAGTTTGGATAATATAAATTTCGAATTTTTAAATTTTGACACCTCCAAACTAGTTTTTGAAACCCTAGATGGTCTCAAATAGAAAAGTTATGAATACCAGGTTTGATCAAATCATCAGGATCTACATTAGTTATTTTGGTCAACTTTACATTTGACAAAGTTTGGACGATTCAAATTTGAATTTTTAAATTTTGACACCTCCAAACCAGTTTTTGAAACCTAGATGGTCTCAAAAAAAGTTATGAGTACCAAGTTTGATCAACTCATCAGGATCTACAATAGTTGTCTTGGTCAACTTTTCATTTGACAAAGTTTGGACAATTCAAATTTTGAATTTTTAAATTTTGACACCTCCAAACAAGTTTTTGAAAACCTAGATGGTCTCAAATAGAAAAGTCATGAGTACCAAGTTTGATCAACTTATCAAGATCTACATTTGTTATATTGGTCATTTTTCATTTGAGAAAGTGGTAGAAAAGTTTAGTTCTAAATTGATGTCATATAGTTTCTCAAACTTTATATGAGATTCATGATTTTGTGACTAATGTTTATAAACATTTTCTCAAATGAAAAAATGATCTATATAATAAATGTATATCTTGATGAGTTCTAACACTTTTGTATTCAAAAGTTTTTCAGATGAGGTCATTTAGTGTCTCATTTGACAAGTTTGACCATGTCACATATTGAAGTTTTTTTAAAATGACACCTTCACACAGATATTTGAAACTCTAAATGGCTTCAAATAGAAAAGTCATTAATACCAAGTTTGTTATACTCATCAAGATCTGCATTAGTTGTTTTGGTCAACTTTTCATTTCACAAAGTTTGGACAATTTAAATTTCTAATTTTTAAATTTGACACCTCCAAACTAGTTTTTGAAACCCTAGATGGTCTCAAATAGAAAAGCTTTGAATACCAGGTTTGATCAAATCATCAGGATCGACATTAGTTGTTTTGGTCAACTTTTCATTTGACAAAGTTTGGACGATTTAAATTTTGAATTTTTAAATTCTGACATCTCTAAACCAGTTTTTAAAACCCTAGATGGTCTCAAATACAAAAATTTATGAATACCAAGTTTCATCAACTCATCACGATCTACATTAGTTGTTTTGGTCAACTTTTCATTTGAAAAAGTTTGGAAAATTCAAATTTTGAATTTTTAAATTTTAACACATCCAAACCTGTTTTTGAAACCCTAAATGGTCTCAAATAGAAAAGTTATGAATACCAAGTTTGATTAACTTATCAAGGTCTACATTTTTCATATTGGTCATTTTTTTCATTTGAGAAAGTGTTACGAAAGTTTAGTTCGAAATTGATAAGTCTCTCATATAGTTTCATAAACTTTATATGAGATTCATGATTTAGTGACTAATATTTATAAACACTTTTTCTAATGTTAAAATGATCTATATAATTAATGTATATCTTGATGAGTGCTAACACTTTTGTATTCAAAAGTTTTTTAGATGAGGCCATTTAGTGTCTCATTTGACAAAGTTTGACCAAGTCAAGTATTGATTCAAATAAGTATTTGAAACTCTAAATTGCTTCAAATAGAAAAGTCATTAATACCAAGTTTGTTATACTCATCAAGATCTACATTAGTTGTTTTGATCAACTTTTCATTTGACAAAGTGATAAGTCCTAGATGGCTAGACGGGGGGTGAATAGCCTAATAAAATTCTACAAATCACTAGAGCAAAATGTTAGATAACACTTAAGCGAAGATTTTTGCTCTATCTCTACTTGGGGTGCAAAGCCACTTATCCAATGCAATTCTAGTTAACTAAGTGCTTATCAATCAATAGCAAGAACCTAAAGCACTTAACACAAGCTAGCAAGAGCAACTACTAAAGAAGCTAACTAGCAAGCTAACTAGACAAGATAAAAAGGAAGGTAAACACAAGAGAGGTGATGATTGTTATACCGATGACTTGATATGTGTGGATGTCAATGTAGAGAACTAATCACAAGAATACCAAAGAGTAGCCGGGAGACAAGATGACAATTGATTTTTCTCCGGAGGTTCACTTGGTTGCCACCAACTAATCCCCGTTGTGTCGACTACTCAAGTGGTGATTCGGTGGCTAATAGGCAATGACAAGCCTAGCCCACTAACTCAGGCGCCACAAGAATCCACCCAAATGAGAGTAACTCAATGACACGAGCAATCCACCAGAGTTACCCTTTGGTGCTCCGCCGAGGTGGGTACAAGCCCTCTCACAATCGTCGAAGCCGGCCTCAAACAATCACCAATTGCGCCGAAGCTTCCTCAATCGCCCAAGCCATCTAGGTGTTGGCAAACACCAAGAATAACAAGAAACTCCACGGCGATGACTATGACCAAGTGCCACTAAGATGCAATGCAATGATCAAAGCACTTGGAACACTCAAACTCTCACAAGTATGCAACAAGAGTGAAGAGATTGAGTTGGGGGCTATCTCAACCAAGCACAAGTATGTCAAATGAATGGAAGGTGCAAGAGAGAGCCCTAGGAGCTGGCCAAAACATATTTATAGTCATCCTCAAAAGACTAGCCGTTTTGCCCCTCATCCACAGCTTCCTGCGTGCAACCGGACGCACTTTGCATGGGGGGTCCGGACCAACGCATATGCGTCCGGACCCTCCTTCACTTTGAATTCGCCCGCTGCCCCTCTTCTGCTGCTGACGCGTCACCTCTGGACACTGTGAATAGTGGCGTCCGGTGCCTCTATTCTTGCGTCCGGACCCAACTCAGAGAGGGTCTATAGGGCGCAAGTCTCCAGACCTGCATCCAGAATCCTGTGTCCGGACGACACTTAGCGTCCGGACCAGGGAACAGAGAGCTCCAGAAGGCTCTATTTATCCGGACATGTGTCCGGAGTCCGAGTCCGGACTCTAAACAGCGTTCGGTCCCTCTGCCCAAACTTAACCGAGGCTAGGGTATGCCTCCGGTCGCATGACCATTGGTCCGGACCGCACTTTGCTTGCGTCCGGACCCTGCGTCCGGAGTGCTTCTGAGTGCCAATCCGAGCTGCCTCTTCTTCTCCAAGCTTCCATGTGCTAACACCTTGTGATCCATGCCTTTGTTCACCTGTGTTAGCTTTTGCAATATAGTTCTTGGATTTTAGTTCATGTTTGTGTCACTTAGGTTCATTTTATATGGATGCAATGCAAACCTAGTGGCACATGATAACCACAATCGACACGAGTTTTCCCTTCTTAATAGTATGGCTATCTATCCTAAATGTGATCACACTCTCTATAGTGTCTTGATCACTAAACCGAAAATGGTCCTATAGATATACCTTTGCCTTGAGACATTTCCATTCCATCTATTCCTTGTTCATGGAGTGCTTGATACATCATGATCATCATTTAGGCTCCATGTACTAAGGTGGATTACCCCATCTTAATTTAGCATTTAGCAATAGGGTTAGTCAATAGGTTTCATCAATTACTCAAAACCAAACAAGGTCTTTCAATCTCCCCCTTTTTGGTAATTGATGACAACCTATCATAAGAGAATATATATAATGAAAATTCCACTTTGGTAGTATTAGCTCCCCCTAAATATGTGATATATGAGTTTGGTTCATTTTGATCACATATGCATGAATGGGAATTTTGGGAGAGTGAATGCTACCAAATGATGCTAAGGTGTGTAGGATGGACCTTTGAAGCGTGATATCAATCAGAGTGCAATATTAAATCATCCTTAGCACCATGAATGCCTAGAAACCACTTGAAAGGCAACTTGGAAACATTTTGAGAGAACTAGATACCACATGAGAATATCAAGACCTAAGCATGCTAGTTCTTCAAACATCATATCATTTAGTTTCTAGCAATCACCACACAAGCATATCATTAATATAAGTACATATGCAAGCAAGCACTTATGAATGCACAAAGATATGCAACAACTTTATTCATAGGCTTGCTCCCCCTACTTGTGTGCTTTCATTTTCAAAAGTATTTTTCTCTTACTACTTACTTCTCCCCCTTTGTCATCTATTATCATAAAAGATGTGCTCAAAGGTTTGATTATTGGAGAGAAGTGTCAGTTGTGGTTCAATCTAGATTACTTGCCCCAAGATATTTAACTCGGTTTAATCCATGAACAAGCTTGTTCACACATCCTAGAATGGTTATCTTGCCCATGTTGAGCTAAACATTTGAAGTTCATGATCTAGATCAAACTCTAGGATTGCAAGCCCACAAATATGTCATATGCTACCACTAGATCAAGTCAAGCATAGAAGCAATAGTGGTACCATATAAGCATCAAAACATTTGATTTTCATGAATGAGCCTAATGAATTGATGTCTGTTGGTATTTCTTATGAGTATTGGATAAATCCGCAAGCGCACAGATTATACCGATGTAGCACTTCACCGGGAGTATTCCAGGTATCGTATTTTCCTCAGGGAACGATAGTGATCTAACTAGGATTAAAGATATGTCATATGATGGATCAAGGGAGATTATGATAACTGGGTTGAGAGGTTCAAGATAGCACAGAAGTCTAACAAGGGATAGCTGGTTATACTGGCCTTATCGACCCTTCTCTTGCAGGAGGCGACGGGATAGATCAGAAAGAGGGCAAAACTCTAACCGGACCGCGCCGTCACGTTGTATTGAAGCATTACCTTTTAAGAACTTATCTTACACATGTGTTGGAATACGAGGACTAGATAAGTGTTAACACTAGATTTTGGCATACTTAGAATTACAGGTGGGCTAGTGTAAAGGAAGACTGCCGAAGACAGGTGTTCAGGGTATTCGGTAAAATCTGTGCGGTCGGCTAATATCCAGAGATTCGGCAATTGGTCGTGCGGTCGGCTACTTCGAAGAGAAGTGGTTTGTTCGTTGAAGCAACAAAAACGGCAAGCAGAAACCAATTGGTGACGATGACTGCGACGATTAAGGCAATAAAGACTCCGAAGGAGAATAAAGTCGGGATATCGTATTTCTTCCTTTAATGTCTTGTAATCGTATCCTTTTAGGACTCATGTCATGACCAGGGTATAAATATAAACCCTTGGCTATTGTAAAAACGTTCACAACCAAATCAATACAACCGCCCCCGTGCCAATTTCGAGTCCTTTTGTCGTGTCGTCGAGTTCTTTGAGAGGAATCATCGATCCGTCGACCTCCGTAAGTCTTGGCAACCTTGTTATCATGTCTAGTATCATGCGGTGGATTTAGATGTTGATGCAAGTAGTCTTTTTTGTTTTCAATGACCGTGCGCGGATCTTTGCTTAATAATCAAGAGGTCTTCGTTTGTGTTTTTCTTATGAGTAGATGTTGTGCGGCGGATGTTTACTTGTTATGCTTAGCAAAAGCAGGATAGTTATCGGCTCTAGTAGATTTGGCAAAATCTATTAGATTCATCAAGTTATCATGTGTCAATTTGCCTTAAATATTTTACATATGTGCAAACACTCTTTTTTCCCAATATAGATTGATGAGGTTCGGCTGTTCTCTTTGCTATAGATCTATTCATATTTTAACAATGTTGTTTCAATAGTTAGATCTCATGTTCTATGATAGCCGAACTGGTTCAATCTAGATTGTCACGTGTTGCGGGTTCATGCATGCTATTTCACGTTCAAGTTTCGATAAAGCTGAGTATCGTGCGGCAGGTGCAAGATTAGATTAGTTTGATCGTGTTTTCTTACATGTTTCCATCATCATGGATCCCAAATCGGTCGGATTGCCGAGTTTGGTTACGCTTTAACTTCTAGACGTTTGAGTCTTTCACACATACTTTTTCCCATGCATGCATATTCGGCAATCAAAGTGCCACGTGCTCTTTGCTTTAGCCGAATGATCTATATACCCTATTGGCAGATAGCTTTTGTAGCTGTATGTCGTCGTAAGTGGCTTCAGGGTCGTACATATGGAACTGTCTGGTCTCATTCGACACGTTCCAGTTTATATCTAATGACTTTCATTCCTTGTTAGTTTGAGCTCAAACTGACTGGCACGTTTTTGGTTCTCGAAATACCCGGGCATCCGATTGAAGTCACGCTTTCCGGCTTGCTGTGTGTGAGATACAATACGTCACTTTTTGTGTCAACACACTTTTTGGCACGCTCGGTGGGACACACCATATTTTCAAGATGCATGAAGTCGACAATTCAGAGATTCTGAATGTAACCATTGAGGAATTGCCTGAGGAGATGAGGGCCGCGGTTCAGCAGGCGTGCAATGACTTTCAGAGCAAGTGCTTGCTGTCCTTCTCAAGGAATAAAAGCAGTAAGGTTTTCAGAAGCAGTCCCTCCTAAGAACTCTCCTCCCACATCAGACTGACTACACTGAGGAAGAGGACGCACTGAAAGTGGCTAAAGTGGTTCACAAGGCCATAAGTAATACTATGAGGAACCATCACACCGCTTTCCTGAATACCTTTCTCTCAATCATGGTTAATACCTTCGGTCCGGCAGCTGACAAATACTTTGAGGAGTTTGTTGGTCCGATGCAGGGACCGATGTTGTTCAATGTACCAAAGCGCCAGGAGAAGACCGCCGAGGATGGTGGAGCATCTGGCATGAACCAAGGGGGACTGCTTCCCCATCAGCAGCAACAAACCTATGGCCAGCTCACGTTCGGCACGACAGGAGACATCCCACATTCCACTTCCAAGGTGTCTCCGGCAGCGAACAGACTGCAGAAAAATATGTATGGGGGAGGATACCACGAGTTTGCCGATTTCAGCGCCATTAATGCTCTCCTGAATCCGGGATACAAAAACCCAGTAGGGCTACCTTTTGAAGGGCATGCACGTGGAGCTCCGAATTCCAATGTTGATCTCATCATGGATAGGATGTCAGACATGATGAAAAACTAGTTTGGCTTAAAGCCGAAGAACCAGTCCTATGCATACAAGTCCCCTTATCCAGAGTGGTACAACCGAGTGGCTCTCCCTCCAAGGGTTAAGGCTCCCACAGATCTGACCAAGTTTTCTAGCCAAGATGACACCAGCACTATAGAGCACATCAGTCGATACTTGATGCAGCTGGGAGAAGCATCCACAAATGACGCTTGGAAGATTCGGTATTTCCCTTTGTCTCTGACAGGACTAGCTGCGAACACATGGTGGATAAGTACCCATGTATGTTCAGCTTTGATGATGAGTGATTGACCAACACGTGAGTGTTTCCGTTTGAGTGGCTTATCCTAACCTCTGCGAAAGTAGAAACGTGTGCTTGTCTATCGACTTGTGGTGTGCAGGTGCTATGCCTAGTGACAGTGGTCAATGGCGTGGAGAAGGTCGAGTAGAGGCTTGCCGTGCCGATGGACTGAGAGTGGTGAAGGGCGGAAGCAGGGCTCGAACTGAGGGACCATGGGCGCCGATGGACTAGCTGTGGTGGCTAGTACTTGGCACCGACGAGTGCGAGAAGACATGGAGGTAGACCGAGTCGACCAAGTCAAGACGGTGGACGCGCGAGTCGAGCGGAGGCTCAGGGGACTCGAAGTCCGACTGGGCGAAGACAAGGTGGCTCGCGTCGAGTGGTTTGGTGGTTTAGGCCTCAAAACCATCCGCGTTGGTTTCCGAGTTTGGCCACAAAACTCGGGGTTCGGTAGTTGAGCCCAAAGCTACCGGTGGCGGGTTTCCTGGGTTTGGGCCTCAAAACTTAGGCGGAGCTTCCGAGGAAGTGGGGATGACACGTGGCGGAATCCTGGAGGTTGCATCGAGGCAACGACAACTCCTGGCAGGAATCGGGGCCGTCCATTCAAAATGCGGGACATATTTTCCGGAGCTTGGACTGCAATGCTTAGGCTAGGTAGTTCACTCAATGTATCTAGGGGTGTCTTTGGGAAATAGCCAAAGCCCGATAAGTAGGGGGTAAAGGGGTATACCTCATCCTATCTCTTGAACCCTAATCACTTGCCCCTCTCTCTCTCTCTCTAGTTCATGAGATCCCTAGGTTGTTTCTACCAACCTTTGTAAGAACTTGGGTTTGTTGCGAGGAATCGGAGACCATAACCTCCGTAAGCCATGGTGGCCTCGACTTCATGATTGTGTCCCCGTTTTGCTTGTGTTCTTCGCGTTTTGCTTTTTCTCCCTCTTTTCCCAAGTTGATTTCTCTTTGTAGGGAGTAGCTCTTGCAAATCCGTTTGAACCAAGTTGTGCATAATCGTGAGGAGCTTCTTTGCACCGAAGGAATTCTCCTCAAACCTCATGAGTGCGTAGATCAGGCGTTTTCTTTGTGGAGTTCTTCGTTCTTGAGATTGTCCCCAAATCTCTTCTCCTCCCTTTGCTCTAAGCCAAATTGAGCGATGATTTCTTTGGGGTAGCTCCCCAACTGCACTAGGATCATGCCTACAAAGTTTGGTTGCAGTTGGTGATCATTTGGTTGGGTTTTGGGAAGATTTGGCGGAGTGGAAACTGTTTTCACGGGTTTCAGAGTTTCTGCTCGAGAGCGTCGGACCACCCTCCAGACGACTTTCCCTGAGTTCCGAACCATTGCATGTGGTCTGGTGGTCTTGACCAGCTAAAGTGTCAAGCAGCGAAGGGCGTCGGACCAGGTGCGTTAGTCCGACGGTGAGCGTCGGACCAAAGTCCGGAGCTAGGGAGCTTGCTGTGCTGTTTTGCGCAGAGGCTGGAGTGAGCACCGGACTACTTCCCATAGTCCGACGGTGAGCGTCGTACCAGAGGTCCGGAGCTTCCGCACTCACTATGTGGTTTCTGTGTGGGCGTCGGACTTTCAAAAGTGGGCGTCGGACCAGTCCGACGGTCACCTACAGAAGCGTCGGACCAAGGCTCCATACCTTGTGCTATGGTCCGATGGTCTTGATCAAGTGGTCCGACGGTCACTGTTTGTGCCTGTTTTGCCTAGGTTCTTGCCTCTTTTCCCTAGGGGTTGAGAACCTGTGTTTTGGGGTTTCCGGTGATTTTCCTCCACTGCCGTTGAGCAACTGGGTTTGGTTTTTGGGAAGAGTGGCCCGAACATTTCGAGAGAAATTTGAGGCTCCCATTCACCCCCCTCTGGTCGCCGTTCTCAGTCCTTCACCAGCTTTCATGTGGTTCACGTCTCTGCCGGCAAACTCCATCGGGAGTTGGGCGGATTTGGAGCAGAAATTCCATGCGTACTTCTTCACATGCACCAATGAGAAGAAGCTAGTCGATCTTATGGGCTTGAGACAGAAGGCTAATGAGACGCCCCAGGAGTATCTCCGCAGGTTCAGAGAAACCAAAAACCTTTGCTATTCTCTGAATTTACCAGATGACCAGTTGCCAGGGATGGCAGTGGCAGGCATGCAGCCGAACATCAGAGAAAAGTTGTCTGGTATGGACTTCGAGGAGCTTGGTCAGTTGTCACAACGTTTGACAATGATGAGTAACCAGGATCAAGGGTTCAGAAGAGATAACCGTTTTCAGAAAGGTGATATAGCTAATACAGTGTATCAGAGTTTCTTGGAAGAGGCAACGGAGTTCAAAGACGAGGATGAGGTCACCGCAGCCAAACTGGTCTGGGCAAAAGAACCAACTCAAGTCAATCAGCGATGGTTGAGGCAGCAGAAAGGGACTTACGACTTTGATGTATCCAAATCCGACAAGCTATTCGAGTTATTGTTCAGGGAAGGACGCATCAAGCTGCCTGAAGGGCACCCCATGCTGCGTCTTGAAGGAGTAAAGGACAAAATATTTTGCGGCTATCACAACACCAATTCTCATGCCATCAATGATTGCTGGGTGTTCAGGATGAAGATCCAGAAAGCTATTCAGGAAGGACATTTGAAGTTTGACGACAAGATAAAGATTGACGCTAATCCTTTTGCACAAAACACAGTATCTTTCTCTATGAATATGGTTGCCGTGGAAGACTCCAAGGGAAAGGGTGAGATGAAGGTGCTGACCTCAGATAGAACGAAAAAGACTGGTGCTGTTGACCCTGATCGGCAGATTACAGATGAGGAGCTTCGACAACGAGGACAATTCCAGAGTAGCCGAACTGAAAGAGGGGAAACTTCCAAACCCAGGGTTACAACGCGGATCCTGTTGAACAAATGGCAACAGGAGCAAGAGCAATATCAGAGGTAGATGCATTACGAGGAGCAGATATTCATAGAGGAATATCAGAAGCATGAGGAAGAAGTGTATCAAAGAAAATAAGAGCGTTGAGAGAGCAGGAGCAGTCTCATTGGGGATGCTCGTTTTTCAAGCATTGTTGGAATGAAGGCCTAAAGCTACCCACTAGAGATAATTGCCCCGAATGCAGTGATCGGTATTCAGGGTATAGGCAGTCCCGGGTCAACCGCCGTCCAGTCCATGAAATACTTGGAGCACACGTTCCTAGGGACGATCGGCGTTTAAAAATAGGCGACTCAGAGGATCGGCAAGGTAAAAGGTTTGTCGATCAAGAATGGGTTCGTTCTGAGGAGAGAGAGCATCGGGAGTATGCATGGCAGAGCGGGCAGTGGTGTCCACCAGGTCTGAAGAAGAGTCAGAAAAGGAGGGTGCAACACTTGAGGAACAGAGAACTAGCACAAGTGACTACCGAACAGAAACCAACATGGCGTCCTAAGGGAAAACCCAATGGATACGACCGTTCGGTTGATGCATACATGGCTTTCTTCATTCCATCAGAATTTATAGCTCCTGAGGACCAAGATATCCAAGAAGAAGTGTCTTCAGATGATGATGAGAACGAGTATCAGAATCTAATGGTCTAGCTTGTCCTGACTCAACAGGCAGTGTTCGATAAACCGGCCAGACATCGACATTTGAAGGTGCTTTACGTGAAGGGGTACATCAACGGCAAGCCTCTGACCAAGATGTTGGTTGATGGAGGGGCTGCCATCAATATCATGCCTTATACTACCTTTAGGAAGCTCGGGATGACCAATGAAGAGTTGTTGAAGACCGACTTGGTACTTAGAGACTTTGCTGGCAACCCTTCCGACACTCAGGGGGTAGTACACGTCGAGTTGATGATTGGATCAAAGACTCTGATCACTACCTTCTTTGTCATAGATGGCAAGGGGGCATATAGTCTGCTCTTGGGAAGAGATTGGATCCATGCTAACTGCTGCATACCTTCAACCATGCATCAGGCTCTCATTCAATGGGTCGGAGATGATGTTGAGATTGTTCATGCTGATGATTCAGTAAGTGTCGCTGCCACAGAACCTGTCTACAGGGAGTACGATGGCTTCGATTGTTTCTCTGGAAAGATTTGGGGAGAAGGTCCTGTAAATGTCTCCGGCAAGGGCCAACAGCCGATCCAAGCAGTCGGCACTGAGAGCAATTTTTAATGGGGAACCCGATCGATGACAGTGAAGGGAAGCTGGGACGTGGCTTCATGTCGGCCGATAAGCTAGAAGAAATAAATGTTGGTGATGACGATAAACCAAGGCCGATGTTTATCAGTGCAAATTTGGACCAAGAGCATAGGTTGAAGCTGGTAAACTTACTAAAGGAGTTCAAAGATTGTTTTGCTTGGGATTATACAGAGATGCTCGGACTGGATCGTTCTATCGTTGAGCATAAATTGCCAATCAAGCCTGGATACCATCCTTTCAAACAACCTCCCCGGAATATTTTCAAAGAGGAGGTACTGGCCGATGTAAAGATGGAAGTGGAAAGATTATTAGAAGCATATTTTATTCGGCCATGCAGGTATGCAGATTGGGTTTCAAACATAGTCCCGGTGTACAAGAAGAATGGAAAGATGAGGGTCTGCATTGACTTTAGAAACCTCAATAAAGCTACTCCTATGGATGGATACCCGATGCCAGATGCCGATCTGCTCGTCGATGCGTCGGCTGGTTATGAATTCATTAGCTTCATGGATGGTAATGCTGGTTATAACCAAATCTTCATGGCAATAGAAGATATTTCAAAGATATCCTTCAGATGCCCTGGTCATATTGGTCTGTTTGAATGGATTGTCATGACTTTGGTTTGAAGAATGACGGTGCAACCTATCAAAGAGCTATGAACTATATTTTTCATGAGTTGATCGACAAGATTGTGGAAATCCACATTGATGACGTGGTGGTCAAGTCTAGAAATCATGAGGGACATCTGGCCGATTTGAGGAAGACCTTGGAGTGCACTAGGAAGCATGGTTTGAGGATGAACCCGAACAAGTGTGCCTTTGGAGTCTCGGCTGGTGAGTTTTTAGGCTTTCTAGTCCATAAAGGAGGGATTGAGGTCGGCAAGAAGAGCATGGAAGCAATGGACAAGGTGGTGCCTCCAACCAATCTCACGGAGTTGCAGTCACTGCTGGGCAAGATTAATTTTGTGAGGAGATTCATATCTAATTCGTCGAAAAGAGTATTACCTTTCTCTCCACTGTTGAAGCTTAAAAAAGATCAAGAGTTTGTGTGAGGTGACGTACAACAGAAGGCTTTTGATGAGATCAAAGATTACATGAAGGCGCCATCCGTATTGGTACCTCCGCAACTTGACAAGCCTTTTAAGTTGTATGTGGCAGCCGACAACCTGACAATAGGGTCGGCCCTCATGCAAGAGTTTGAAGGGAAAGAAAGAGTAATAGCTTACCTTAGCCGAAAGCTGCTGGACCCAGAGACAAGGTATTCGGCTATAGAAAAGCTTTGCTTATGTGTGTTTTACTCATGTACCAAGCTTCGACATTACTTGTTAAATGTCGAATGTGTAGTAGTTTCTGAGTTCGATGTAATAAAACACATGTTATTGATGCCAATTTTGAATGGAAGAATTGGCAAATGGATTTTAGCTCTGTCAGAATTCGATCTAAGGTATGAATCGACAAAAGTAGTAAAAGGTCAGGTCATTGCTGATTTTGTTACCCAACACCGTGATCCTTCTGCTAAGATGGTAACCATTGCACCATGGACTTTGTTTTTTGATGATTCATCTTGTAGCAAAGGTGGTGGTGCTGGTATTCTCTTGATTTCTCCTAGAGGGTTGACTTTTGAGTATGCCATCCCTATTGAATTCTCGGTTACTAACAATCAAGCAGAGTATGAGGCATTGCTTAGAGGACTTCGACTGCTTGTTGAGATGAAGGCCGTTGCTATTGAAATTTTTGGGGATTCTGAGCTGGTAATTAACCAACTGATCGGCCCATACGAATGCAAGAGTGATATGTTAAAGGGATATTATGAAGAGTGTCGAGAACTTCTGAAGAGCTTCCAGGTAGCCACCTTGCATCATATCCCTAGGGGCAGAATGAACAGGCAAATAGACTGGCTCAAAGTGCTTCAAGATACCGAGAGGATCAAGAAATTCATGCTTCGGATGAAGGTCGGGTAATTGATGACTGGAGAAGTGAAATTGCCGACTATTTGAAAAATCCATCACAAAAAGTTTCCTGAAAGCTTAGATATAAAGCCATCAAAATCACGCTCCTTGATGACCAGTTACATTACAAGTCCATAGATGGAGTACTCCTCAAATGTTTGAGTCAAGAGGAGTCCAGAAAGGTGATGTATGAAGTGCATGAAGGAGTATGTGGTGCACATCAGTCGGCTTATCGGATGAAATGGATAATAAGAAGAACTGGTTTTTTTGGCCAACCATGCTTGAGGATTGTTTTGAATATTACAAGGGGTGTCAAGACTATAAGAGATTTGGTAATATTCAGATAGCTCCAGCGTCGGCTTTAAACCCAATTGTCAAGCCTTAGTCGTTCAGAGGATGAGGCATATATTTGATCGGTCATATTCATCCTCCTTCTAGCAAAGGGCATAAGTTTGTGCTGTTGGCTACATATTATTTTACAAAGTGGGTTGAAGCTATTCCCCTGAAAAAGGTTACATCAGAAAACATGGTCAATTTTGTTAAGGAGCATATAATTCACAGATTTGGGATTCCTCAAACTATCACAACAGATCAAGGGACTCAGTTTACTTCATCCGAGTCTTGTGACTTTGCCGAGGAGATGGGAATCAAATTGTACAACTCTTCTCCTTATTATGCACAAGCTAATGGCCAAGCTGAAACATCAAACAAGATCATGATCAAAATTATTCAGAAGAAGATTGATGAAAAACCGAAGAAGTGGCATTGTGGGCTTACCGAATGACTTGTCATGGATCTACTCAGGCGTCTCCCTATGAGTTGGTTTATGGGTATCATGTTGTGCTGCCGTGGGAATTGCAATTAGGATCCAGACGGATTACATTGCAGAACGATTTGAGGAAAGAAGATTACAAAAGTCTGATGATGGACGAATTGGAAGATTTGCATTTAGCTCGTCTCAAAGGATTGGAAAATATTGAGAAAAATAAAGTACGTGTTGCCAGGTATTATAACAAGAAGGTTAAGGAGAAACAATTCGCAGAAGGAGATTTGGTGTGAAAAACCGTATTGCCGATCGGGACAAAGGACAGAACGTTCGGCAAGTGGTCTCCAAATTGGGAAGGACCTTTTCGAGTGGCAAGGTGTGCGCCTGGCAATGCGTATATCTTGAAAACTCTACTGGGAGAAGAATTCGCTAGAGCTATTAATGGAAGGTTTCTTAAGAGATTCCATCCCAGTGTAGAGGTTGGAACATAAATAGACTTAAGGAATCTTATACAGAAATAGCCGATACGGATGTATTGCCTTTAGCCGAAAAATACTCTGAAAAGCTCAGAGAATAGCCGACATGGCATGTGTCGCCTTTAGAGCAAAAAATCAAACGCAGCGTGCAAACGTTCTTCAGATTGGTTGTTCTCAGAAAGATTCACAAGGAGAAAACCAGTAGAGATCCTGAATATTTCACAGAGAGAGGTTTTTTACATAAGATTCCTAAATACAAACTACTCATCCAACAGCCTGTTGAGAACCGACTAGGCGTCTATGGCCTGGCTGAGGGCGGTGGCGTGATCTTCATAGCTCTCCAGAAGATCCTCGATATCCTCGACGTCTTCTGGAGGCACTTGACCACGAAAGCCAGTTGACTGAAAGGAGAAGTCTTCACCACGTTGGGTGGTCATTGCGGCTAACCCCAGAGCCACACCATGCTGCACACCATGAATGGCGACCTTGTCGATGCGGCCATCCGCATTATCAAGGCGTGCTTCGGCGGTTTCTCTCCTGGGCGTTCACCTTGTCGGCAATTCTGTTTGCCGCGGTCTTCAGGCGCTCGGCCTCTGCAGAGAGTGCGTAACCAAAAAACCGAGTTAGGTAAGCAGAAGAAATCAGAGAAGAGAAGGTCAAACAGGATTGCTTTGACTGACCCGTAATGGCGTCATAGAGTTGCTTCCGCTGGTCCTCCCACTCAGGTTGGTCGATACCATATTGTTTGGAGGTCTTCTCCAACTCTGTGCGGGCCTCATCTCTTTCTCCCTTGAAGGTGACCGCCTCCGCAGAGGTTTAGGGGACGTCCGCGGCATCTGAACCTGAACCTAAGTCCCAGGCGTTGGAGTGGTAGGAATCTGAAGACCCAGAGGAAACGGGCAATGGAGTCCCCGGCTAAACTGGTGCCGCCGTAGGAAAAGGGATGCTATGGCTGGTGGAGATGGACCTAATCCTGATGAGGTAGGAGGTTAAGGTTAGGAGAATGAACAAAAAACAGAGATACAAGGGGCAAGAAACCGACTCTTACCCGTGTTGCCGATTGCGCCATGCTCGGCTTCCTTCGGCTTCTCCCTCGGTAGGGCGTTTGCCGCGATTGTCGCCTCCCGCCATTGCTACTATAGCGGTTAGGTTTCTCTCTGGATTGGTTTGAACCAAGAAAGTGGGAAGACAAGAAAACTTGACCGAAGGCGATGATGAAGGCTGAGAAAGAGGGCTTATTTATAACCGGAACAGGAATGCCAAACGGCAAACTAGGGTTTTTCCTCTCAAGTGGGCCATTGCCGGGTTGGGCCAGGCTAGGATATATCAAAGGTCACTTGGCTATATCCCTAAACCAAAAACGATCGGCTATCTGAAAGCCAGAGGTGAATCGGCTATGCTGTAATCGGGAAGAATAACATAGGCGATTATACTATCATACAAGAAGGAATATAAAAGAGGCAAGAGAGTAATGACAATCAATTGTTTAGAAACAAAATCTGTTGCACTTAATTTACTACAAGCTATATCTCTACCGATGCGGAAGCTGATTGATGGCGTCCAGGGCCTCAGTCTTGATTCGGTTAACGTCATCCAGTACTTTTTGGTCTTCATCTTCAGAACTTTGGATGCTGGATAGCTTTGCTTTGAGTTTTTGATTTTCTTTCAAAATGATTGACATTTTTGATGAAGTTGCTTCTATAGAATTCGGCAAAGCTGTCATCTTGGCTTCATGAGATTGGATTTTGACATTCAGTTCAGATAATTAGGCTTCTAGTCTATTCTCTCATCCTTCATAACTTTCGACTCAGATTCCAGAGTCACTAGTGAATCCTTAGCAGCCTGAACATTGGAGTATAAAGCTTTAGCTTCTTGTTTCTTCAGAGACTTGCTATCCTACGGAGCAGTCCTAGAGGCTATATTTTTGTTTGCTCTCTTCACTATAGCAAAATAGTCATCAAGCTTGGTTGCAGACTCCAAAGAGGCCTTCAGAGCACATGGGAGATCTTGATTTATGAGCTCGAGGATGTCCTTTATCTGATCTAAATCTTGGACCAGGATGTTGATGTCCTTATTCAGCAGGTGAGCTATGTCCTGCAGCCAGGCTTGATTTTCCTCTGATAGAGCCTGCTGGGAGGTAGCTTCTTCCCCTTTTTCACTGATGAAATCTTCGACAGTGAAGGAGATGCTGGTGGTTGGTTTGGCAGTATTCTTGAGGAAGGAATGAGTGTTCCAGAGTTAGCCGATTGGGTAAAATGTGCTGAAAGGACAGTTTAAGGAGGTATGTTACCTGCTGTGTTGATTGAGCCTCTGGATGGACTATGTCTTGATCTAGTTGAAGACTTGATTGAGTACCCAAGGATGCTGAACCTGGAGCTAGACCAGAGCAATGTTCGCCTGCTGGATCATCTAGGATTTTATATATTTCCAACAATGCAGTTGGTAGAATATGAGAACAGAAAATAAAGCTTCGTGAAAGAAAAGGAAGTGATTAGCTGAATAGTACCAATGTGTTTGGAGGTTTCATGGGCATCTATACTTTCGGTTTCATGGGTCTCTGTATCTGCAACTTCATGGGTAGCTACATCCTCAGTAGGGGCTTGAGGAGGCATATCTGCTAGTGGAGAATTGCTTGACCTAGGAATTTCAACATGTGGCTGCAACAAGAGGTAATTAGTATAAAGGGAATCAAAATTAGTGATGAATGAGGTTTATTGCTGAGTAAGGATTCATACCTTGGAGAATCTCTAAGCTTTCTTGGACCTTACCTTTCTAGTCACGGGAATGTCGTCAAGTGTCTTTCTTTTGCCTTTTTCTCCTAAGGATGCAGTAGCTGAAGCTGCAGGAATCTTCATGAAGATTTTTAGAGTGGGAGCATTGTAGCCCAATGTAGGTTTAGGCCCAACTTTATAATACTCCACTGCTTTGATAGGAGGAGTGGGCTCGAAATCCTATACATAGCCAGATTTTAGAATGAGAGATAAATTCAGAAACCAGGAGATAACTAGTGCAATGAGATTACCTCACTATCTGGAGCAAATTGAGGATACAAATCTTGGCATAAGGGGTGGACTGGTATGTTGAAGATGTGGCTGTGTCACTCTTGCCACCAGGAAGAGAAGAGGGGGTGGGTAGCATCCACTAGTCCAAATGGAGAAGGTTCATATGTTGGAAAATCTTGTCCAAGCTCGAAGACTTTTCTGGCTTCTGTTTCATTGGTGATCAGCTCCCTGTATCTTATGATTGATGAGAAGAAAAGTCTTGGGGCAGCTGTCCACATCCTAATTGCCTAGATGCCATGTTGGAGTTGTAGAATTCATAGGTAGGGTTCACTTCTCTCCCATGACGGAATTCGGCTGACAGAATGCAAGGTTTGATAAGAGAGCTGAAGATCTCTGTGGACACTTTGTCAGAACAGCCAGATTCATAGCTAAATTTATAGGGGAAAGTTAAACTATCATTCTCTCTGTAAGGGAGCCAAAGCACATTGTTGAAGCCCTTGAAGAATAGCTTGAAAAGATGACCAATGTCCATGATAACACTGATGGTAGATGCTGCTTCTCCATAGGTTTGGAAACTCTTGGTCTTTGTTGTACTGCCTTCGGCATAGTTAACCGAAGGAAAGCTTAGATTATGAAGAGTTACAGGCACTATCTGGTGCATATAAAGTTGCAGCCACATCTGAATAAACCACTAGGAGCCATTCACACAGGAGATCTCCTTGCCATGGAACATTTGAACAGTGATCTCATGCATCATATGGTAAACAGATCCTAAGAGATATTTGCCAAGAGGAATTAATATGCATGCAGCCAAATCTTCAGCCATTATCATATGATTCAGAGTTGGCTAATTGGATTTTCCACAAAAGATGAACCTGGAGAGCCACATGTTCATAAAGGCTCTGCTTTCCTTTTCAGAAACAACACTAGCTGCTTCCATGTAAGTTTGAATGTACCCAACCCATCCACCTCCGGATTTGACAGCTCTTTGGTTGCTTGTGCCCTTATACTGGCATGGGTATACTGGTTTGGACACATTTAAACCAGTCATCATGAATACGTCGGCCAAAGTAGGAGTCATCATACCGTGGCCGAAGACAAAAGCGTTGATAGCGTTGGACTAGAAATGAGAGGCTACTATCAGGAGGGCTCGTTTCTGGGCATTTCTGATAGAGATAGCTCTAGAGAGTGGGTGATATCGGTTGTCCCAGTTGCTGCTATTCTTGTTCAACATCCTCCGGTACCAATTTCTCCATCCGGCTATTGGGGGAAGCGGCCAGGTCTTGAAAGTGTTTGGCCATTGGTTTGACGGGGTAACTCCGGATTTGAAAGGAATCCTCAAAGTTTCCTTCTCAACGATCTCAGTTGGGTTAGGACTGCCCATAGGACCGAGGAGGTAGGAATTAGGGTTCACAACATAAGGAATCAAAATCTCATTCTTGTATTCCTTCGAATAATGGAATTGAGAAAACGAGTGAGTTAGGAGAGAAGCAGGAAAACCAATCGGGGATTGCTGAATACACGAGAAAATGAGTTGGAATTTTTACCTCTGGAATCTTGTCCTGAGTCGCCATTGAGGGTTCGGTGCAGATTTGAGAATGCCGAAGTATGGATTTCTTGGATGGTGGCTGTGGCGTTGAGCAGTATAAACCTAAGGGGAAAAGGAAGCTTGCGGTCAATTTCAGAATAAACGACTTTTATCCCAAAATTGAGGGGGCATGTGTTAACACTGGATTTTGGCATACTTAGAATGACAGATGGGCCAGTGTAAAGGAAGACTGCCGAAGACAGGTATTCAGGGTATTCGATAAAATCTGTGCGGTCGGCACATATCCAGAGATTCGGCAATTGGTCGTGCGGTCGCCTTTTCAGAATAAACGGCTTTCATCCCGAAATTGAGGGGGCCTGTGTTAACACTAGATTTTGACATACTTAGAATGACAGGTGGGCCAGTGTAAAGGAAGACTGCCGAAGACAGGTGTTCAGGGTATTCGATAAAATCTGTGCAGTCAGCTAATATCCAGAGATTCGACAATTGGTCGTGCGGTTGGCTACTTCGAAGAGAGAAGCGGTTTGTTCGTTGAAGCGACAAAAACGGCAAGCAGAAACCAATTGGTGACGACGGCCGTGATGATTAAGGCAATAAAGACTCCGAAGGAGAATAAAGTTGAGATATCGTATTTCTTCCTGTAATATCTTGTAATCGTATCCTTTTAGGACTCATGTCATGACCAGGGTATAAATATAAACCCTTGGCTATTGTAAAAATGTTCACAACCAAATCAATACAACCAGACCCGTGCCAATTTCGAGTCCTTTTGTCGTGTCGTCGAGTTCTTCGAGAGGAATCATCGATCCGTCGACCTCTGTAAGTCTTGGCAACCTTGTTATCATGTCTAGTATCATGCGGTGGATTTAGATGTTGATGCAAGTAGTCTTTTTTGTTTTTAATGATCGTGTAGTGGATCTTTGCTTAATAATCAAGAGGTCTTCGTTTGTGTTTTGCTTATGAGTAGATGTCGTGCGGCGGATGTTTACTTGTTATGCTTAGCAAAATCAGGATAGTTATCGGCTCTAGTAGATTTGGCAAAATCTATTAGATTCATCAAGTTATCATGTGTCAATTTGCCTTAAATATTTTACATATGTGCAAACACTCTTTTTTCCCAATCTAGATTGATGAGGTTTGACTTTTCTCTTTGTTATAGATCTATTCATATTTTAACCATGCTATTTCAATAGTTAGATCTCACGTTCTATGTTAGCCGAACTAGTTCAATCTAGGTTGTCACGTGTTGCGGGTTCATGCATGCTATTTCACGTTCAAGTTTTGATAAAGCTGAGTATCGTGCGGTAGGTGCAAGCTTATATTAGTTTGATCGTGTTTTCTTACATGTTTCCTTCATCATGGATCCCAAATCGGCTGGTTTGCCGAGTTTGGTTACGCTTTAACTTCTAGACGTTTGAATCTTTCACACGTACTTTTTCCCATGCATGCATATTCGGCAATCAAAGTGCCGCGTGCTCTTTGCTTTAGCCGAATGATCTATATACCCTGTTGGCAAATAGCTTTTGTAGCTGTATGTCGTCGTAAGTGGCTTCAGGGCCGTACATATTGAACTGTCTGGTCTCATCCGACATGTTCCAGTTTATATCTAATGACTTTCATCCCTTGTTAGTTTTAGGTCAAACTGACTAGCACGTTTTCGGTTCTAGAAACACCCGGGCACCTGATTGAAGTCACGCTTTCCGGCTTGCTGTGTGTGAGATACAGTACGTCACTTTTTGTGTCAACAATAGGGCTGTCACTTCCTACTAGCATCCACAAACAATCCATGCGATAAGCGGTTTACAAAGGTAAGTCTAGTTTAGACACCACGTCTACACTATTCTTACTACTTTAACCCAAGCTTAAGATTAAAGCACTCTACTTAAAGTAACACGATGATCAAGCATGAAAAGTTGTATAAGAGCTAAACCATATTTAGAACACTGAATACTATAAAGAACTCAGAAGAAGTCACTTACAAGTGCTAAACTTACAAGAGACTCGCATCCGCTGAGGAAGAATTCCGGAGAAGATTCCCGACAGATCCAGGACTTTCTCCAGAAGGATCTCCTCACTCTCCTCTAACTAGCATAACACTATTGAAGATCTCTGCTAAGAGATTAGAGAGTAGTTTCTCCAATGAGGCATGAGTGAGAGTGAGGACCTAGGGAGTCTATTTATAGCTAGAGGTGGAGTAGGGGCTACTCCGGTACCACGTCAGCGATCCGCGCCACCTCCATCAGCCACCGTAGGATGAAACCGTCATTGTAACCATCTTAAATCAACGGAGGAGATCAAGTGGGTGCATGGAGGCATGCAAGGAGTCGGTGGGGAGGTTGGTGCATCTTTTGGGCACCTGACCTGGTTCGGCCGAACACCCATTGACAGGTGGGCGCCACCACTTTCCCTCAGGAAGTGTCCCCACAGCACAAGGGCAGGTTGGTGGCCTGGTGGGGCCATACTTTAGTTCGGCCGAACCCCTATAGAGAGCCATGGGCCTCCCCTTCGGCATGGGACCTCCTTGATAGGTCTGGATTCTGCTGTCCGAATTTGGGCCCAAAGTGCATTCGGCCGAATGTCTTTTGTGGCCAAATGAGCTCATCTTTTGTAGGTAGCTTCTAGAGGTAATGCCCATCATGATGGTGTATGCTTTTTGCACATTTGCCATACTTGGAAATATGTCATGTTGGGCCCATGGATCCGCGTGCTTTGATCCAGAACCGTTGAGAGGTAGCACACTCGGATCCAAGGGGTAGAAAGTGCTTTGGAGAGTGTTACTTGGATCATGAGAGGCTTGGGAGGTCTAGTGGCCCCACAAGGTGGTCGGTCGACCCCCTAAGTGGGCCCACTAGCTCCCAAATGTCCCCATTTGTCATTACCTGCACTCAAATAGTCATGGGACATATGGAACTAGTTATTGGGTAAATTATGTTCATGTTATTCTTGTTTTCCTTTGAATATGAGGATGTTGACGATGTTTTGATGGTGATAAAATATCTTGTAATTACCGTTAACAAGATCCCCCATGCTTACCTTTTTGCTTGTCCTTGAGTAAAGGTTAAAAGATAACAAGACTATGGTATTCAAAGTATAAAGCAAACATAAAGATTCATTCAAGACATTTTGTCATACCAATGGGATATGTGGTATTGGCTAACATATATTCTCAAGGCAAAGTCAACTTTCCCAAATCATATTTTAGTACTTGGAGTTTTTGATAATTTTTTCAAAAGAAAGCTCATAAGTCAACTTACTCCTCTTATAGTACTCTAAGTCACTCAAAGTGCATGTTTCCTCACCAAGGCATCAAGAGGTTGCCTTCTTTGTATCTCCCTATTTCTAAATGACTTATGTGGAGCTTAGGTAGGGATATACAATGTAGCATACTTACCTTGCATATATTGTAAAGTCAAACTCCAGATCCAAGGAGAGAAATGTCATACTCTTAGATCAAGATGTGCAAGTGTGTGGAAACATGACAAAAGATCAAAACTCCTTTATATGATCTCTCTTTCCTAACTTATTATTTTGAGACATAGCTATCTTTATTTTTCTATGAGCTTTGATATGCTCATCATCATTTTTTTCTATGAGCATTGATATGCTCATCAATATTTTTTTTGCTATATATATAATATTTTTTTCATAATTTTGCATAGTCTATGTCTCATTTACTAGCACATACTAGAGAGAGGATTTTCTGTTAGAACATGGAGCATGAACTATGTGGAAAATGTAAGACATGTTTCTGCGTACTTCTAGTGGTGTATATGTGGTGTGTACGTGATCTTGATCTTGGGAGCATGATAAATCTCTCAACAAGGGTCACAAAACTGGACCAAACTCAACACAAAGCAAGCAGCTTATGTAGAAAGCTTATATCATGTAAGAGCATATATGGCTTTGGTAGGAATTTTCTCACTATAGAGGAGTAGTGACATTATGGTTTTATGATGTTTTCAAAAGTTAGTCTCTAAGAACCTTAAATAGACAGGGTATGAATCATGAGCCGAGAACTATATCACATTAATCAACAACTTAGTCAATATGGTTCCCTATCAAAATATTTTCCCACTAACATAAGCAAAAGCAAGAATTCATCTTTATGACGCTTTTACCCTTAGAACGTCATAAATCATGTCACTTTTCAAATTTTAGTTTCAAATGCGATCTTCTTGTTTTTATTCAATATTAAAAGGGAAATAAACTAAGCAATTCATTTTATGAAGAAATAAAATTTATTTTATTTTATGATTATTATTTATTTATTTATTTATTTATTATTATTTTTATTTTTTAAATTTATTTTTATTTTTAGAATGGAAATTAACTAAGTGATTACTTTCATGAAGAAATTATTTTTATTTCATTTTTATTAAAAGAGAAAATGAGTAAACAAAAGAAAAGCATAGTGGAAAGGGGGAGAGACGTGGCAAACCAGTCAGAATAGACGTTTGAAGTTGAACGGATGCTGGCTGGTGGATCCATGCCCTAAAAGCACGTTCGGCCAAACGTCTCCGGAGCTGTTTGGCCACTTCGAACTCTGCATTTAGATCCCTTACCTCTGAATGTTGATGTATTCTGAACTTTCTGAATTTTGGCCTCCAACATGGTTCGGCCCAACCACAAAAGTGGCTGTTTTGGTCCAATTTTTTTCTGGTACGTGTCATGGATGTGCTCAACATGATTCAGTGATCCTTTTGGTGTTTTGACAAGTTGGAGTGTCAACCGACCTCCCCCATACTTGTTTTAGCGCATACTGCACAGGACAGAGAAAGATCAAATGCAGGGGTTCTGCTGGGGTAAGATACCAGCAGAACCAAGAGTTTCATTTTCCATTGACAGCTTAGGCATACGTGTTCATTGATTCAAGAGTGATAGACTATCAATCCTAAGTATCTTGTTGCTATAAATGGCTAAGGTGATCCAAGGGAGAAGACGGAGAGAGAAGGTCCTTAGCATAAAGGATGACAAGCATCTCTTCATGCTCTCTTCTATTAGGGCCATGAGGCAAGTTGTGCCGATGGCTCTAGAGGATTACTAGGGAGAAGGAGAGGCAAGTAGATCCTCTCTCTCAATGGCTGTGGATAAGCATTTGAACTTTGCATTAGTGATAATGCGAAGATCATTAAAGTTATCTTCAAGACCGAGACGCGCCATTCTCTCCTCAGAAACTCTTTCTTCTAAGTTGGTAAAGCTTTCTTTGGAAACAACACGTAGAAACTTTTTCATATCGCTCTTCTTCTGGTGGAACCATGGTGAGGTTAAGGAAGGTAAGAAGGGAAGCAAGAGGAGATGGAATTTCTACTAGTGGTGAAGAAGAACAAGGTAATAGGAGGAAGAAAGAGAGAGGTGTTAAGAAGAGAGAATCCAACATCCTTCGCCTCTATTTTCACTTGGATCGTGCCGGAAACAAGATAGGAGTGTTGGTCCAACGCTCATGAGCAACGTGCATGGCTGAAGGGCCAAAACCACGGTCGGTCGACCACTTTTTGGAAGCTAACGTCCGACCGAGCCATGTTCTGAACTTGGTCGAGCCAGGTGAGTTAGCTCGTGAAGTTTCGGGCTATTTGGCCCAAACATAGGTTCAGCCGAACCACTAAAGTGGCCAAATGGGCTGAACTTTCATGAGGGGGGATTCAAGGCTAAGTCTAGGCCATTTCTAAGGTCTTTTTCGAAATTTGAACAAAAAAGTTAAAACATGTAGATTTTAGTTCTAATTTGAGATTAAGAACAAATCTATCATATCAATTTCTTGCTCAAGAATTTCATGCTCATGTAAACTTTACTGACCATTTACCTTTAAAGGTGTTGCAGCCGTAATCTTGAAGCGTGACGATTCCTTGTGTCATGACATTGATGATGACAAATGGTCTTTCTTTGGTGAATCATCGCGTTGTACTCAGATCCTTTTCTCCATTCATTGCTTCTCTCCTACGAAGGATTAGTGGACAACACATACCCGAAGGAATTCACATATGATTCGAAGCAGGGGCACTATTGTCATAAAAACAGAGGTCATCTTCTATGCTATAGGAAAGTTGGCTTTAACATTTTAGCATAGAAAGAGATGCTCCCTCACTATTCACCAATTCTTTAAAAGCTAAGCAAGGTTGAGGCAAAGATGTGCAAGATTATTTCATTACTACCTCAACCCTTGATTTGTCTCTATGAAAAAACTCATGACTTAACCACCAAAATTTTGAAGTTATCATGCATTGGTTAGTCCAAGAGCACGGCCAAATTCCATACAAGTTTACTTTAGGTTCATTAATCAAACTTGACACCATGTCTAATTTGATTAAGGAAGGCTATTTAACCTAAGCACCCTGCTTAATTTCAAGAGCTTTTGGGAAGCACAATTTCTACTCCCAAACCAAAGCATACTCAAAACAGAACTTGGAAGCATAAGGCATAAAGAGATTCACTTAAAAAGAGACAAGAGCATGGATGGTGAACCAGATGAGCATTTGCAGATTTTTTTATTATTATTATATTTTTTTATGACTTAGCAAGATGAGCAAGGTAAAAAGAGAAAGCAAGGTACAGACAACCAAAAAAAATTAAGAATGAAGTATGAAATAAATTTCTTACAGAAATCCACCCCCCATACTTGGATTTTGTAATATTTTACAATGTGAAAATCCAAGTCTAGGATGTGAAATTTTCTTTTAAATGTGCTTCATTATTGAAGGATGTTTGGTTGGACATACCTGGTGTTTTGCTTCATCGTTCTTTTTGTTCAAACCTGAAATGGTTAGTGACAAAAATACCCGAAGGAACAATTTCACAAATATTCCCTTAATCTCATTTTACAAAGTCATTTTATTCATTTTAGAATTTTGGGAAACAAGAAATATTTTTGTTTTTGTTTTATACCTTTTTATATATAATTTTATTTTTGATTAATTTTAATATTTTTTTTATTTTCTTATAAGCCAACTTTAATAGAAAAGAACAAGGCATGGTTATCTCCCAAAAGTGCTTAATTTTAAGACACAAGCTTGTCTTTGGGAACCCTTTAAGTTGCAACTCATGTTGGTGAAGCGGTTTCCCCTTCAACTCCAACATTTTCGAACCTATCCTCAAGACCAAAACCACTACGAGATTTGCAAAATTTGTGGTAGACAAACACATCTACAACCAACCTTGCAAAGATTTTAGAAACAAGAAGAATAAAGGGATTGTAGATCATGTGTGTAGTCATGGTAGAGGGAAGGATCGATTTGGAAGATTTCTCATGTGAGCATGGGATTGAGGAGAAGATCAAGGAATAGCTTTCATTTTCATTTGTAGAATCTTCTGTTTCAAGGAGTGGGTGAGCACTTTCTTTCTCATGACATTTCAAGTCATTCTCAAGGCTTGAATGGGTCATGGCTGTTGGCGAGATTGACATTAGATCACCCCTTGGATCAAGAACTGGTTTGGATTCTAACCCTTTGATGAGAGGTCAGGAAGACCAAACGGGTAGATAATCTTCACCTATTCTATGATCAATCTTCTCATTTCGAAAAGTGTTTTCCAAGATTCTCATGATTGGCCTTCCGATAAAGGTGAGATTAAAGGAGAGTCCAGGAAGGTCAAAGATATGGAAATCTAGGAAGATCTTAAGATCATCAACCACCACAAGAACATCATGAAGGACTCCTAAACAATCAAGGACTTGACCATTGGGGAGTCTCAGGTGTTTCTGTGATTGGGCTAGATGATCCTTTGATGGTGTTGGAACATGGAAATGAGGAAGGATGTTGATCCCGAGGCTAGGATCGTAGCAAATTTCACTATCAATGCCCAACATTTGACAAGATATTCTCCTCACATGTGTGGGCATTTTAGTGACTTCCTTTGAGGATTTGGCCTCATCCAACCATTCTTGACTTACAACGGTAGACAAAGGCTCTAACCGTTGATTATGCTCCTCTTGGTCAGATTTATGGCCCTCATGGCTTCCATGCCTCGGTTGTCTTAATGAATTCCCAAAGTCATTAAGTGGGTCATCATAAGACTTGAATGAAGGAACACATGGGGGATCATCAGGATCAAGGATGAGTTCGTCGAATAAGTTAGATGTGGGCATAGAGAATGAGAGGATAGATTTGGCTTCTAACCACTTTAGTTCTTGTTCTATAAGCTCACTTGACATTTCTTCATCAAATATCCCAAGCATTTTCTGATGTTCCATGTGGGAAGTCGAGGCGCAAGATGATGTTGTTTTGGGAGGTTTTTGAAGAGATTGCTTCAGGAGAGGTCTAGAAAGATGTTTCTAAGAAGGTCTCTTTTGGATAGGATAATTGTGGGCATTCCCAAAACCAACAAGATCAGATGAGAGGTTGGCCTCGAACTTGAAGGAATATTTTGGATGATGAATTTCTTCTTCCTTCGAGATTTGTGGTATTTGTGGTTCAGGATCGATGGCAGAATCTTTGGATGGGAGTGGTGGTGATTCGGCTATCGAGACTTCTTTTCTAGGGAATGGTTTTTCTCCTTCTATGGGTCCTTCATTATAAACGTTAATGTAGGGGGTTTTCAAGAATCTTCATGAGAAGACTCTTCCCTTCACTAACAGGTAAACACAGGAAGGCTCCCCTAGAAGTTATGTCAAGAATTTGTGCAGAATCTTTGCTAAGACCGTTATAAAAGTGTTGTAACAATGTTGGCTCGGTTATAGCAAGATCAGGGTCGGATGATAATAGATCTATGAAATGGGCCCATGCCACACCAAGAGGTTCTTTCTCCTTTTGTGAGAAGTTGATGACCTCTTTTCGAAGACGAACAACTCAAGGAGTGGGAAAGAAAGCTAGGCAGAATTTGGATTGTAACTTTTCCCATTCTCCGTTTGCGTCATCTACATGGCGAAGGTACCATTGTTTGGCTATTCTCATCAAAGAAAACGGAAATAGCTTCCACTTAAGGGTACCTCGCCTCATCCCATAGATGTGGACACATGAACATAATTGTTCAAAGTCACGTAGATGAGTGTAGGGATTTTCGTCTTCGTTCCCAGAAAAAGGTTTGTTCTGAACCATCCTTATGAGGCTTGGGAGAAGCTCATAAGGAATGTCCAATATGGCCTGAGATGAACTAGGTGGCTCCAACCTAGCGCCCGTTGGAGCACCATATTCGAAAAGTGGGGTTTGATCCATATGTGTATGTGGAGTGAAAAGATGAAATCAAACAAAAAGATAAAATAGGACAAAAGGGTACTAGTTAAAAGCTTCTGTTCCCCGACAACAGCGCCAGAAATGCTTGTTGGTATTTCTTATGACTATTGGATAAATCCGCAAGCGCACAGATTATACCAATGTAGCACTTCACCGGGAGTATTCCAGGTATCGTATTTTCCTCAGGGAACGATAGTGATCTAACTAGGATTAAAGATATGTCCTATGATGGATCAAGGGAGATTATGATAACTGGGTTGAGAGGTTCAAGATAGCACAGAAGTCTAACAAGGGATAGCTGGTTATACTGGCCTTATCGACCCTTCTCTTGCAGGAGGCGACGGGATAGATCAGAAAGAGGGCAAAACTCTAACCAGACCGCGTCGTCACATTGTATTGAAGCCTTACCTTTTAAGAACTTATCTTACACACGTGGTGGAATACGAGGACTAGATAGGGCTTTCACTTCCTACTAGCATCCACAAACAATCCATGCGATAAGCGGTTTACAAAGGTAAGATCTAGTTTAGACACCACGTCTACACTATTCTTACTACTTTAACCCAAGCTTAAGATTAAAGCACTCTACTTAAAGTAAAGCAATGATCAAGCACGAAAAGTTGTATAACAGCTAAACTAGATTTAGAACACTGATTACTAAAAAGAACTCAGAAGAAGTCACTTACAAGTGCTAAACATACAAGAGACTCGCATCCGCTGAGGAAGAACTCCGGAGAAGATTCCCGAAAGATCCGGGGCTTTCTCCAGAAGGATCTCCTCACTCTCCTCCAACTAGCATAACACTACTGAAGAGCTCCGCTAAGTGACTAGAGAGTAGTTTCTCCAATGAGGCATGAGTGAGAGTGAGGGCCTAGGGGGTCTATTTATAGCTAGAGGTGGAGTAGGGGCTACTCCGGTGCCACGTCAGCGATCCATGCCACCTCCATCAGCCACCGTAGGATGAAACCGTCATTGTAACCGTCTTAAATCAATGGAGGAGATCAAGTGGGTGCATAGAGGCATGCAAGGAGTCGTTGGGGAGGTCGGTGCATCTTTTGGGCACCTGACCTGGTTCCGCCGAACACCCATTGACAGGTGGCCCCCACCACTTTCCCTCAGGAAGTGTCCCCACAGGACAAGGGTAGGTTGGTGGCCTAGTGGGCCCAAACTTTGGTTTGGCCGAACCCCTATAGAGAGCCATGGGCTTCGCCTTCGGCGTGGGACCTCCTTGATAGGTCTGGATTCTGCTGTCCGAATTTGGGCCCAAAGTCCGTTCGACCGAATGTCTTTTGTGGCCAAATGAGCTCATCTTTTGTAGGTAGCTTCTAGAGGTAATGCCCATCATGATGGTGTATGCTTTTTGCATATTTTCCATACATGGAAATATGTCATGTTGGGCCCATGGATCCTCGTGCTTTGATGCAGAACCGTTGAGAGGTAGCACACTCGGATCCAAGGGGTAGAAAGTGCTTTGGAGAGTGTTACTTGGATCATGAGAGGCTTGGGAGGTCTAGTGGCCCCACAAGGTGGTCGGTTGACCCCCTAAGTGGGCCCACTAGCTCCCAAAAGTCCCCATTTGTCATTACCTGCACTCAAATAGTCATGGGACATATGGAACTAGTTATTGGGTAAATTATGTTCATGTTTTCTTGTTTTCCTTTGAATATGAGGATGTTGACGATGTTTTGATGGTGATAAAATAGCTTGTAATTACCGTCAACAAAGTCTAGATGCACTAACAAGTCCTAATAAGGATGAATGACATGTCAACCAACTTGTACTTTGTATAGCTCGAAGGAGAGGCATGTCAGGGTGCATCAACAAATATTTGAGAAGTCAAGAATGTTTTTGATGGTGATAAAATAGCTTGTAATTACCGTCAACAAAGTCTAGATGCACTAACAAGTCCTAATAAGGATGAATGACATGTCAACCAACTTGTACTTTGTATAGCTCGAAGGAGAGGCATGTCGGGGTGCATCAACAAATATTTGAGAAGTCAAGAATGTTCAATTCATTCCTTAGCTTGCAAAACTTCTTCTCATCTAATGGCTTGGTGAATATGTCGGCAAGTTGATCATCGGTGCCAACACTTGTGATTTTGATATCACCCTTGAGTTGATGATCCCTTATGAAGTGGTGCCTCACATCAATGTGCTTGGTTCTTGAATGTTGAACCGGATTGTTGGTGAGCTTCACCGCACTTTCATTGTCACATAGCAATGGCACTTGCTTGAAGTTGATCCCACAGTCATTCAAAGTTGCTTTCATCCAAAGCAATTGAGCACAACAACTACCCACACTTATGTATTCGACTTCGGCGATAGAGAGTGCAACACTATTTTGCTTCTTTGATGACCAAGATACAAGTGACATGCCTAGCAATTGACATGTGCCCGATGTGCTCTTTCTATCAATCTTGCATCCCACATAGTCGGAGTCCGAATATCCACTTAGCTCAAAGTTTGACCCCTTGGGATACCACAATCCAACATCTTATGTATGCTTCAAGTACCTCAATATTCTATTTGTAGTCTTTAAGTGACTTTCTCTTGGAGAGGCTTGGAATCTTGCACACATGCATACACAAAACATCACATCCGGCCTAGAAGCGGTCACATAGAGTAGGCTTCTGAAGGACCGGAAACGGCGACCAGAGGGGGGTGAATGGGAGCCAAATAAAAATTCCTTTCGGAAGATCTTGACCCTTGTCCCAAGCATGTCCCAAAGCACGAACTAGGCTCACGACCCACAAGTGGGTGGATGTTCTAGGAGATGTCCTAGGAACACATCGGAGCTAGCGACGAACCCAAAGAAACAAACCGCGAAAAGAACGGAAGAAAAACAGCGACACCAGAGGCTCCGGACCAGTTGGGACAGAGCCACCGGACTATGGCGAGTAGTCCTTAGCTATGATTCGATGCTGGCCAGGCCGAGACAGAGAAGAAACTGGGAGCACTCGACCTCCGGACAACCTGCTCCGGACTAGTTCGGTGGTACGGGAGACTGGTCCTGTGCTCACTCGCCAAACAGTCTAGTAAACTACTGACCTCCGGAGCAGGCCACCGGACCAAGGAGGGTGGTCCGACGCGTGGTAGAGAAAAATCAGCAGAGCCACCGGACCACTCATCAAAGGTCCGGAGCTCAGGAGCCACGAGGTCCAGAGGGTGGTCCGACGCCCCTTGCTGCTTGACACTGGAAAAGTCAAGACCACCGGACCACTTGCCTTGGTCCGGAGCTTTGGGGGGAAGTGGTACGACGCTCACAGGAGAAAAACTGTTCCTCGCGAAAACAAACTTCTCTCCACCAAATCTTCCCAAAACTCAACCAAATGAACTCCAACTGCAACCAAATTTTGTAGGCATGATCCTTGCACAGTTGGGGAGCTATCCCGAAGAAATCATCGCTCAATTTGAAGAGGATAAACGGGAACACTCGGATTTGTGGGAGAAGAGAGCAAAACAAAGAATGCCACAAGGAAATCGCCCGATCTATGCACTCGTGAGGTTTGAGGAGAATTCCTTCGGTTCAAAGAAGCTCCTCACGAATACGAACAACTTGGTTCAAGTGGTTTTTGCAAAGCTACTCTCAACAAAGAGAAATCATCTCAGGAAAAAGAGAGAGCAAGAGCAAAACGGGAAGAACACAAGCAAACCGGGGACACAATCACGAAATCGAAGCCACCATGGCTAACGGATGTTACGGCCTTCGATTCCTCGCAACAATCACAAGTTCTTACACCGGTGACACGGTGGATCTCAAGCAAGAAGAAGCTAGGGAAGAGAAAACCTAGGAATAGGTGGGAGAGAGAGTAATGCAAGAGATAGGATGAGGATACCCCTTCATCCTCTATTTAACGGGGCTTTGGCTATTTCCCAAAGACCCCCCTAGATACAAGACCGAATTACCTAGCCCTAGGACATTGTAATCCAAGTCGGTAACTCTCAGCCACTCATTTGAATGGACGGCCCCGCTTCCTGCCAGGAGTTGCCGTCGCCTCAACGCAACCTCCAGGATTCCGCCATGTTCCATCCCCGCTTCCTCAGAAGCTCCGCCTAGGTTTTGAGGCCCAAACCCAGGAAACCCGCCACCGGTAGCTTTGGGCTCAACTACCGAACCCCGAGTTTTGCGGCCCAAACTCAGAAACCGACGTGGATGGTTTTGAGGCCCAAACCACCAAACCACTCGACGCGAGCCACCTTGTCTTCGCCCGGTCGGACTCCGAGTCCCCTGAGCCTCCGCTCGACTTGCGCGTCCACCGTCTTGACTCGGTCGACTCAGTCTACCTCCATGTCTTTTTCTCGCACTCGTCGGTGCCAAGTACTAGCCACCACAGCTAGTCCACCGGCGCCCATGGTCCCTCAGTCCGAGCCCCGCTTCCGCCCTTCACTGCTCTCAGTCCATTGGCATAGCAAGCCTCTACTCGACCTTCTCCACGCCATTGACCACTGTCACTAGACATAGCACCTGCACACCACAAGCCGATTGACAAGCACATGTTTCTGCTTTCGCAGAGGTTAGGTTAAGCCACTCAAACTAAAACACTCGCGTGTTGGAAAATCACTCATCATCAAAGCTGAACTACATGGGTACTTATCCACCATGTTTTCGCAATCTCCCCCTTGATGAGTGCATTGTCAACACAAGTGCATTTCAGATTTGAGCCACAAGGTAAAGCTCTCCAAATGACCAAAAAGCTACAAACACCAAAACGGGGTCACTTGAGAGAAGCAAATGCGATACCAATTAAAAGAATCCTTAAACACCTCAATACAAAGCCACTTACAGATGCCAATCAAAAGCACATGGGCAAAACAAAGCTAGCCCTCAAGAAGAGGCAGAAACCGGGCTCAACACCGCTAGCAAGCCAAAGATACCAATAAAAAACTCTTCAAAGCTCAGACTACCAAATTAAACACTAGGGGAGATCAAAAGATACCAATTGAAACCACTTACGTCCCCTAATGCTCAAGAAGCAATCGAAACCTTTCGAAGCCAACAAAGCAAGCTAGACCCTCCAGAAGAGGCAAAGGCTCAACACATCTAGCAAAAGCTCCCCCTGGGCAAAAGCACACTCAAGATACCAAAATGAGCTCCAAACCAATGAGATGCACTTTTTCTCCCCCTTGGAAGTAGATGGCTGAAAATGGAATGAAAATGCACATCTCTCCCCCTTGTTGACACATGTAGCTCATCAAACATCAACAACTCAAGATCCAGCTACAAATGCCATGAAATGCAAAAAGAGTGCAAAAGCTTCATACTTAGAGCTAAAAAAATGGATAGATGCTCTAAGTGATGTGATCCTGTGAGAATAGGAAAAGCTCTATGTGCCCAACAAAGACTCAAGTTGAGCTTAAGATCACTTTGGAAGCTATTTTAGAGAGCATATCATGTGAGAGCAGAGAAAGGGTATCACCTCCTAAAGACAACTAAACATGGCAAACAAGATAGGATCTATCCCAAAGAAATCGCATGTATAGCGAGTAGAACTATCCCTAGCAAAGTTCATACAACAAGCCAATAACCCAACTGAATGAATTTTCTAAATTTCAGAGTTTTGCAGCCAATTTCAGTTTTAGGCACATTACAAGTTGTATGCGAGTGGTTGTAAGCAAGGTGATGCCACTGCTTACCAATCGGGCGAAGTCAAAGGACTTGACACACCAGTTTTGGTCATACACGACACCGCTCAAGTATCAACCCATATGGGAAGCAGTCTCAAACACACAATGAAGTGCTCACAATGCAGACCCAACTCGATCTTTCCAATTCACAAAACAGAGAGCAATTTCATTTTAGATATTAATCATGGTGCTCAAAGGTAGTGAATGAAACAATGAAGAGCCATAGTTACAAGCTATATACAAGACAACCAAGAAGGATCTTCAAAAGCCTACGCATGCTAGTGCCATTTCAGAGGTGACATGGGGAATTTAAAATCAGTTTTAAAACTTTTCTAACTTAACTCTATTGCATATCATATAGATCAAAAAGACTCTAAGTTAGGCAACACCATAGACACATAAAGCACCTCAAACAGAGCATAGATTCATTATATTGGCTATAAGTATGAAGCTTAAAATGAACTATGTCACATATGCAAATGAGATGCACAATGCATTGACACCAACTAACACTAACAAGGCACCACTCAAGGAGGAAGACAAAGAAAAGAAAAAAAGAACTATGAAACACAAAACCTTCCTCGTCTAAAAAGGAAAGCAAACACCCAACTCGCCCCGAAGGCGAGAAAACGCAGTTTGATCCAACGGCTTTGTGAGAATATCCGCAAGGTGGTTGTGGGTCTCGACATGCCGGAGGTCAATGTCGCCCTTCTCGTAATTATCTCGCAAGAAATGAAAGCGGACCTCAATGTGCTTGGTCTTTGAATGAAGCACGGGATGTTTGGCCACACTAATTGCACTCGTGCTATCACAAAGCAGAGGCACCTTAGTAAGCTCAAGACCGAAATCTCTCAAAGTAGCAATCATCCAAATCAATTGCGAGCAACAACTAGCCGCGGCAACGTACTCAGCTTCGCACGTCGACTCTGCCATCCTAGACTGTTTGTGAGAAGACCAACAAACCAAAGAAGACCCGAGAAACTGGCAAGTCCCAGAAGTGGACTTCCGATCAAGTCGGCACCCGGCAAAATCCGCATCAGAATAACCACAAAGCTCAAGAGACGAAGAGGTGGAAAACCAAAGACCAAATTCTGGAGTGAAACGTAAGTACCTCATGATGCGTTTCACCGCCTGCTTGTGCGAAGTCCGTGGGGACGCCTGAAAGCGAGCACATAGGCAGATGGCGAACTGAATGTCCGGCCGGGTCGCCGTCAGGTACAGAAGCGACCCGATCATGCTTTGGTACTCGGTCTGGTCCACCGCCTCTCCTTCCTCATCCGCATCCAAGGCAGTAGTAGTTGACATAGGCATTGAGAGGGGCTTTGCCTCGCCCATGTCAAACTTCTTCAAGATATCCTTTGTGTACTTGCCTTGGTGCACAAACGTCCCTTCCCGGGTTTGCTTGATTTGCAACCTGAGAAAGAAAGTCAACTCTCCCATCATGCTCATCTCAAATTCCCTGCTCATAATATCTGCAAACTTGGCAATAAGAGCATGAGAAGAACCACCAAAGATGATATCATCCACGTATATTTGGACAAGGAGAGTGTCTTTTCCTTGCTTGAGTAGAAACAACGTCTTATCTACTGATCCCATTTTAAATCCCTTAGCAAGCAAAAAGGTTTTTAGCCTATCATACCATGCTCTAGGTGCTTGTTTCAAACCATACAAAGCTTTGTGAAGTTTAAAAACATGGTTTGGAAACTTGGGATTTTCAAAACCGGGAGGTTGTTTAACATAAACTTCCTCCTCTATGTAGCCGTTTAAGAAAGCACTTTTAACGTCCATTTGAAAAAGTTTAAAACCCTTAGAAGTCGCAAAAGCTAGAAGGATTCTAATGGCTTCTAAACGAGCTACGGGAGCAAAGGTTTCCTCATAGTCTATTCCCTCCTTTTGACAAAAGCCTTGAGCTACCAACCTAGCCTTGTTGCGCACTACCACCCCATCTTCACTTTGTTTATTTTTGAAAACTCATTTGGTACCTATGGGGTGGCAACTAGGTGGTGGAGGAACTAAGACCCAAATGCGGTTTCGCTCAAAGTTTTCTAACTCCTCATGCATGGCATTAACCGAATCCGGATCCATCAAAGCGTGTCCAACATCCCGGGGCTCAAAAGAAGCGACAAAAGCCGAATGAGCAAAGTGAGAGATATAAGACCTAGACCACGTGACTCGACGGTCAATGTCGTCGATGATGTTCTTCGGCGGGTGCTGCCGCTGGATGTGGCGGGGAGCCTGCCTGGACGAAGTGGCCTCCCCCTTAACAGCAGCTAGAACTCCCCCAGGTGCAGCGGGCACCGACTGAGGAAGCTGCTCGAACGGTCCCCATGTAGAGGAAGTAGTTGGGTCGGGGCCGTGAGCCGAAGTAGATGTCGCAGGGTCAACGGGGGCAGCCGGTGGAGTCGGCTCGGGATCACCCCAATCGGCATCGTCCTACTCCTCCTCCACAAAGATGCTAGTGTTCACCTCATCATCACCTGCAAGCTCAAAAGCAGTGGAAACACAGGGCATAGTCTCATCGAAGGTAATTTCACAGGTCTCCATCACTCGGTTAGTCTCAAGGTTAAGTGCACGATAAGCACGAGAGTGAGTAGAATAACCCAGAAAGATACCGTTAGAAGACCGTGATTCAAATTTATCCAACTTACCGCCCATTTTGAGGATGAAGCACCTGCACCCAAACACCTGTAGGTGGCTTACCTTGGGTGGTCTCCCAAATCGCAACTCATAAGAAGTCTTCTTCTTGAAAATTCGGAGAAAAAATGCGATTGGAAACATAGCAAGCAGAACTGAGTGCCTCGGCCCAATACCACCTAGGAGTCCTATGCTCATCGAGCATCGTCCTGGCCATCTTAACAAGGGTCCGATTCTTGTGCTCAACAACACCGTTCGACTGGGGAGTGTGAGGTGAGGAAAACTGGTGGTCGAGACCCAAAGAAGAGCAAAGAGTTGCAAAGTGAGCATTCTTGAATTTTGTGCCATTGTCACTGCGGGTACTTATCAAACTGAAACACTCACGTGTTGGACAATCACTCATCATCAAAGCCGAACTACATGGGTACTTATCCACCATGTGTTCGCAGCTTCCAATCATAGACCGATATAACTTTTGATCCACCATGTTGCCACTAGCATCACTATCCAAGTGTCCATTAGTTCCCATTGGAGTGCTAATGCCTTTAGACTCTTCTAAGCCAAACTTCTTCATCATATCCTTGATGTACTTGCCTTGACTCACAAAGGTGCCATTCTTCAATTGCTTGATTTGAAGACCAAGGAAGTATCTAAGTTCACCAATCATTGACATTTCAAACTCATTTGCCATCAGCTTGCCAAATTCTTCACAAAATTCTTGATTGGTTGAACCGAATATGATGTCATCCACATAGATTTGGAGCACAAATAGATCTTTGCCAAGCTTCTTGGTGAAGAGAGTAGTATCAACCTTCCCCATAATCAACCCTTTAGATAGAAGGAATTCCCTCAATCTTTCATACCATGCTCTAGGTGCTTGCTTCAAGCCATATAAAGCCTTCCTTAACTTGTACACATGGTTGAGCTTCTTGTCATCTTCAAAACCGGGAGGTTGCTCAACATATACTAGCTCATTGATATAGCCATTCAAGAAAGCACTCTTCACATCCATTTGGTATAGCTTGATGTTGTGTGCACATGCATAGGCCAATAGAATTCTAATTGCCTCTAATCTTGCAACCGGTGCATAGGTTTCTCCAAAGTCAAGACCCTCAACTTGAGTGTATCGTTGAGCTACCAATCTTGCTTTGTTTCTCACAACTATACCATCTTGGTCTTTCTTGTTTCTAAATACCCATCTTGTACCAATCACATTGTAGTTCTTGGGTCTTTCAACTAGTTCCCAAACTTGGTTCCTAGTGAAATTGTTGAGCTCTTCATGCATAACATTGACCCAATCAACATCTTGTAGGGCTTCATCAATCTTTGTTGGCTCTATGGATGAAACAAAGGAGTAGTGCTCACAAAAGGATGCCAATCTTGATCTTGTTTGAACACCACTTGTAATAGCACCAACTATTTGATCAATGGGGTGATCTCTTGCAATGTTGGTTGGTTGGAGAGTTGAAACTTGATTGTTTGAGCTTGGTTGAGATGAACTAGCAACTTGTTGATCTTGCACTTGAGAGGCACTAGCTTGCTTGATAGGTGAACTAAGCACTTGATCTTTATCATCTTCAATGTCAATCACTTGCCTAGGCCGAATATCACCAATATCCATGCTCTTCATAGCATTTGCCAATTGAGATCCACTCACATCTTCTAGATTCTTATTTTCAACTTGAGAGCCATTGGTTTCATCAAATTCAACATCATGAACCTCCTCAAGTATAACACTAGCTGAATTCCACACTCTATAGGCTTTGCTTGTGGTTGAGTAACCAAGTAAGAACCCTTCATCACATTTCTTGTCAAACTTCCCAAGTCTTGTGCCTTTCTTCAAGATGTAGCATTTGCAACCAAACACTCTAAAATATGCAATGTTGGGCTTTCTTCCATTCAATAGCTCATATGGTGTCTTTTCCATCATTGGGTGACAATATAACCGGTTCATAGAGTAGCAAGCGGTGTTGATAGCTTCGGTCCAAAGAGAGTGACTCACATTGTACTCACTAAGCATAGATCTTGCCATGTCAATTAATGTTCTATTCTTCCTCTCAACAAGGCCATTTGATTGAGGAGTGTACTTGGCCGAAAATTGATGCTTGATTCCCAATTCATCACATAGCTCTTCAACTCTTGTATTCTTGAATTCACTTCCATTGTAACTTCTCACTTTCTTGATGGTAGTTTCAAACTCATTGTGACATCTCTTAACAAAAGATTTGAAGGAGGTAAATGTATCACTCTTGTCATTGAGAAAGAATACCCAAGTATATCTTGTAAGATCATCCACTATCACAAATCCATACTTGTTCCCTCCAATACTAGTGTAAGTTGTTGGTCCAAATAGATCCATGTGCAACAACTCAAATGCTCTACTAGTGCTCATCATGCTCTTCTTTGGATGGGTGTTACCAACTTGTTTGCCGACTTGACAAAGCTACAAAGTTTGTCCTTCTAAAACACATCTTTCAAGCCTCTTACTAAATCATGCTTGATCAATCTATTCAATTGCTTCATCCCAACATGACCAAGCCTTCTATGACATAACCAACCCATACTTGATTTAGTGAGCAAGCAAGTTGACAATTGAGCTTCACTAGCATTAAAATCAACTAGGTAGAGGTTCTCATATCTAAAGCCTTTGAAGATCAAGTTTGAACCATCCACACTAATTATCTCAACATCATCTACTCCAAATATGCATTTGAATCCAAGGTCACACAATTGAGCTACCGATAGCAAATTGAAGTTCAAGCTCCCAACTAGAAAAACATTGGATATGCTCAAGTCATTGGATATTGCAATCTTACCAAGACCTTTGACCTTGTCCTTGCCATTATCACCAAATATAATACTATCAATGCCATCATTGGTGTTGGAGTTGATTGATTTGAACATTCTAGAATCCCCGGTCATGTGTTGAGTGCACCCACTATCAAGCACCCAATGCCTTCCTCCGGCTTTGTAATTTACCTACAAAACAAATTAGTTTTCTCTTAGGTACCCATACTTGTTTGGGTCCTCCAAAGTTAGTGACCAAGGATTTTGGAACTATTGGGGATACTACCTCGGCGTATCCCCATGGACCTTATGGGCCTACCGACCAGGATACGGCCTAGCCACGAAGCCTTGCGGCACGCGACCAGCCCGCCGTGCTCGCCAAGGACTCCAGAGAAGCCTTGCTTGCCAAGGAAGATTTTAATAGATAGACTCAGATCCCTTGCCATAAGGGACCGATCATAATCTGTTAGGGTATGGAAATTGTAACTCTGCTCCCCGGCTATATAAGGCGAGCAGGGAACCCCCTCAAAAACAATCTCTTAGACCTCTCTCAGATCAACTATAGATCTTGTAACCTAATACGCAAGATCAATCCAGCCACCAAAACACAGGACGCAGGGTATTACGGTGATTTGCCGGCCCGAACCTATCTAAATCGCCGTGTCTACGCTCTCTGTGTTACGCTTGATCGTCGTCGCCACACCTCCACCTACAATCTACTACCGTAGGGTACCCCCTAGGTAGACTGCGACGCGTATTTCGTCGACAGGCACCCAAATAGCCTTCTTCTTTGGGCCAACAATGGATGTGCCAACATACTTAGCCATGATACCTTTAGCACTTTTGGTAAGCATATAACATGAATCAAAGTGCATAGAGGTAGCTTTAGCAAACTTGGTTTGACTCATGTTAAGTTTGCAATATTGGTCTACATGCCCTACTTGTTTGCATTTGTTGCAAAACCGGTCATTGCTCCTCACAAAGCTAGGCTTAGGAGTTACAAAGGCTGACTTGCCCTTCTTGGGGGTATAGCCCAAACCCTCTTTGTAACGAGAGAATCTTTGGCTACCCAAGCACTTTAGCAAGCGGGCATCTCCACCATATGCCTTACCCAAGGCATGAGTGAGTTCATTAACATCATTTTTCATTTTTTTCATTTTCAATCACTAGTGTAGCATCATCCTTTGAGCTATCACTAGTAGATGTTCAAGTGAAGGTGCTACATTGTGTCTCGATTGGTGCAACAATGATAGGAGTAAAAAATGATTCATCTATAATTTCACAAGTTACTCCAATGCTACATGATGCAACAATATTATCCTTATTTTGATCAAGGAGAGAGGAGTGAGCCTTTTCAAGCTTGTGGTGAGTCCTCTCAAGCTTCTCATGGGCTTCCATTAGCCTCTCATGAGAGCCATTGAGCTCAACAAAGGATTGTTCAAGAGCCTTAAGCTTCTTGTTCAATTCTTTGCACTCCTTCCTCTTTGTTTCAAAGCAATCATAAGTTTGCTTCATCATGTCAACTAGTTCCTCCTTGGAGTACTCCTCCTCATCATCACTACTATCATCATCACTATCACTATCATCATGAGATTGTACCTTTGTTGGCTTAGCCATGAAGCATGATGGAGTGTCAAAGATGGATGGCTTGTTGTTGAGAGCAATGCTTGCCAATGCCTTCTTCTTGGTCTTCTTCCTTTCATCATCACTAGACTTATCATCGGAAGAATCACTATCATCCCAAGTCACCATCTATGATTCACCCTTCTTCTTCTTGGTGAAAGATAGCTTCTTCTCCTTCTTCTCATAATTGCTCTTCTTCTCATCATCATCATCACTATGATTGGGACAATCCGCAATCATGTGATCGGTGCTCTTGCACTTGTAGCATCTCTTCTCATATTCTTTGCCCTTGAAGTTATCTCTTCTCTTTCTAGCACCATAGCCCTTCTTCTTCATGAACTTGCCAAACTTGCGCACGAAGAGGGCCATCATCTCATCATCATAATCACTTGCATCTTCATCATCACTAGATTCTTGCTTCTTTGCTTTGCCCTTGCTCTTGGATGATGAAGCCTTGAAATCTAGGCTTTCTTTTCTTTCTTTTCTTCCTTGACCTCTTCTTCTTCACTTTCCTCATTATATTGTTCTTCGGTCATGATCTCACCAAGTACTTCATTGGGAGTGATCTTGTCCAAACCATCTATCCTAATTATTTGCCTCAAGGTTTTTTATTTCTTGGGCAAACAACCAAGAAACCAGTTTGAGAAGTCTTCATTCTTGATCTTCTCACCCAAGCTCTTGAGATCATTGATGATCACTTCGAGCCTATGAAACATCTCCGGGATGGACTCATCATCCTTCATCTTGAAGTGAGATAGCTTGTCCTTGAGCATGTACAACTTAGCATTCTTTACCGTTGAAGTACCTTCATAAGTATCTTCAAGTCTCTTCCACACTTCACCTGCTTTCTCAAGATCTTTGACTTGTTCAGACACCTTGGAATCAATGCCATTGTAGATCACATTGAGTGCTATGGTGTTGCATTGCCGGTTCTCTTGCTCTCTAGGTGTGGGAGCGGCTTCATCAAGAATGACAAAGTCATGTTCGGTCACACTCCACACCTTCTCATGTATAGAGCCTAGATGCATCTTCATCTTCCTCTTCCAAGAATAAAATGATGTACCATCAAACATTGGTGGTTTGCTCCCACATGGTTGAATGATATTTGAGCCATCACTAACACCAAAGGTTGTTAAGCCTTGATAATAGCGGTGACCACGGCACCGATACCACTTGAAAGGTCCTAGATGGCTAGAGAGGGGGTAAATAGACTAATAAAATTCTACAAATCACTAGAGCAAAATGTTAGATAACACTTAAGCGAAGCTTTTTGCTCTAGCTCTACTTGGGGTGCAAAGCCACCTATCCAATGCCATTCTAGTTAACTAAGTGCTTATCAATTAATAGCAAGAACCTAAAGCACTTAACATAAGCTATCAAGAACAACTAATAAAGAAGCTAACTGTAACACCCCGGGTGTTAATCTTGTTAATAACTTAATTAAAAACCTGATCATGTCATCATATGCATTAAGCATCATTCATTTGTTTGAAAACCTGGATATGCATTGAACTAAAATGAGTTTACTTGTTTGTGTTTGATCAATTGTTTGAATGCAGGTCATCTTTTCAAATTCTCAAATTAAAATTTGGAATCCAAACCCTTTTCTCCGAGGGGGTGGATTAAACCCTAAACATGATTTTGAAAATCTATAAAGTTTTTGATTTTGGTTGTTTAAGCAAAGTTGTAGATCTCAAAGTTTTGAGCATCTTTTGTGTTCAAAGTTTTTCTTGAAAACCCCTGGAAGCTTGAGCATTTTGCAAAATAGCCACAGGGTCAGTTCTGTCCTTTCCTCGAGCAGCTGCATGGCAGGGTTGTGCTCGACGGTGCCCGACGCCGACACCTGTCCATGGACTCACGTCTTGTCGTGTACGTGGTGAAATCACGGAACCCGTTGCCGTCTTTAAAAGCGGGACACCGTCCTCTCTGTTTCCCTTTCCACGCCACACCACCGCGCTGCTCTTCTCCACTCTACTTCGCTCCGCTTTGCTCCGCCAAGCGCTCCACCTCCATTGACGAACTCGCCCGAGCTCGTTATCCACTTCCAATCACTCAATCCTTCGCCATTGTCTTCGCTTTGATCTCGCGCATCCTCGGGGTGAGTTTGTTGAAGTCCTTGAGCCTCCATTCGTTCAGCGCGGATCCGTCTTCCTCAGCTCCGACGCGACCGCCGCTGCTCTGGTCAGTCTTCGACCGGGCAACGCAGGAGCCGCATTGACTTTGTACCTTGTGTTTCTTGCTCCTTGTTCATCTCTGAGTCTTGTCGGGTTCTCCGTTTTGCAAATGGTGGACCATAGCTCCGGGAACATCTTCGTTGCCGTGCAGTTCTTCGTCTCCGCCGGCACGTTCTCCATCGACGGTCGTCTCCGCTTCATCTCCGGCCACGCTTGCTAGCGCTTCGTGACCAGGGTGAGCTCCTCGACCTCTCCGCTCTACTCGTTTATCCTTGAATCGAGCCTTCGAGCTCTGTCCTCGAGCGCCGCCGCTGTTCTTGTTCGTCGCGGCGGTGTGTTCGTCGTCTAGTCGTTGTAGTTGATCTTGTTGAAGTCAAGTCTTGTGCTAGCCTCGTCTAGCCGTTCTGAGTCTGTCTCGAGGGGTAGTTGCCCTCGAGCACGTGCGCATTCTCTTCGGCGCGTGTTGCGCAGATCTCCGTCGACCGCCAGTGCCATCGTCGAGGGTGTTGCGTGTAGCTCTGAGTTCGTTTCGTGCGCGCTTCGCGTTGTTTGGGGGGCGCTAAGCTTGCTAGAGTTGTTGGTTGAGTCGATCGAGGGTCGATCGAGGCCTGTGTCCGTCGGCATGTGTGTGGTCGAGCTCGGTTCACCGCCATGGTCGTCGAACGAGGTCAACTGTGAAGGTTTTAGTCTTGTTTTCTGTGGGCGTTTTGCTCACGGTTGTCTTCTGAGTCGTGATCGAGGCCTAGTTTCTTCGATCGAGGCCTAGTTTCTTTCGATCGAGGCCTAGCTTCTCTGATCGAGGGTCGATCGAGGTCTAATGTCTCTGATCGAGGTCTAGCTTCTTCAGTCGAGGCCTAGTTTCTCCGATCGAGGTCTCTCTTCTTCGATCGAGGTCTGTTCTCGACGGTGCACGATCGGTCGAGCCCCCGCAGATCGCTAGCACCCTCGATGAGGTGTCTCTGAGGGTTTGTTTTGGTCGCAGCGCACCTCGTTAGGCTCGGCTCGGCGAGCCGAATCATGTTCGAGGGGTAGCCGTTCAGTTTGGTCACCGATGGCGACGCGCCGCCGTGTTTTGTGGTTCTCGCCGTCGCTCGAGCGTGTGTGCCGCTGATGGTCGGGTCTTGGCCGTCAGGGGGTTTTTGAAGGGTTTTTCCTGTTTCCTATTTTTAATCCTGTAAAGATGCCATGTTTAGTTATAAAATGTTTAGAAACCCTTATAACTTTAGGCTTTAAGTGATTTTGGATTATTTGATACATATGGTCATTTGTCCAGTGACAAACACAAGTTGGACATGCTCGATGTAATGTTGTTTGCTCAGTTCTTTTGGATGTAATTATTAACTTAGATAATCAAGATAAATAGGGTTTAATTAATTTGCTTTCTAACCTAGTGTTGCTTTCCTTCATGAAGGGAAGTGGTACTCAAGGTGTAATCTATTTTAGTTTTCTTTTAAGAGCCTGTTTGTTTGTGTTGAGCATCATGTTTACTATTCGAGCATCATCTAAGACATGTCATTATATCGTGTAGATTGTTCGTTGGTTGGGTTGGATACCTCCAGTGAAGAGGTTTTCTCTCTTGAATCTGAGCCCGAGTTCGTTTATCCCTCTAACCAAGGCTAGCCCCGGTGCATCCAAACATTTCCTTGTATTTAAAATGATTGCCTTAAATACACTTATGTTTATACTATTGCATTACGGTATTCAATCAAATTCCTACTTGATGCATAGCCTTACCTTGAATTATTTAGTCCGGGAAGCTGGACTCTGGCTATTCTCGCTTGAAGAACGGTTAACCCGCACTGGGAGTGGAGAGATGGCGAGAGTAGTGTGTACCCTCCAAGTTAGCGAACTGGATGGAGGTGTACTGTGCTCTCGGGTGGCGGAACCCCGGTCTTGGCGAGAGGATCCAGGGAAAGGTAGTCATATGCGTGCTTTAAGTGGCTGTATATGTCGTGTGATAGGGAAGCCCCAGCTGGGATAAACCGGTTCGAATCGTCGTGTTCCTCGGAAATGGAAACATGACCCTGTCCTCTACCGCGTAGTAATACACTTTAACTGGATACTTGTTGGATCCCTTCGTGGATGTTTATTACCTTGTTATCGATCATACATCCAGATCGATGCTTGAGTAATCTTATGGATAACATAAATGATTTCAATTCTTTTTATAAATGCTCATTTATGCAAAATACTTGATTCCTGCAAACCACACCTTGAATCCTATGACTTGCATACTGTTTTGTCCACCAAATACTTTTCTTTGTCGGATAAGTCTTGTGGAGTACTCCCGTACTCAGGGTTTGTTAACCCCTATTGCAGATGAGGAGCACAACCCGGTTTGTGTGGCTTCTTGCTGCATTACCGTGGTCAGTGTAGATGAAGATGAAGAATAAACTGTCCTTGCTTGACTCTTGGGCAAGAGTACCTCGGTTGTTCGTTCTTTCTCTATCAGCAACTTGATGTATTGTTATCATATGACACTAAGTTATGTTTCAAAACTTATGGTTTCTAATATGACTTTAAATTTCCGCTACTTTGATGTAATATAAAAATTTCGTATAACTTCTGTCATGATTGTAATGAGGTGATCCTGTTCGGAAAGAGGTGGATGACCCGCTACAAAGTGGCGACACCTGACGGGCTAATTAAGATCTGGATCATTTGTTGGGATTAAGTTGGTTAATCCTAGCAAGTGGGCCCTATCTTAAGAGGTTCTATCACAGCTGGTATCAAAGCTCGCCTTATTACCAATCTTGCAGTTGTAAAAGCTTTCAAAATGTTTTTGGATCTTAAATTAAAATGTGATTTGCGTCTAAAAATTTCTTTAACTCATCTTTTCTCTCTTTCCAAGTTTAGGAGAGTAGACTTAGGATATCAAGCTGATGGTATGAATATGGTTATATATATATGCCCTCTATATATGTTATGTAAATATTATCGTATTCATAGGGACGTTTCATGCATCATATCCTACAACTTGGGATGGGTTTAAAATTTTGTTCTGAAGCTACTAAAATTTTGACCTGTTACTTACTTACCTCCTTTGAAATCTTGTCTATAGGATGGCCAGAACTAAGCGCACAACTCGCAAGTCTTTCGGACCTCCAGGCGTCCCTCGCCACAGGCTGGCGACACGTGGAGACTGTGCTGAGAGCAATCAGCAGGGTGCCAGTTGCTGTGCTCGCCACAGGGCGAAGATCGAGCACTTGGAGCTTGAGTTGGTTAGCAGTGCTGACGACCTTACGGTTAAGATGGGGGAGAAGGAGGCTGAGTTGCAGGCATGTCAGGCACAGCTGGCAGCCAAGGCAACAGAAGTGTCCATCGCTGAGGGTCACATGTACGAAGCGATGGGAGAAAGGAATGAAGCCTGGGAATGAGAACACGTTCTGTCCGAGATGTACCATAACTTGGGGCAGTATGTGGGCAATCTTGAGGCATACAACAAGGCTCTTCATGAGGAGGTGCATCACCTTCACAACATGATGAACAACCCCGAGTACCAGCAGCAGGCTATGGCAGAGGACCTTGGGGAGCTTGTTCAGACAGACCAGTTCGTTGCACCTACACCTGAGGGTCAAGGTGGAGCTGCACCAGAACCAGAACCAGTGGTGATCGTCGAGGACGAGCAGGAGGTTGTAGTCCTTAGTGACGACGAGTAGATCATGTTTCACCTAGCTATCTAGTTCGGTGTGAGTAGTGGATCTTGTGTAACATAATCTACCTTTATCGCTTTCAGAACTCTTTAGTTATCAACACTGTAATGTTATGATGTCATGTAATATATGTTGTGCACTTTGGTACTTTTATGCTTGTCTCAATAAAAGTATGTTTGTGCAAACAGATGGCTGAACATAACAATGCTGGGGCTCATGATGGGGAACTTCCTGATCCACCAACCTTAACACAGGCTTTGGTGGCATTGATCAGTGTTTCAGTAGACAATGCTCGTCTTTTGAATGAGTTAACTCAACATCACCAGCAAGGCGACAATGAACGTCGTGGTCGCAACAACCAGGAGACAACTTATGTCGATTTCACCGACACGCGTCCTCCGGTGTTCACCAAGGTGGATGAGCCTTTGGAAGCTGATGATTGGCTCCGCACCATGGAGCAGAAGTTTGAGCTGATTAATTGCACCGAGGTGCAGAAGCCCATCTTTGTAGCTCAACAACTTCGTGGGGCAGCAGGAGCCTGGCGGTCGACCTTTACGGCTATGCAGCCAGCAGGTCATCGTGCCACTTGGAAGGAGTTTCGTGAGGCTTTCCGTGCGCACTATATTCTTGATGGTGTCATGGAAGCTAAGTTGGAGGAGTTCCTGAGTTTGAAACAGGGGGATTCCACTGTTATGTAGTACGTGGGCAAGTTCAACCATCTTTCACAGTATGTTGTGGAACATGTCAATACTGATGCCAAGAAGAAGAGGTGGTTTCTCAGGGGGCTCTCAACTAAGCTGAACACCATGCTTCATCACAATTCTAATGCTAACTATCATGAGGTTGTGAGCATGGCTATCTCTGCTGAGAATTCCTTGCGCATCCATAGGGAGGAAAAGAAGAAGAAATCATTTGCCGGATCTTCTAGTGGTAATCAGAAGAGGCAGAAGATCATTTACCACCCTCAGAACCACAACCGTTTTCAGTATCGTCCTCCTCAGCAGCAGCAGAAGTTTGGACAGCAGTTCTCTGGGGGTACTCAGTATCCTAGGCAGAATGCTGGTCCCAACAATCAAGTGGTTGCCAAGCAAACCAGCAATGCCTGTTTTAACTGTGGAAAGCTGGGGCATTATTCTAATGTATGTCCTCTTCCGAAGCAATATAATCAGAAGTTTGCTGGAAATCAGCAACAACAGAAGCAGAATGGGAATGCTGGAGTTCAGAAGAACAAGAATGAGCAGAAGACTGGGCGGGTGTTCCATACCCAGGGTGAAGGGATGCCAGAAGGAGAACCTGTATTGCAGGGTACGTTTCCTATCAACGATCAACCTGCAGTTATTCTCTTTGATTCTGGTGCATCACATTCCTTCATTGATAAGTCATTTGTGCTCAAGCATAGTATTCCTTTGTCTGAGTTAAACATGGATTTTCATGTGCAAACACCTGGTGGTCGAATCTCAACTAAAGAATTGGTGTATCAAGTATCTTTGAGTCTGGGTGGGCATATCTTTCCCAAGACTTTGGTAGTGCTTCCTAACCAGGGTTTAGATGTGATCCTGGGGATGAATTGGTTGCAACAACACAAAGCTGTGATCGATGTGCTAAATAGAGCTATCAAGGTAGAGGTGCCAAATAGTAAATCTCAGCTCTTGATTCAACTTTCGGTGCCAAAACGGGAAGTAAGAAGAGTCTGTGCTACAGTGGCAGTTGGGGTACATGATATTCCAATAGTACGTGAGTTTCTAGACGTCTTTCCTGATGACTTACCTGGCTTACCTCCTGATAGAGATGTTGAGTTTTCTATAGAGCTAAAGCCTGGTACCGCACCCATCTCTAGAAGGGCCTATCGGATGCCTCCTAAAGAGCTAGCCGAGTGGAAGACTCAGTTAAACGAGTTGCTCGATAAGGGTTTCATTCGACCTAGTTCATCGCCATGGGGTTGTCCTGCAATTTTCGTGAAGAAGAAGGATCACACCCTTCGCATGTGCGTTGACTATCGTCCCTTGAACGAGGTGACCATCAAGAACAAGTATCCCTTGCCGCGGATTGATCTTCTCTTTGATCAACTCGCTGGAGCTACGGTGTTTTCTAAGATCGACTTGCGATCAGGGTACCACCAGATCAAGATTCGACCGGAAGATATCCCAAAGACGGCGTTTACCACTAGATAGGGGCTTTATGAATATCTGGTAATGTCATTTGGTTTGACAAATGCACTGGCATACTTCATGTATCTGATGAACTCACTATTCATGCCAGAGCTGGATAAGTTTGTTGTTGTCTTCATAGATGATATTCTCGTCTATTCCAAGAATGAAGAAGAGCATGCCCGTCATCTCCGAATGGTCTTAACTCGATTGCGAGAGCACCAGCTTTATGCTAAGTTCGGCAAATGTGAGTTTTGGCTGAAGGAAGTGCAATTCCCGGGACATGTTTTGTCCAACGGAGGCGTGGCAGTTGATCCTAGTAAGGTGAAGGACATTCTGAATTGGAAGCCACCAACAACAGTTCATCAAGTTCGAAGTTTCCTCGGTATGGCTGGTTATTATCGCCGGTTTATTCCAGACTTTTCTCGAGTCTCGAAGCCAATTACCAGTCTACTGAAGAAGCAGACCAAGTTCGTATGGTCTGCTGAGTGCGAAGAAGCTTTTCATGCTTTGAAGAAGTTAATGACCACAACTCCCGTATTAGCTCAACCTAATATCGAAAAGCCCTTTGATGTATATTGTGATGCATCCGGTATTGGTATTGGGTGTGTCTTGATGCAAGAAGGAAGGGTCATTGCTTATGCTTCTAGGCAGTTGAAGAAGCACGAAGAGAACTATCCAACTCATGATCTGGAGTTAGCGGCAGTTGTCCATTTTTTGAAGATTTGGCGACATTATCTTCTGGGCAACCTTTGTCATGTCTATACTGATCATAAGAGTTTGAAGTATATATTCACTCAGTCTGAGTTGAATATGAGACAAAGGCGATGGTTAGAGCTTGTCAAAGATTATGATCTTGAAGTGCATTACCATCCAGGTAAGGCAAATGTTGTAGCTGATGCCTTAAGTCGAAAAGGTAGTTGCAATTGTCTAAGCCTAAAGACGGTAAATTCCACGCTCTGTTATGAGTTAGAAAGGCTAGGCATATCTATGGTTCAGCATGGCAGTCTAGCTAACATATCCATGGAACCCAGCATTCGTGATCAAATTATCGAGGCTCAACGAACCAAATATAGGCATCACACATCTTAAAGCAAAGGTGAAATCTGGGATGCCCACTTGCTTTAAGTTAGATGAATCTGACGTGCTTTGGTTCAAGGACCATCTAGTGGTACCTAAAGTTCCAGAGTTACGACAAGCTATTCTTGATGAAGCTCATACTTCTTGTTTGTCCATTCACCCTGGAAGCAACAAAATGTACCAGGATCTGAAAAGGAAGTTTTGGTGGACAAAGATGAAGATTGAGATAGCAGGCTATGTGGCCAAGTGTGACACTTGTCAGAAAGTGAAAGTAGTGCGTTTGAAACCAGGAGGTCAACTTCAACCTTTGCCAGTTCCAGTTTGGAAGTGGGAAGACATCAGTATGGATTTCATAGTAGGTTTACCAAAAACCTCGAGTGGCTATGATTCTATCTGGGTCATTGTTGACCGGCTCACCAAATCTGCACATTTTCTACCAGTGAAAACAAAACATCCTACAGTTGCTTATGCCAAGTTGTTTTTGGCAAGGATAGTAAGTCTTCATGGTATTCCTAAGACCATCGTATCTGATCGTGGGACTCAGTTTGTCTCAGCTTTCTGGAGGCATCTCCATGAATCTTTGGGCACTAAACTTTTGTACAGCACTGCTTATCATCCTCAAACCGATGGTCAGACTGAACGAGTCAATCAAGTTCTTGAAGATTTGTTGCGATGTTGTGTTCTTAACTTTGCAGAGAAGTGGGATGAATGCTTACCTTTGGCAGAACTCTCTTACAATAATAGTTATCAACAAAGCATAAAAATGTCACCATTCGAAGCTTTGTATGGTCGTGGTTGCAGAACTCCTCTTAATTGGTCAGAACCCAGAGAGCGTGAGTTCTTTGGTGTTGATCTAGTTAAGGAAGCTGAAGATAAAGTTAAACAGATTCGCATCAACCTTGAAATAGCTCAGTCAAGGCAAAAGAGCTATGCTGACAAAAGAAGAAGGCCACTTCAATATCAACCGGGAGATCATGTGTATTTGAAAGTTACACCTATGAAAGGAGTCTCTCTTTTTGGAGTAAAAGGCAAGTTAGCACCTCGTTATGTCGGTTCGTTCCCAGTTCTGGAACGTATTGGCAAGGTGGCTTATCGTTTGAAATTGCCTGACGTTCTCTCCGCCGTTCATGATGTGTTTCACGTATCACAATTGAAGAAGTGTCTTCAAATTAAAGATACAGCGGTGGAAGTTGAAGGAGTGCAGTTGGAACCTGATGTGACCTACTCTGAGTATCCTATAAAGGTTCTCGATCAAAAGGATCGAATTACTCATCGCAAGACCATCAAGTTCTACAAGGTGCAGTGGAGTAAGCACTCAGAAGAAGAAGCTACATGGGAATCTGAAGATTTTCTTTTAGAAAATTTCCCAGAGTTTTATGCTTCTATCATTTGAGTTGTTTTGTAAAAACCTGGTCATAGTTGTAACAAGGATGATGTGAAAAAAAAAGTTCTTGATACGTTTCCTTTTCCGTTGCTTTGTTTCACTCCTAAATCTCGGGACGAGATTTCTTTAAGGGGGAAGAATTGTAACACCCCGGGTGTTAATCTTGTTAATAACTTAATTAAAAACCTGATCATGTCATCATATGCATTAAGCATCATTCATTTGTTTGAAAACCTAGATATGCATTGAACTAAAATGAGTTTACTTGTTTGTGTTTGATCAATTGTTTGAATGCAGGTCATCTTTTCAAATTCTCAAATTAAAATTTGGAATCCAAACCCTTTTCTCCGAGGGGGTGGATTAAACCCTAAACATGATTTTCAAAATCTATAAAGTTTTTGCTTTTGGTTGTTTAAGCAAAGTTGTAGATCTCAAAGTTTTGAGCATCTTTTGTGTTCAAAGTTTTTCTTGAAAACCCCTGGAAGCTTGAGCATTTTGCAAAATAGCCACAGGGTCAGTTCTATCCTTTCCTCGAGCAGCTGCATGGCAGGGTTGTGCTCGACGGTGCCCGACGCCGACACCTGTCCATGGACTCACGTCTTGTCGTGTACGTGGTGAAATCACAGAACCCATTGTCGTCTTTAAAAGCAGGACACCATCCTCTCTTTTTCCCTTTCCACGCCACACCACCGCGCTGCTCTTCTCCACTCTACTTCGCTCCGCTTTGCTCCGCCAAGCGCTCCACCTCCATTGACGAACTCGCCCGAGCTCGTTATCCACTTCCAATCACTCAATCCTTCGCCATTGTCTTCGCTTTGATCTCGTGCATCCTCAGGGTGAGTTTGTTGAAGTTGTTGAGCCTCCATTCGTTCAGCGCGGATCCGTCTTCCTCAGCTCCGACGCGACCGCCGCTGCTCTGGTCAGTCTTCGACCGGGCTACGCAGGAGCCGCATTGACTTTGTACCTTGTGTTTCTTGCTCCTTGTTCATCTCTGAGTCTTGTCGGGTTCTCTGTTTTGCAAATGGTGGACCATAGCTCCGGGAACATCTTCGTTGTCGTGCAGTTCTTCGTCTCCGCCGGCACGTTCTCCATCGAAGGTCGTCTCCGCTTCATCCCCGGCCATGCTTGCTAGTGCTTCGTGACCAGGGTGAGCTCCTCGACCTCTCCGCTCTACTCGTTTATCCTTGAATCGAGCCTTCGAGCTCTGTCCTCGAGCACCGCCGCTGTTCTTGTTCGTCACGGCGGTGTGTTCGTCGTCTAGTCGTTGTAGTTTATCTTGTTGAAGTACAAGTCTTGTGCTAGCCTCGTCTAGCCGTTCTGAGTCTGTCTCGAGGGGTAGTTGCCCTCGAGCACGTGCGCGTTCTCTTCGGCGCGCGTTGTGCAGATCTCCGTCGACCGCCAGTGCCATCGTCGAGGGTGTTGCGTGTAGCTCTGAGTTCGTTTCGTGCGCGCTTCGCGTTGTTTGGGGCCGCTAAGCTTGCTAGAGTTGTTGGTTGAGTCGATCGAGGGTCGATCGAGGCCTGTGTCCGTCGGCATGTGTGCGGTCGAGCTCGGTTCACCGCCATGGTCGTCGAACGAGGTCAACTGTGAAGGTTTTAGTCTTGTTTTCTGTGGGCGTTTTGCTCACGGTTGTCTTCTGAGTCGTGATCGAGGCCTAGTTTCTTCGATCGAGGCCTAGTTTCTTCGATCGAGGCCTAGTTTCTTTCGATCGAGGCCTAGCTTCTCTGATCGAGGGTCGATCGAGGTCTAATGTCTCTGATCGAGGTCTAGCTTCTTTAGTCGAGGCCTAGTTTCTCCGATCGAGGTCTCTCTTCTTCGATCGAGGTCTGTTCTCGACGGTGCACGATCGGTCGAGCCCCCGCAGATCGCTAGCACCCTCGATGAGGTGTCTCTGAGCGTTTGTTTTGGTCGCAGCGCACCTCGTTAGGCTCGGCTCGGCGAGCCGAATCATGTTCGAGGGGTAGCCGTTCAGTTTGGTCACCGATGGCGACGCGCCGCCGTGTTTTGTGGTTCTCGCCGTCGCTCGAGCGTGTGTGCCGCTGATGGTCGGGTCTTGGCCGTCAGGGGGTTTTTGAAGGGTTTTTCCTGTTTCCTATTTTTAATCCTGTAAAGATGCCCTGTTTAGTTATAAAATGTTTAGAAACCCTTATAACTTTAGGCTTTAAGTGATTTTGGATTATTTGATACATATGGTCATTTGTCCAGTGACAAACACAAGTTGGACATGCTCGATGTAATGTTGTTTGCTCAGTTCTTTTGGATGTAATTATTAACTTAGATAATCAAGATAAATAGGGTTTAATTAATTTGCTTTCTAACCTAGTGTTGCTTTCCTTCATGAAGGGAAGTGGTACTCAAGGTGTAATCTATTTTAGTTTTCTTTTAAGAGCCTGTTTGTTTGTGTTGAGCATCATGTTTACTATTCGAGCATCATCTAAGACATGTCATTATATCGTGTAGATTGTTCGTTGGTTGGGTTGGATACCTCCAGTGAAGAGGTTTTCTCTCTTGAATCTGAGCCCGAGTTCGTTTATCCCTCTAACCAATGCAAGCCCCGGTGCATCCAAACATTTCCTTGTATTTAAAATGATTGCTTTAAATACACTTATGTTTATACTATTGCATTACGGTATTCAATCAAATTCCTACTTGATGCATAGCCTTACCTTGAATTATTTAGTCCTGTACCTTGATACCGTTTTAAAAATATGAATGTTGCTTTATGCTGCTTAGCAATGCTTAGACCGATAGAGTCAGATGATTTCCTGTCATCTGCGAGAATAGGTGGTAACATGATTGCTTCGGCAATGGTTCTGTTTTTGAGAAGAATAGCGGATTGCTGCGGCAAATGGCTATGTCCTCTTGATGGAAGTAATAATCTGAGACCGGGCGGACATGGTGTTGGAGGGCCATCAGCGGTGTCTGGTGAGCGGGTTCTTTCCACCTATGTCGATTAGGAACCGTCCGTTGTAGACGTCCAAGGGTTGTGACTTTGGAGTACTTATCACATACTCCGGGAAGCTGGACTCTGGCTATTCTCGCTTGAAGAACGGTTAACCCGCACTGGGAGTGGAGAGATGGAGAGAGTAGTGTGTACCCTCCAAGTTAGCGAACTAGATGGAGGTGTACTGTGCTCTCGGGTGGCAGAACCCCGGTCTTGGCGAGAGGATCCAGGGAAAGGTAGTCATATGCGTGCTTTAAGTGGCTGTATATGTCGTGTGATAGGGAAGCCCCAGCTGGGATAAACCGGTTCGAATCGTCGTGTTCCTCGGAAATGGAAACATGACCCTGTCCTCTACCGCGTAGTAATACACTTTAACTGGATACTTGTTGGATCCCTTCGTGGATGTTTATTACCTTGTTATCGATCATACATCCAGATTGATGCTTGAGTAATCTTATGGATAACATAAATGATTTCAATTCTTTTTATAAATGCTCATTTATGCAAAATACTTGATTCCTGCAAACCACACCTTGAATCCTATGACTTGCATACTGTTTTGTCCACCAAATACTTTTCTTTGTCGGATAAGTCTTGTGGAGTACTCCCGTACTCAGGGTTTGTTAACCCCTGTTGCAGATGAGGAGCACAACCCGGTTTGTGTGGCTTCTTGCTGCATGACTGTGGTCAGTGTAGATGAAGATGAAGAATAAACTGTCCTTGCTTGACTCTTGGGCAAGAGTACCTCGGTTGTTCGTTCTTTCTCTATCAGCAGCTTGATGTATCGTTATCATATGACACTAAGTTATGTTTCAAAACTTATGGTTTGTAATATGACTTTAAATTTCTGCTACTTTGATGTAATATAAAAATTTTGTATTACTTCTGTCATGATTGTAATGAGGTGATCCTGTTCGGAAAGAGGTGGATGACCCGCTGCAAAGTGGCGACACCTGATGGGCTAATTAAGATCTGGATCATCTGTTGGGATTAAGTTGGTTAATCCTGGCAAGTGGGCCCTATCTTAAGAGGTTCTGTCACTGTAGAATCATGGACCCTTGTGTTTAGGCGATTAACGACAATACTAGATCACTATGACTAACGTGTGATTTGTAGAGACAAAGTTATTTATGTTAGGTCATGAGTGATGTATTTTGAATGGGCTTAATGGATATTCATGCCCCCAAGATGGAAATCGTTTCGGTTGCAAAGGATGGAGATACATGATGAAGACTAGGCTAGTTCTTAGTGCCATAAGGTTGAGAAGGGCTCTAAGTTTAGCTAGGGCTTTTGTTTTTCCTTTGACCGTACTATAAAGAGGGGTATGAGGTTAGTAGCTTGACCTAGGAGAGTTTAGGAAAGTGGGTATATGCACACTTGTCACAACTAGTCCTAGAGACCTTGCTTTCAGCCCTTGATAAACCCTAGAAGTGGTAGGAGCAAAATCCCTTGAGAAACCTCAGCGAAAACGGTTGAAAGAGAGGGAGAAAGAGGCTCCGGACCACTCTGCTAAGTGAGCACCAGACCAAGGAGAGTAGTCCGGTGGTCCCTGACTTAGGCAGATTCTCAGCTCGAGGAGCTCCGGACCACCTGTCTGGAAAGCACCGGACCATAGGAGAGTAGTCCGGTGGCTTGGTTCAGAGAGTTAGAAGGCTCCGGACTAGTCCGACGGTGTGTCCGACGGTTAGTCCGACGCCTCAAGACAGGAAGTTTGGTCTATGCAGAGAGCACCCTGGCTCCGGACCAGAGCGTCGGACCAGGGCACCGGACCAAGGAGAGTGGTCCGGTGGTGTGTAAAAGAGAGATAGGTTTTCACTTAGAGAGCACCGAGGCTCCGGACCAGAGCGACGGACCAGTGCGTCAGACCAAGCAGAGTAGTCCGACGGTGCCGGAGTTTGGAACGAGAGTGAGCTCCGGACCAGTGTGCATGGTCCGGTGGTGTGAGCTCCGGACTAGTCCGGTGGCTTCGCAGAGAGAAGAAAAAGTAAAAAATGGCTAGTTTTGGAGGTGGGGACTATTTATAGTTGCCCCCTTCGTCCTTAGAGGATGTCTTGGCCATTGTTTCAGCTGGTGACACCTTGAGAAATCTTTTGGAGAGCCAAGAGTCTAGTGAGGGAGAGATTAGAGAGAGTTCATCTTGTTCTTCCCTCCTAGAGTGATTAGGAGTGACTTGTGTGCATCCATCCACCTTCCTAGCCTTGAGTGGGTCAAGTGAAGGTCTTGTGCTTGTTACTCTTGGTGTTCGACATCACCTAGACGGTTTGGTGGTGTTCGGAGGAAGTGACCGCCGGAAGATTGTTGGCGGCTCTTCTCCAAGCTCTTGTGATCGGTTGTGGGCGATTCACCGAGCCGGAGTGGCGAAGAATCAGCCCGTAGAGAGCACTCTACCCTTGCGCGGGTAGAAGGGGAGCGATACCTTGCGAGGTGCTCCAACGAGGACTAGGGGGTGTGTCGACACCTCGATACCTCGGGAAAAAATCGCTGCGTCCATGAGATTTTCTTTTCCCTAGCTCTTTACTTTTCCGTCTTGGTTTTACATTTCCTACTAGAATTGCTTAGATTGTTTTTATTTCCTATGAACTGCTACCACTTTCTAGTTAGGACACACGGATGGTAGGCACTAGGGGGTGATTGGCATTAGATAGGTTTTTATATTCACTTTAGAAATTTAAAACAAGCCCAATTCACCCCCCCCCCTCTTGGGCATCTTGATCATTTCAGTCACACTAACTAGACAAGATAAAAGGGAAGGTAAATACAAGAGAGGTGATGATTGTTATACCAATGCCTTGAGATGTGTGGATGTCAATGTAGAGAACCAATCACAAGAATACCAAAGAGTAGCCGGGAACAAGATGACAATTGATTTTTCTCCCGAGGTTCACTTGGTTGCCACCAAGCTAGTCTTCGTTGTGTCGACTACTCAAGTGGTGATTCGGTGGCTAATAGGCAATGACAAGCCTAGCCCACTAACTCGGGTGCCACAAGAATCCACCCAATTGAGAGTAACTCAATGACACGAGCAATCCACTAGAGTTACCCTTTGGCGCTCCGCCGAGGTGGGTACAAGCCCTCTCACAATCGTCGAAGCCGGCCGCAAACAATCACCAATTGCGCCGAAGCTTCCTCAATTGCCCAAGCCGTCTAGGTGTTGGCAAACACCAAGAATAACAAGAAACTCTGCGGCGATGATTATGACCAAGTGCCACTAAGATGCAATGCAATGATCAAAGCACTTGGAACACTCAAACTCACACAAGTATGCAACAAGAGTGAAGAAAGTGAGTTGGGGGCTATCTCAAGCAAGCACAAGTATGTCAAATGAATGGAAGGTGCAAGAGAGAGCCCTAGGAGCCGGCCAAAACATATTTATAGTCATCCTCAAAAGACTAGTTGTTTTGCCCCTCATCCACAGCTTCCTGCGTGCAACTGGACGCACTTTGCATGGGGGGTCCGGACCAACGCGCATGCGTCCGGACCCTCCTTCACTTTGAATTCGCCCATTGGCACCTCTTCTGCTACTGACATGTCACCTCCGGACGCTGTGAACAGTGACGTCGGTGCCTCTATTTCTTGCGTCCGGACCCAACTCAGAGAGGGTCCAGAGAGCGCCAAGTCTCCGGACCTGTGTCCGGAATCCTGTGTCCGGACAGCACTTAGCGTCCGGACCAGGGAACAGAGAGCTCTAGAAGGCTCTATTTATCCGGATACGTGTCCAGAGTTCGAGTCCGGACTCTAAACAGCGTCTGGTCCCTTTGCCCAAACTTAGTCGAGGCCAGGGTATGCCTCCGGTCGCATGACCATTGGTCTGGACCGCACTTTGCTTGCGTCCGGACCCTGCGTCTGGAGTGCTTCTGAGTGCCAATCTGAGCTACCTCTTCTTCTCCAAGCTTCCATGTGCTAACACCTTGTGATCCATGCCTTTGTTCACCTGTGTTAGCTTTTGCAATATAGTTCTTGGATTTTAGTTCATGTTTGTGTCACTTAGGTTCATTTTATATGGATGCAATGCAAACCTAGTGGCACATGATAACCGCAATAGACATGAGTTTTTCCTTCTTCATAGTACGGCTATCTATCCTAAATGTAATTACACTCTCTATAGTGTCTTGATCACTACACCAAAAATGGTCCTATAGATATACCTTTGCCTTGAGCCATTTCCATTCCATCTATTCCTTGTTCATGGAGTGCTTGATACATCATGATCATCCTTTAGGATCCATGTACTAAGGTGGATTACCCTATCTTAATTTAGCACTTAGCAATAGGGTTAGTCCATAGGTTTCATCAATTACTCAAAACCAAACAAGGTCTTTCAAAAGTTTGGACAATTTAAATTTCGAATTTTTAAATTTTGACACCTCCAAACTAGTTTTTGAAACCCTAGATGGTCTCAAATAGAAAATCTATGAATACCAGGTTTGATCAAATCATCACGATCTACATTAGTTGTTTTGGTCAACTTTTCATTTGACAAAGTTTGGACGATTCAAATTTTGAATTTTTAAATTTGGACATCTCCAAACTAGTTTTTGAACCCCTAGATGGTCTCAAATAAAAAAGTTATGAATACCAAGTTTGATCAACTCATCAGGATCTACATTAGTTGTTTTGGTTAACTTTTCATTTGACAAAGTTTGTACAATTCAAATTTTGAATTTTTAAATTTTGACACATCCAAACCTGTTTTTGAAACCCTAAATGGTCTCAAATAGAAAAAGTTATGAATACCAAGTTTGATCAACTTATCAAGGTCTACATTTGTTATATTGGTCATTTTTTCATTTGAGAAAGTGTTAGGAAAGTTTAGTTCTAAATTGATAAGTCTCTCATATAGTTTCATAAACTTTATATGAGATTCATGATTTGGTGACTAATATTTATAAACACTTTCTCAAATGGAAAAATATTTTATATAATAAATGTATATCTTGATGAGTTCTAACACTTTTGTATTCAAAATTTTTTTGATGAGGTCATTTAGTGTCTCATTTGACAAAATTTGACCAAGTCAAATATTATTATTTTTTAAATGACACCTTCATGCCAGTTTTTGAAACCCTAGATGGTCTCAAATAGAAACTTTATGAATACCAAGTTTGATCAACTCATTAGGATCTACATTAGTTGTTTTGGGCCATTTTTCATTTGACAAAGTTTGGATGATTCAAATTTTGAATTTTTAAATTTAGACACCTCCAAACTAGTTTTTGAAATCCTAAATGGTCTCAAATAGAAAAGTTAGGAGTACCAAGTTTGATCAACTCATCAAGATATACATTAGTTATTTTGGTCAACTTTTCATTTGACAAAATTTGGACAATTCAAATTTTGAATTTTTAAATTTTTACACATCCAAACCAGTTTTTGAAACCCTAAATGGTCTCAAATAGAAAATTTATGAATACCAGGTTTGATCAACTTCTCAAGGTCTACATTTGTTATATTGGTCATTTTTTCGTTTGAGAAAGTGTTAGGAAAGTTTCGTTCTAAATTGATAAGTCTCATATAATTTCATAAACTTTAAATGAGATTCATGATTTAGTGACTAATATTTATAAACACTTTATCTAATGGAAAAATGATCTATATAATTAATGTATATCTTGATGAGTTCTAACACTTTTGTATTTAAAAGTTTTTTAGATGAGGTCATTTAGTGTCTCATTTGACAAAGTTTGACCAAGTCAAATATTGATTTTTTTTAAATGACACCTTCATAGAAGTATTTGAAACTCTAAATTGCTTCAAATATAAAAGTCATTAATACCAAGTTTGTTATACTCATCAAGATCTGCATTAGTTATTTTGGTCAACTTTTCATTTGACAAAGTTTGGACAATTTAAATTTCGAATTTTTAAATTTTGACACCTCCAAACTAGTTTTTGAAACCCTAGATGGTCTCAAATAGAAAATCTATGAATACCAGGTTTGATAAACTCATCAGGATCTACATTAGTTGTTTTGGTCAACTTTTCATTTAACAAAGTTTGGACGATTTAAATTTTGAATTTTAAATTTTGACACCTCCAAACTAGTTTTTGAAACCCTAGATGGTCTCAAATAGAAAAGTTATGAATACCAAGTTTGATCAACTCATCAAGATCTACATTAGTTGTTCTGGTCAACCTTTTATTTGATAAAGTTTGGACAATTCAAATTTTGAATTTTTAAATTTTGACACATCCAAACCAGTTTTTGAAACCCCAGATGGTATCAAATATAAAAGTTATGAATACCAAGTTTGATCAACTTATCAAGGTTTACATTTGTTATATTGGTCATTTTTTCATTTGAGAAAGTGTTAGGAAAGTTTAGTTCTAAATTAATAAGTCTCACATATAGTTTCATAAACTCTTTGTGAGATTTATGATTTTGTAACTAATATTTGTTAACACTTTCTCAAATATAAAAATGATCTATATAAAAAATGTAGATCTTGACGAGTTCTAACACTTTTGTATTCAAATTGTTTTAATCTGAGATCATTTACTGTCTCCAAATCTTGTTAGTAGTAGTAGTTTATTTAAACTTAAAATTTAAAATAGTCAAACAAAGTTGTATGAAAATATGAATAAATTTATGGTAGTAAGACCCAAACAAAATGATAGATCTTGATTTTAGAAAAAATTAGGAAAAACATCATCATATTTGGAGTTAGTATGAGGGAGAACGATTAGTTAGAAATTTTTGCTACATATTAAAAAAAAGAAATCACGCTTGTTCATGCAAATCACACATGTTCATCATGAACAAGTGTGATTTCTTTTTTTAATCCATAACCAAAATTTGTAACTAGTCATTCTCCCTCATACTAATTCCAAATATGATGATTTTTTTTCATAATTTTTTCTAAAATCAAGATCTATATTTTAAATATGTTCATGTACAAATGTGACTAACTTTAAAAGAATATAAAATTTGAATTTCAAAAAATTGAAAGCTTCAAACTATTTTTGAAGCCCTAAATGGTTTTAAATAGAAAAATTATGAATACCAATTCTGTTAATTTCATCAAGATCTACATTTGTTATATTGGCTTACTGTCCATTTAACAAATTTTGGTCAATTTAAATTTTAAATTTTTGAAAATGACAACGTAAATCAAGTTTTTGAAATAATAAATGGTCTTAACGTGAAAAGTCATGAATACCAAGTTTTTTAAACTTATCAAGATCGACATTAGTTGTTTTGGTCAACTTTTTATTTGGCAAAGTTTGGACAATTTAAATTTTGAATTTTTAAATTTTGACACCTCCAAACTAGTTTTTGAAACCCTAGGCGGTCTCAAATAGAAAAGTTATAAATATCAAGTTTGGTCAACTCATCAAGGTCTACATTTGTTATATTGGTCATTTTTGCATTTGAGAAAGTGTTAGTAAAGTTTAGTTGTAAATTGACTAGTCTCACACACTTTATTTCGTGGCTCACATTTTGTGCTTTTTATAGTTTAAACATCTACATATATTTTTGTAAAATGTGCATGCTGCACACAAACCACATCAGCTTGGGTGGCGTCAGTGTGCTTAGATCACATCTACGTGTATGTTAACAAAAAGAAGAAAATCCACTTCCATACACACATATAGAAGTGACGCACTGGTAAGAGTTTGTTTTCTCCTTTACTAGGTTGCAGGTTTGATCTCAACTTACGTAGAATATAATATTTTTCTATTTTATTTATTTTTTAAAAAAGACCACAAATAAATTTGGGCGATGTTGCCGCCTGGTTAAAAAAAACCACGAATACATTTGGGCGCGAATGAGTGAGGAGGGGAACGATTTTGCCGTCAGGTTTATATGAACTAATTAAACTCTAATAAAAAGATAAAGTTATCTCATCCTAACATGTCTAAACTTTTGTTCTACTGGTTAGCCTAGCCACTACTCAACTCTATGGTGCTAGGTTTGATTCCTAGGCACCCCAATTTTTTTAGCAAATTTGAGCTTTTTTATGATGAAAAATAAAAACTGGCAGGTGGGACCTCGACGTTTTCCAATTCGTCATGCATAAACAGGTGGGTTGACGGCCAAACCAATCATTAATGATGACATGCATAATTTTGTCATTAATGACCCTAGTTCTATGACCAAAATTGAGATCGTCATCCCAAAACGTTATTGATGTAGGATATTCTTGTAGTGGATCATATGTTATTGATGGTTGGAGGGAACTAGACCCCCAAGAGACTGGTTCATAGGTGCATATAAAATACCTCCAAAAGGACCAAGGGTTCTATTTGGTTGGGGTCCTATTTATACCCTAATGGCACCAAAATTGATGTTATTGGAGCTCATGGAAGACTTATGTGAGTTGAAGCTCATCTATACATGTTCTAGCCACCAAAGTTCTTAGTGAAATATTTAGTAATTAGCATAGGTGTTTTGCGAAGTGCTTAGGTTAGTTAGACCACTGCTTATGTGCTTGCCCTAGGTTTATGCCTAGTGTTTAGTCACATTTGCATACCTCTTACCTCTTGTTGTTTGCGTGCACCACTATTATACTCTGCGAGGCTTGTAGTATTGTGAGCCACATTAACCATGTTTGTGCTATGGCCGCAACTGTGTATGGAGGGAACAAGGCCCACGATGGTTTGGCTAGAAGCTTGATAATGAAGATAGTAGGAAGCATCCAAGAGAGGCTTGCTAATAGGCATGTTAGAGACTCACTTTGTCGGTGTTTAGAAACTACCAACGAGTAAATTTGTACACCTGTCGGGCTTCGAATCATGAGACAAAGAGACAAGAGGTTTATACTGGTTCAGGCAAGAAATCCCTACGCCCAGTGTGGAGCTGCTCGTGTTCCTTATCTCTGCTTGCGAGGGGGGTTACAAGCTGGTTCGAGAGAGGGGGTATGAGCCCCAAGTCTCTGGTTGATTCGGTGAGTGAGTGTGCTATCAGCTAGCTATGTGTGTGATGGTCTCTTTCTCTAGGAGTCTGAGAGTTGAGTCCCCGTGAGTCGTCCCCCCTGCCCTCCTTTTATAGTCACAAGGAGCCCAGGGGAGTTACAAGCGCGCGTCGAGAAGTATCTACATAGCATGTTGTGCCTTATCCTTTCCTTCTTCAGGAAGGATGTTGGGCACTCGTAATACTATATTCATATTTCCTTCGTACTTGGTCTGAGGAGGGGAGTCGTGTCGGCCCCTTGTTGCATCGCCGGAGAATACGGGGGGGTCCGGTTGAACCCGTAGCATAGTAGAGGCATGGAGTTCGTTGTACCGTTAGCAAGTACCAAGTTGTGCCTCTTATAGTTCTTTTTGTATACGGTAGATTCCTTTGCCCCGAGACAATGTACTCACTAGGATGTGGGCCCTATGTACCCGGCGTACCTTCGTTTGAAGGGTTTCTGTAGGGGCCCGGAGGCGTGACGAGTTGTCGTCGTTCCAGAGGAAGCGTGGGTCCCACCTATTCAGGAGTCTGATTCTGTCCCGTCCATGACCGGGGGACTCAACATGTCTCCGTTTAGGTAGGGACTAGGGTGTTATCCTGAGCCCCGGTTTACACGGGGTGTACGACCCCTCAGGATGTTGTACCTCTATTCTTATCGGCGTTTGCACCGTCAGCGACCAAAGAGCGGTGACTGCCACCTTCTAGATGGGGGCAGATAGGTCTTTTCTCTACCATCGACGTTCTTCACGTCTTCTGCGGGCTGTGGAGTCGCCTCGCTCTCCGCGTCGGGCGAGACGGAACCACGTCTGCCTGGGGCACGTTTGTCTACCCGGGCCGGCGGGGTTCTACGCGCCTCCTACTTGTGGGCTTGCGGCGATTTATCCCTGATGAGCCTCTTATCTTTTCCTGGATGGTCGTTGCTAGGCTTCTAGTTTGTTGATTTGTTTTGAAAGTTTATGATTAGATTAGATCTTCGACAGTAGCCCCCGAGCCTTAGGAAGAGTTCCTAGTTATCTTGCTGAGGCTTTATATACGCTGTCGAGATATCTATTTTTATCCTTCGCAGAGAGGGTGCGCGCGAGCGCACCCGCCGGGTGTAGCCCCCGAGCCTGGGTGAGAGTGTAACTCTTGCACAGGTTTTGACTTCGTCGTTTTCGTCTTGATGTTTTGATCGCAAGCGGCATATATGCTCAGATTACTTCGCACCACAATCTTTCGATTGTGTAGACATACTGAATTAGGTCGATTTTGGTTTTCGTCCTAACAATCTGTCGCCACTGCTGGTGGCACTGTTTAGTCATGATGCTATGAGCATCAACACTTGCTCACCTCCAGCCTATTGCCACGTTTTGTACTTCCCTTCTATCGACGCCTTGGCACATTCGTCGCTACCAGGAGCAATGGAGTGGCTGTTTGGCCTTCTTATACATCCATCAACGAGCTCTCCGCGTACGGTGATTTTCTGTGGCATGAAACCCTCGGGTATATGTCGATATACGGCGTATTTTATTATCGTTGCCGTTTGGTCGGGCCATACGGATCGGTTTGTGCCTGAATTGGGGTTGGAGCCGCGGTAGTGCTCCGTCAGTGACCGGGATGCAGTCGTGAAAGGCCTAAGGGTTAGGGAAACTCGCGCCGCATCCTAGCCTGATGGTGCTTGTCGGTGCTCCGCGTGTCGCTCCTTCCAGCGGGCGGCGTATCGGTCGGCTCGCCGTGACAAAACTTGTCACAGCGCTCTTCGCGTTTCCCTAACCACTGCTGCAAGTTGAAAAATGGAATGGTGGGCCCCGTCTCGATACGGAGTGACCCCGGTCTTTGCGGACTCCGTTTCTTGGCCTATTCAAAGAGGTATGACGAGTGAACTGTTTCATCCCGTTTCTTCACTTCCATTCTCCGTTTAAGCTTTTTTCTGCTTAAGTCGCTGTTCGTTGAGCTATGGACCATGGCGAGCGCCCTATGGAGGGTAACCTTGTCGGAGGGAGCGTGTCCGATCCCCGGAGCCTTCGTCGTCGGATGACTGAGGGGGGATGGTACTCACATTGTGCTATTCTTGATATCTTTTTCTCGTTATAGCTTGGATGTTGATTGACTTCCCACTATTTTGATTAGGAGGCCTTATCCATCCCCTAACACCTCCGTTCCTCGTGGCTTTGAGGTGTAGGCGGCGCCTTACAACTTGCTCACGCCGACTTGTCCGGTGTTTCGTTCAAGCCCGGGAGGCGTTCTTCATCCAGTGGCGGTTCCCGTGCCGCCGGGGCCGATGCCAGCGCCTCCCATGCATTGGTTCCGGAGTTTGCTGGAGGAACTGCTTAGTCGTCCAATGCAGAATCTTTGCCATGTTTAGGACACGAAGCTGCTTTATCGGATGCTTGAGGGTTTTCGTCAGAGCCTGTTAGGGTCTGTCCCAGCGGGGTACTGTCTCCGTCATCAGCTGGCCGAGGCTGACAGGCGCATTATGGGTAAGCTTCGTGGTTTTTTCCAAAGCGTGTCCTGTCACGATTTGCTTATGATGCATCGTGTCGTTTCCTTTTTGCAGCACTGGAGATGGAGCTGCAGGCGCTCCGTTCTGCTGTGGACGACATCGTCCGCCTTCTTCACGCGCCTGGGAGCACCGTGGCTGAGCGTCTCTGGGCTGTCCCCGCGCGCTTTCGCAACGTCGTTGCGCGTGCTGTCTTCCGCGGGGCGGGGGTTGCGTTTTCCATGGCCGAGGTCCGTTCCGGGACGGACATGGTGGATGCCGCTGGCTTCCCTCATGGTCGGAGCGTTGATCAGTATGTTCATCTCATCGAGCGTCTTTCTGATGCTACAGAGGCCGTCGTCGACATCGTGCCGGCCGAGGAGGTCCTAGCGGAGGAGCCGAGGGTGGCGGCCCCATGATCGTTAGTTCTCCGTAGAGTTGGACGCGTCGCGCTGGAGGAGCTAAGGATTGGGCCTGCTGAGCCCCTATCTTTAGCTTCTTAATCGTTGTTTTCTAGCTATCATTTCCGTTTTCTAGGCCTTTGTTAGTTTGCCTGTCGCGCTTGTTAGACCATGTGTTTGGGGGTCGTCATAGTGCGGCTCCCGTGTTCTTCCTCGCACCCTCATGGTCTAGGATGTGGAAGTGAACGACCTCGTATCTTACCTCGGTGACCGAGATCGAGGGCTCGGAGAGTTACAAACAGGTAGTCTAGGTGAGACCCCGGGTCCTCATCCGTGGAGGCACGCACCGGCGGAAGTCCATCGTGGACCGATCTCTGATCTTCAACAATCGATACGTATAGTACCCGGATCCGTTTGATGGGATCCGAGGGCTCGATGCTGCCCCTCGTGGGGTTTACCACATATTCTGTTATCTGTCGAAGCCTAAACACGGTTACTAAGCGCGTTTGACGTGAAAATGTCTACGTTCCGACCGCTAGGGCCCACTTAGCAACATACCTCACTCTCCGTTTTTCGGCCAGGGAGACTGTAGAACCTGTGATTTTTTGGGCCAACCTAGATCCCTTAGCCTAGTTGCCTCATTTGTTATATGAGGATGATGGGTAACAAACGGTCTTTCGATCGTTACCCCGTTTCTGTCCCTGCATTTTGCATAGTAGGGATAAAGAATTGGATGTTCTTTTAAATGGACGTACTTACCAGTTGTGCTCACCTTTTCGTTAACCGTGGTGGACGGGTTGTGCTCTCGTGACGCTTGCCTGTTCCTGGGAAGTTGGCGCTGCCTGTGGTTCGTGGGCCCTTGTGGCAGTCAGTCATTTTGATCTGGTGAAGTGGCGTACGTGTCCTTTGGTAGTGTGTTGATGTCGTCCTGCCTAGGAAATGAAGAGTCGTGTCTCTGTGAGCCCGAGGGGCGCGCGTGTGGAAGACGGAGAGACAATAACCTTGTGCTATATATTGGAGTGGGTCTGGAGTACTACTTTCCACCACTCTTCTCAGTCTTCTTCTTCTTCCTATTTGCGCCTACTGAGAGTAGTGGAGAGGAGGGTTTTTTCGTCGTCGTCGAGGAGAGGGGACGTGGGGCCCCCAGATCCTTTGTGCTGACCGCGCTCGCCTCAGCATGGAGCCCAGCGCTCTGCTGACGCTGCCGGAGGAGCTTCTCGTCCAAATCCTTCTCCGCGTCATCGACTACGGAGAGGACTATCAGGACTACATGCTTCTTCGCCAGGTCTGCAGTGTTTTTCAAAGGATCTACCACGAGGGGGCGATGGCTCGACTTTTGTCTCTTCGAGATATACAAGGCTTTTGCCGGTCCTGCCGCAAGTTTCGGGGGATGATTCTTGAGCAGCGCTTCTTCGAGGTCGGTCATCGAGAAGACTTGTGTTTCCACGACGTGGAGAGACTGATGATCTGGGGGGAAGACGTTTCCGGTTGGGCGTTTATCAGCCAACGATCTAGGCCGGGGATACCGGGGCAATGTATTTCCGGGCCATGATATTGTACCTTGCGAATCCGGCGAATCTTGAAGCTCTCACTCTTCTCAATCAGACTACTAGCGGCGCGCTCCCGGATGGCAGGTGGGGTAACCATGGCTTAGCCTCGCTTCGTTCCGCCTTCTGGGCGGACCTTCGCGTCATCGCGCGACGGAGGGGGATTTGGTGCCCATGGGATGTGTCGGAGTTGGACGCCAATGACCCTCCTATTTGTGCTTGGGAGTTTTGCATACGCTTTGGGCCAGCGAGTGAGGGTCTGGCCGAAGTCATTATGTATTGTAGCCTGAAGTGTCGCCTTCGCTATGAGTTCGTGCTCTGGGCTAGGCGTCTTGACGATGTGGCTACCCATCGCATCCGTAAAATTAGGGTGTTGCCTTGAGCGATTCGTCCAGGCTCTGGCTCTTTTGCTTTTGTAACGGTTGTAATGAACTTGGGTTGTATATATCTGTTCAAATTTTTCTTTTGTTTCACGTGTATCGGGTAGCCCCCGGGTAAGAGGTTTCTTTGCATGTCGTGTATGGAAGAAAGACTCTTTCCCCAGACTTTGCGATGTCTGAAAAGAAAAACTTCGACTGGAATGTTGTAATGGGGAATTTCTAGGGGTAGAAATGACGTAGCTGTTGTATGTTCCAGGCATTGGTGAAGATTTTGGCGGCGAAAGTTTTGAGTCGATAGGCTCCTAGTCTTATCACTTCGTGGACAATGTAGGGTCCTTCCCAGGGCAATGTGAGCTTGCGTCGTTCCTTGTTACTCTGGACTTTTTGGAGTACTAGATCCCCTGGTTGGAATCCTCTTGGTCAGACACGTCGATCATGGTACCGGCGTAGCGCCTATTGGTACTTGGCCGAGTGTAGGAGGGCGGTGTCCCTGGCCTCGTCGACCTGTTCTATGGCGTCTTCTAGGAAGATTTCTACCTTCTTAGGATCATAATCTTCCACCCTTGGGGACCCATATTCAAGGTCAGTGGGTAAGACGACTTCCGAGCCGTAGACTAGAAAGAATGGTGAAAAGCCAATGACCCTGCTTCGTGTTGTCCTTAGGATCCAAAGAACGGAAGGGAGCTCTTGGAGCCATTTTTTCCCATACTTGTTTAGCCGGTCGAAAATCCTTGCCTTGATCCCCTATAGGATGAGTTCGTTGGCACGTTCGACTTGCACGTTGGACTCTGGGTGCGCGACGGAGGCCCAATCAACACATATGTGGTGCTCGTCACACCACTCTAGGAATTCGTCTGCGGTGAAGTTCGTTCCATTGTCCGTGATGATGGAATTGGGCACTCCAAAGCGCTGGATGATGTTGGTGAAGAAACTGACAGTTTCCTCCGCCCTGATGTTAGTGATGGGGCGCAATTGGATCCACTTGGTGAACTTGTCGATGGCGACCAATAGGTGGGTGTAGCCCCAGGGCACTTTGTCAAATTTGCCAACCATGTCGAGCCCCCAAACCGCGAATGGCCACGTAAGAGGGATGGTTTGGAGTGCCTGGGCAGGCATGTGAATCTAACTAGCGAAGAACTGGCAACCCTCGCAAGCGCGTACCAAGGCCTGTGCGTCGGCCACGGTCGTCGGCCAGTAAAAACCTTGTTGGAACGCGTTGCCCACGAGGGTTTTAGCTCCTGCGTGGTGTCCATAGACCCCCTGGTGGATGTCTTGCAACAGCTTTTTCCCCTGCTCGGTGGGGATGCAACGTTGCAGCACGCCAGTGGCACTTTGCATGTACAGTTGGTTGTCAACAAGGATGAATGCTTTGGCTCATCTAGCTAGCCGTTTAGCCTCCACCTGGTCCGTGGGGAGCTCACCCTTGGTCAGGCGATCTACATATGGTTGTCTCTAGTCCTTCTCCTTTGTCGTTGGCTCTTCTTGCTCTATGTTCATCGCCTTTGTTACCTCGGTGCTGCGAGTAGTCGAGGTCTCGGTGGCGCCTGAGGCTGCCGAGTAGATGGCGTCGGGAGAGCTGGAGACCTCTGATTCTCCGATATTGATGGACGGTTTTGGTTGATCACTCGCGAACACCCCAGGCAGTGCGGGTTCTCGGCTCAAGGCTGCCTTGGCCAGTGTGTCGGCCTCCTCATTCTGATGTCACGGTACATGGTTGAGCTCGAGACCATCAAACTTGGATTCGAGTTTTCGTACTTCCTAGCAATACGCTGTCATGCGCGGATCGACACAGTTGGATTGCTTCATGACCTGGTTAACTACCAGTTGGGAGTCGTCACGAGTGTTGAGCCATCTTATGCCTAAGTCGACTGCGATCTGTAGCCCACTGAGCAAGGCTTCGTACTCGGCCTCGTTGTTGGACGCCGGGAATAGTAAACACACCATGTACCTCATGGTCACCCCATGGGGTGACGTCAGGATGATCCCTGCGCCTGCTCCTATTTTCATGAGGGACTCGTCAAAGTACAAGGTCCAGTACTCCCGTTCAATAGCTGGAGTGGGGAGAGTTGCATCCGTCCATTATGCAATGAAATCGGATAGGACCTGCGATTTGATGGCGCTACGCGGAGCGTACGCAATATTTTTATCCATCAGTTCCAACGCCCACTTGGCGATGCGATGGGTGGCATCCTTGTTCAGGATGATCTCTCCAAGTGGCGCGTTGCTCACGACTGTAACTTTGTGTGATCCAAAATAATGTAACACCTTTCTTTTAGTCATGATCACCGCGTATACCAACTTCTGCAGATAGGAATACCGGGTTTTCGAGTCGCTCAGCACTTCGCTGACGAAATACACGGGTCTTTGTATTTTGAGCACATGCCCTTCCTCCTCCCTTTCCACGACAAGGACCGTACTGACCACCTGTCTCGTGGCGGAGATGTACAACAGTAATTCCTCATCAGCGTCAGGGGAGACTAGGATCGGCGCGTTGGTCAGCAGCTGCTTGATGTGTTAAAGAGCTAATTCGGCCTCGGATGTCCACGCGAATCGCTCAGATTTTTTCAAGAGCTTGTATAGAGGCAAGCTTTTTTCGCCGAGGCGGGAAATAAAACGGCTAAGCGACGTGAGGCATCCGGTGACCCGCTGTACCCCTTTCACGTTGTGAATCGGCCCCATCTTTTCGATGGCGGTGATTTTTTCAGGGTTAGCTTCGATCCCTCTTTCAGAGATGACGAATCCTAGAAGCATGCCCTTGGGGACCCCAAAGACACACTTCTCCGGATTAAGTTTGATGTTGTTCTTTTTGAGCTTCGCAAATGTGAGGGCAGGATCAGCCATGAGCTCGTTGGGGTGTTGGGTTTTGACGACGATATCGTCCAAGTAAACCTCGACAGTTTCGCTCACTTGTTCATCAAAGCATCGGATCATAGTCCGCTGAAAGGTGGCCCCAGCGTTTCGGAGTCCGAAAGGCATGGTGACGTAGCAGAAAGATCCAAACAGGTGATGAACGACATCGCGAGCTGGTCCGACTCGTTCATCTTGATTTGATGGTACCCTGAGTACACGTCAAGGAAGCAAAGGAGTTCACACCCTGACGTCGCGTCAACTATTTGGTCTATGTGAGGCAATGGGTACGGGTATTTTGGACAGACTTTGTTGAGGCTCGTGTAATCAACACACATTCTCCATTTACCATTCTTTTTTCGTACCAATACAGGGTTGGCGAGCCACTCGGGGTGGTACACCTCTTTGATGAAGCCCGCGAAGAGGAGCTTTTTGATCTTTTCTCCGATCGCGGCATGTTTTTCCTCGTCGAACCGGCGTAGTCGTTGCTTGACGGGCCGAGAGTCCGGCTTGATATGCAGGGAATGCTCGACGACATCCCTGGGTATGCCCGGCATATCCGAGGGCCTCCATGCGAATATGTCGATGTTTGCACGGAGGTAGTCGACGAGCTCGCTTTCCTATTTGGGAGAGAGGGAGGTGTTGACGCGCACGGTCCTCTCCTCTCCATCCCGAGTGTCGAGCACGACCACCTTCGTAGATCTCGTAGGCTCAAAAGATCCAACCTTCTTGGTGTTTCGGGCCTCTTCCCGCGACACGTTGGCCTCGGCCGCCATCTCGGTTGCGAGTTGTTTCGAGCCTACGAGTGTCGACGCATATGTGCAGCACTCGACGTCGCACTCGTATGCGCGTCAGGGCGTCATGCCCACCATGATGACACCCCTTGGTCCCGACATTTTAAGATTTAGGTAAGTATAGTTTGGGACAGCCATAAACTTCGCGTAGCATGGCCACCCATGTATGGAGTGGTAGGTTCCCCTGAAACCGACGACCTCAAAAGGCAACGTTTCCTTGCGAAAGTTGCTTGGTCCACCGAATGTAACGGATAGATCAATCTGTCCAATGAGGTCCGCCTTTTTTCCGGGAATTACTCCGAAAAATGGAGCCCCCGAGGGTCGTAGTCGTGACCGTGGTATTCTCATTGCGTCGAGGGTCTCAGCATAGAGGATGTTGAGCCCACTCCCACCGTCCATGAGGACCTTAGTGAGGTGCTTGGTGCCAACGATGGGATCAACAACTAATGGATAACGTCTAGGATACGGTACATAGTCGGGATGATCATTACGATTGAAATTAATAGGAGACTCAGACCACTTGAGGAAGGTGGGAACAGCGGGAATAGTTGCATATACCTCTTGGCGAGCAACCTTCTGTTGACGCCTGAAGCTGCATGACGTCGGGCCACCAAAGATCATCAGGATTTCACCCGCCGGAATGTAGCCGTCGTTCTTTACTCCGGCGTCCTCACCGTCGTCCTCTTTCTTCTTCGTCCACCTCTTCTTCCTTGCACCACCAAGAAACTTCTTCATAAGGTTGCAATCCTTGAGGAGGTGTTTCACTGGGGTTGCGTGGTTTGGACAGGTCCGTTCCAGCATCCTCTCGAAGTGATCGTTACTCGACACATCCTGTTGTTCCTCGCCTTTATCCGTCGCAGCGACGAACAATGCATCGTACCGTTGTCGGTTGCGCCGTTTCTTGTGCGGACGGGTGGAGGGTCCTTCGGCCTCTGCCTCATCGCGCTTGCTGCGGCTCGTCGTGCCCTGGAAGACGGCGCCGACTGCCCCTTTGCCCGAGGCATGGTTTGTGGCGATGTCTAGCAGCTCCTTCGTCGTTTTGGGCTTTTTGCGCCCTAGTTTGTGAACTAAGGACTCGCAAGTCGTCCCTGACAAGAAAGTTGTGACGACGTCGCCGTCGACTATATCCGGGAGCTGGTTACACTATTGAGAAAAGCGACGAATGTACTCGCGGAGGGTTTCGCCTCGCTTCTGCTTATAGTTCTTGAGGTCCCAGGAGTTGCCAGGACGGATGTAGGTCCCTTGAAAGTTTCTGACGAAAGATTCTTTCAGGTCCCCCAGTTCCGTATCTTCCCCTTTGGGAGGTGCTCAAGACACACGTGCGCTGTGTCCGAGAGGTAGAGCGGCAGATGGCGAATTATGAAATTCTCGTTGTTCGCCTCGCCTGCCTTGCAGGCGAAACGATAGTCTTGCAACCAGAGGCCGGGGTTCGTGAGCCCCGTGTACTTCTCGATGTAAGTCGGTGGTCGAAAACGTGATGGAATCTGCGCGGCATGTATGCGTGCGGAAAAACACCTTGGCCCGATGGGCTCTGGGCTATAGTCTCGGTCCTTGTCAGGGTCGTGCCGTCCGCCCCTGCGCGGGTGTAGCCCGCGTCGCCTATCACCGTCATCGCTGTCGCTCGGTCCGTGGTCATCACTTTCGAAATGCGTCGTGTGGCCGGGACGCCGCCTGACCGGCTCCTGGTCCCTCGCGAGGGTTGGTTTCGGCCTTTAGCGAACGGAGTTTTTAGGTTGTGGCGTGTTGGGAGCACTGGAGAGAGCCCCTGCTCTCTGTCGTGCTGAGCTCTCCGTCTGCTAGACCGCCGCGCGGTCAAGGAGGAAGCGTAGCTCCCCTCTGAGCTTCTTTTCCTCGGGCGTCGTGGGTTCCGGGAACTGCCTCATGAGCATGCTGGCAGCCGCTATGTTCTATTGCGCCCTTGGAAAGGTTGGTGGAGACATGTCATCCTCGATTATGCGATATTGCACATCCCAAGCTCGAGCTCGGGGGTCAATCTCCGGCCTCGGGTGCAATTGCTGGTCGAGGAGAGCAGGCTCGTCGCCGATCTAGCGGCGAGCGTCGTCGAGCTCCTCCTGCCGGGCTTGCATGGCATCTAGATTGACATGCAACGGCGTAAGAGCCCGAGGGCTAGCTGGGAGGATTCCGTTACCATCCTCGTCAATGTCGCGCACGGCTCCCTCGGGGGTGGCTTCCCTCCCGTCGCACATGAAACACTCTCGTGAGGGGGCCTTGCTGACCTCGGGGGTGACGCGTTCGGTCCCCGTGCTGTCGGTGCCGGAGAGAGCCAAGTCTTCCAAGGTCAAGAGGTCATAAAATGAGTCGATGGTTCCCACGAACTCGTCGTCGGGAACGTCGGTCATCTTCAGGGTGATAAGCCATTCGAGGATGGACGCGACGTTGACGAGATCGAACGGGTACGTTATAGGGACGCCATCTTCTATCGACGCGCCCCCTCGATCTAGATGGCGACGTCGACGTAGGCGAGCGCCTGTTTCTACGCGCGGACCGGGAAGGGTCGCGGCGCTCTTCGGCCTTCGGCGCGCTGGTGTGACCTGCGCTGGTGGAGGAGCGGACGGTCGCTGCCCTCGGAGGACTGCTCGTCCAAGGCGTAGTACGCCGCTCGCCCATCGGCAGCCTCCCTCCCTACGTCGGAGCCGGGGAGGAGGTTGCTGACGCATCCCTCGGCATCCTGGTGGACCCTTTCCATCGAGGTGACGGCCCTGAGGCAACTTTCGCTTGGCGGCGCTTCGTCGCCGTCGGAGCTGGGGTCCGAATCCAGGAGGTAGTCGTACTGAGAGCGCACGAAACGTAACACGGCGTGCTCAGTCACGTAGTTGGTTTCGTGGCCATCGTCGTCAGAGTCCCCCATGCCATGCATGAACGCTTCGAGCGGGTGGAGTCCTCTGCCGTTGTTATGGAGGGTCTCTTCCCCAAGTCCGGTAAGGTTGACTCTGGGGCCTTGCGGCCCCAAGATCTCAACTAGTGTATCCCTGCCAGGAACAGGGTGGTCTTCGTTCGTCCGTGCCAGGGTGTTGACGACCTGGTCCGGCGAAGACAACACACGGGTGACAGTTCCGTCCAGGGAGCAAACGAACTCCAGGCTCCCAAAGCGGATGAAGGAGAGCCCGGGGTTGCCGAAGTTGAAGGTGGCCATTCGGAACCACTAAGACGTCGCAACACGTGATGCCCCCTACCTGGCGCGCCAACTGTCGGTGTTTGGAAACTACCAACGAGTAAATTTGTACACGTGTCGGGCTTCGAATGGTGAGACAAAGAGACAAGAGGTTTATACTGGTTCGGGCAAGAAATCCCTACGTCCAGTGTGGAGCTGCTCATATTCCTTATCTCTGCTTGCGAGGGGGTTTACAAGCTGGTTCGAGAGAGGGGGTATGAGCCCCAGGTCTCTGGTTGATTCGGTGAGTGTGCTATCAGCTAGCTATGTGTGTGATGGTCTCTTTCTCTAGGAGTCCGAGAATTGAGTCCCCCTGAGTCATCCCCCCTGCCCTCCTTTTATAGTTGCAAGGAGCCCAGGGGAGTTACAAGCACGCGTCGAGAAGTATCTACATAGGATGATGTGCCTTATCCTTTCCTTCTTCAGGAAGGATGTTGGGCACTCATAATACTATATTCCTATTGCCTTCGTACTTGGTCGGAGGAGGGGAGTCGTGTCAGCCCCTTGTTGCATCGCCGGAGAATACGGGGGGGGGGTCCGGTTGAACCCTTAGCATAGTAGAGGCATGGAGTTCGTTGTACCGTTGGCAAGTACCAAGTTGTACCCTCTTATAGTTCTTTTTGTATACGACAGATTCCTTTGCCCCGAGCTAATGGACTCAGTGGGATGTGGGCCCTATGTACCCGGCGTACCTTCGTTTGAAGGGTTTCTGCAGGGGCCCGGAGGCGTGAGGATTTGATGAGTGTATGGGTGTCCCGATCTTTCGGTGGAGATAGATAACTACGATTTGACTGGAGAGACGTTCACGATCCGACTACAACCATCCAAGGACGCTGCGCCTTAGCGATCGATACACCAAATCCAGCGGTTGCTCACGATCTTGCGGATCACAACCAACCAAACCACTAGGGTTATTCCTACAAGCAATCGAAGAACAAGCAAGAACAAGTAGAACACGCACTCAATTGCAAATAAGAGATGAAGGATCAGATGTGATACACATGAAGGTGGGGTTCCGAATCAAGTAGAACGGATGGTCTAGTCGACACACGCGTCTACAAGGAAGTAGCAGCAGCTAAACTTTCATCTAAACAAAACTCAATCTGTTTGTGACGGCTCTAGGGAGATATAAGGAGGAGGGAGGACGACCACAAGGGTCCTGGTGTCGTCCTACAACCCTAGGATGAGTCCCTAATGGACTCAACTTGATACACGGGTCATCGGCCCAAAATAGGGTGACGCAGCACCGTTGGCAGAAAAGATCTCGGTATTAAATTGTCTACTGCGCACGCATCTGATAGGATATAGGTATGAGTCCGGACCCGTTGGAAAGTAGACTTGATGAGCTTTCCAAAAAGTGCTAGAACGTCCCAATCGGAGTCCGTATGAAGTCGTGGCAACCGTCGCAAGTTTGGACTCTTCTGTAGTCCGAATTGAACTTTCCAAAACGTGTTGGACTTGGACTCTTTGTTTCCTTGGATCCAATGTGACGTGGTGGCCTGGTGGAGAACGTTAGGAACACTTGGATTTGGTCCCCAATCAACTTCATTGACCATCCATGCTTTCCATATGCAATCTAACCCTTCCTAGATCCATGTAAGCAATTCTGAAAATGAAAACATACACACTTCATAGTGCAGCACCCATTCATCAAATGTAACAATGATAAACCTCATATAGAATGGTTTCACCTTTGGTATAGAAGTGGTTGGCATGGTCATATCTAAGCCAGTGATGTCCTCATCATTCTCCCTTTCTTGACAGCAAACCGTCCTCGGTTTGACTACTGTTGGAGAATGTGGTGTAGGTAAAAGCAAACCGGGCTCCCTTTCTTATTTGTTATCCTGTTTCTGCATAATAAAACTAGAGAAGCTCGACATGGCATGTTTATAATTATTGCATACCTCTAATTGATCACATCTTTTCACAATAAAAGAAGATTGCAGAACTGAGCAAATGTAAATTCGATGTACCATATACTCCTCTTTACAATTATATTTTCCAATAGCATGGAAACTAACATTAGAAGAACATGGCAATTCAAATCTACCAATCAGTTTATTCTGCAAATAGCTAAGCTCACAAAGATCATCAAACTCAATGTACCCTATTGTATGTAAAGATGAAAACAATTGAATTTCTTATTTTTCATTTACAATATGAACAATATGCTGGAATTCAGCACTCATTGATTTAGAATTTTTAGCTTTATTCGGTAGTTGTGGTATGAATATAAGTAAATTCATTATCACACAACTCTTCTTTGTCACATGGAATATCAAGCATATGAAAGTGTGACAAAGGAAAATTAGCGATGGGTTCCACAATTGATTGATCTATAATATCATGATTAGTGGACAAATGTAATTCTACTAAAGTATGCTCACCTTGATTTATGTTATAATTATCTGACTTACCTTTGATGCTCTTCTCAAATGGTGTATGTGTAGCCAGATTCATGCTTTTTTCAAATGTTTCACCTCCTATCTCAAATTGATCAATGTCCATTTGTATATTGTCATCTACTTGCTGCAAATTATTAGTAATAGGAGAGATACATGCTGCTATAGTATTTGTGAGATCCTTTTTTACAGTCATTTCAGAATCACAAGCAAGACAAAACAACTCATCAAAAGTATCATAATGTTTATCAACAAGAATATTCTGAATTTGCATGTTAAGACCTTGCAAAAATCTATGTTCTAGAAACTCATCATTTTCTTCAAAGCCACAACGTAGCAAACATAATTTTAGTATTTCCAAGTATTCTGCTACAGTTTTGTTTTCTTATTTTATAGATTGCAATTTTCCATACAAAAATTCAGAATAATAGCTAGGAACAAAAACATCTCTAAAATGTCTTTTCATATCTTTCCATAATTGAGGAGCATTAGCAAATCTACAAAGGTGTTTCCACGTAGTTAAAGCATACTTGATAAGAACACTTGAAGCAACTTTAACCTTTTGTTTTTCAGATAGATCATAGTTTTTAAATTCATTGTTTACATTTAACTCTCATTCAATATATGCATGAGGATCATAGTTTCCTTCAAAATAAGGTAGGGCAGATTTGATTCTATTAAGCAAAGCATCACATACCTCATGAGTAGCATGGCTATCAATTGCCACATCTTTAGCAAAGTGGTTAGAATATGCAACCTGATCATCTCCTTTTTCCATGTAGATTCCTGCCATGATTAGGAGATAACAAGAAACATACACAATAGTATTTATGTTCCTATCAACTAGTAGGATGTGGTTGTTGTAATTCTCTCACTCTCAACTTGATCAAACAAATTCTTACAAGTTCTTACCAAGCAAAACAAGAGGTGGCAGTAACCAACAAGTCGGAAACCCTAGAAGTAGTGTATCGACACCGCAGCAACAACACCTGTCAAGCTGTATCCGGATATGTGGAGCTATAGGAGGGCTAAACAATAATGTGCAAGGAAGTACTAGCACCACATTAGTCACAAAAGCAAGTTGAGAAATCGTTCAACGGAGGTACCGTGCTGGTCCTAGGCTAGACCGTGCTAGAGACGCGAGCCTAGACACAAACGAAGTCACGGTACAGCAGGAAAAAGGCACAAGAACAGCACACTCTCCTTCTTTTCCTCCTCTCTTGTTTTTCTTTTTTTTTCTCTTTCTCTTTCTTCCTCTTTCTTTTTTTTCTTTTCTTTTCTTTCTAGTTTTTCTTCTTCTTTTCTTTTACTTTGCACAACTAGCAAGAATCTGAATCTTAACAAATCAGATTTCAGTAAAGCAATTTACAAAGTGTTTCTATTTATTTTTAGGGAACAACAAGAAAAGAACTAGCAAGGCAGATTTGTATTTGTGTGTCCAAATCAGATTTTCACGGTGTAGAAAAAAAATTGGAGATGGATATAGTGCAGGAAAGGTGTATATGAAAGCAATGATTGCAATGGAGATATAAATTATGTAGTGAGATGTATATGGTGGTGGTGATAGCAGCAGATATATATATGGCAGTGGAGATATGATAGTGACCGAAACGTGACAAGAACTCGAAACTCTACTAGCCTAACCCTAAAACCAGCAACACGACTCAACCGATGTAAACCAAACTCAACAAGCCTGAACTAATCAGTACTAGTAGAAGGCTCAAAAGGTCTATGGGATCATAGGAAAACGAATCCACTATTTTTTTGTTGGCTTTTTCTGGACTATAGGAAATTAAAAGCAAACTGAAATCTCTCACCGATAAAACCTTGCTCTGATACCACTTGATGAGTGTATGGGTGTCCCGATCTTTCGGTGGAGATAGATAACTACGATTTGACTGGAGAGACGTTCACGATCCGACTACAACCATCCAAGGACGCTGCGCCTTAGCGATCGATACACCAAATCCAGCGGTTGCTCACGATCTTGCGGATCACAACCAACCAAACCACTAGGGTTATTCCTGCAAGCAATCGAAGAACAAGCAAGAACAAGTAGAACAAGCACTCAATTGCAAATAAGAGATGAAGGATCAGATGTGATACACATGAAGGTGGGGTTCCGAATCAAGTAGAACGGATGGTCTAGTCGACACACGCGTCTACAAGGAAGTAGCAGCAGCTAAACTTTCATCTAAACAAAACTCAATCTGTTTGTGGCGGCTCTAGGGAGATATAAGGAGGAGGGAGGACGACCACAAGGGTCCTGGTGTCGTCCTACAACCCTAGGATGAGTCCCTAATGGACTCAACTTGATACACGGGCCATCGGCCCAAAATAGGGTGACGCAGCACCGTTGGCAGAAAAGATCTCGGTATTAAATTGTCTACTACGCACGCATCTAATAGGATATAGGTATGAGTCCAGACCCGTTGGAAAGTAGACTTGATGAGCTTTCCAAAAAGTGCTAGAACGTCCCAATCGGAGTTCGTATGAAGTCGTGGCAACCGTCGCAAGTTTGGACTCTTCTGTAGTCCGAATTGAACTTTTCAAAACGTGTTGGACTTGGACTCTTTGTTTCCTTGGATCCAATGTGACGTGGTGGCCTGGTGGAGAACGTTAGGAACACTTGGATTTGGTCCCCAATCAACTTCATTGACCATCCATGTTTTCCATATGCAATCTAACCCTTCCTTGATCCATGTAAGCAATTCTGAAAATGAAAACATACACACTTCATAGTGCAGCACCCATTCATCAAATGTAACAATGATAAACCTCATATAGAATGGTTTCACCTTTGGTATAGAAGTGGTTGGCATGGTCATATCTAAGCCGGTGATGTCCTCATCAGGATTTGTCGTCGTTCCAGGGGAAGCGTGGGTCCCACCTGTTCAGGAGTCTGGTTTCGTCTCGTCCCTGACCGGGGGACTCGACATGTCTCCGTTTAGGTAGGGACTAGGGTGTTATCCTGATCCCCGGTTTACATGGGGTGTACAACCCCTCAGGGTGTTGTACCTCTGTTCTTATCAGCGTTTGCACCGTCAGCGACAAAAGAGCGGTGACTGCCACCTTCTAGATGGGGGCAGATAGGTCTTTTCTGTACCGTCAACGTTCTTCACGTCTTCCGTGGGCTGTGGAGTCGCCTCGCTCTCCGCGTCGGGCGAGACGGAACCACGTCTGCCTGGGGCACGTCTGTCTACCCGGGCCGGCGGGTTCTACGCGCCTCCTACTCGTTGGCTTGCGACGATTTATCCCTGATGGGCCTCTTATCTTTTCCTGGATGGACGTTGGTGGGCTTCTAGTTTGTTGATTTATTTTTGAAAGTTTATCATTAAATTAGATCTCCGACACACTTGCATATGGGGAAGGCTCAAGGATATCCATGGAGTTACTTGACCAAGAGTTTGGCCTCTGAGAGGTGCTCCAACAAGGTCTACTGGGAGCTTGAGCGATTCTTGATACCTCGCTCAAAATACTAGAGTCATTGATGGGAGGTTACATCTCTACCTCATATTTAGCTCCCACGTTTTCATTTGCTACCATAGTTGTTTGCTTTACTTTCCTAGCTTAGTCGATAGGCTAGTTAATAGGATTCGAGCTTATGTTGCATAACCCTTTTGAGATAGAGATAGCAACACAACTAGCAAAACTGTAGTTGCACATTTAGATAGTTTATTTATTGCATAGGTTTTTGTTTAGGATTGAATTCGAGGTCATAGTTAGAAGTAGAGTTTTAATTTTTCTAATTCATTCCCCTCTTAAGCGTCATGATCCCGGCCCTTTAGTGTTGACTTTAGTTTGACCACCATTGACCTTGGTTTGACTTCAGGAATTCAGAAAGATTGAGATATGGATTTGGTGTCCTTGTCCTAGGAGAGAAAGCTAGGAGCTTATAAAGCTACACCTGAGAACTTGGTAGACTTCGTTGGATGATTTAAGGGATTTTCTTAAAAAGTATTAGTTGGAACGAGTAGCACTGGCGGAGCTATAGGGTGGTCCCTGTGAGTGTGGACCATCCTGCGCTCGGACGACCAACAAAGGTCCATGGAAGTCCAATCCCAGAAAACTCAAAATCTTGGCCGTTCAGCTTCGTAATTGTTTGGTCTGTCAGCGTGTGCTGTAGTAGCAGGTGTCCGCGCGCGTGCCTCTTTGCCCTGTTTTCGCGAGTCTAGGCAATCGGCGTGCTTCCTGTTCTCGCAAGTGTATGATAGTAGGGCGACACCCTCACGGCACGATAGCAGCAGGCAGACACTTCCATTGGATTGATCTGTGACTTGTGACTTTGAGAGCAGCAAGGACATGGAGCATCCCACGCACACGCCTCAAGCTCAAACATTCCAAACTGATCACTTAAATAAAGAATTGTGCTGCAATCTGCAACTATTTACTTATTTTAATAAGCCAACGAGGAAATTAGATCAGCCTTTGCGTGGTGCCCTATCGTTGGAGAATTATTGTACAACGCTATATTATTATTTTATTTCAATTGTTAATTTTTTTATGAAACATTAGATTATTCAAATGGTAAATTGAAACATAAAGAAGAGCGGTGATATTGCATGTTTTTTAGAAATATGCATAGGTATGTACTCTTTTCAGTTTTACAATAAGCACGCGCGTTAGACTCGTATATTTTATGATTGTATTGACAATATAGTGGTTTAGAAACAATTAAGCGATGGACCACCCTAGTTCCAAATCCTAGCTACACCGCTGATGACTAGAGTGGTGACAAGAAAAGTCACTAAAGCATGGGCTCTATTGTAAAAGTGACTTAGCATAGACACAGAGGTTCCAAACCCACCGGAGCTTCACTATAGAAAAGACTAGTGACAAGAAGATAGTATGCAGAAATGTTTCGTAATCACTCGATTAGTATTGTGATTAGTGTTTTGGTTACCACCGGAGAAGCACCGGATAACAGAATGAACATGCAGCACTGTAACAATTAGATTTTAAATAGACTTAGAAGGACCACCGGAATTCTCCAATGCTTGCACTAGGACTAACTGGAATTTCTAGTGCGTACAAAAAAGTTGAAGTGGAGTTCCAGTGGCTAGTTTTTTTACCGTCTCATGCATTTGAGGCTCTTGGCATGCTGAAGTTATAGCAACACTTGTTAGTATCCAAGAGAGAACTTGGACCTATTAGATTGATTTGAATTTCATAATTAAAGATTATTGACTCCACTAGTACTTAAGGAGTAGGGAGTGTGCGCGAAATTTTCTCATTAGGCTTGGTTAAGTTAAGCGAGAATTTGTTTTTATTACTATTGGTGATCGACATCACCTAAATGACTTGGTGACAATGATGAGCTTGGTGATCTCTTGGTGGCAATTGTGGGAGGCCCAACTCATGTGTAAACTGTAAATGTTTATGCATGATTCCCTGTGCCGGAGTAATGATGTATCAATCCATGGAAAGTACTTGGTATTTGCACGGATGATAGATTTTAATTCTATGAGAATTTTAGATTAGCCCCAATTCAAACACCCCCAACCCCACACTCCCACCGCCTCTTGGAATCTCCATCCTCTCAGGCGGTCTCGTGACAGCTCAACTCTGTATGCACGCCTATTTGACATTTTTATTTCTCTGGACTTAGCATGGCCGCCGCCTCCACCTAGTGGGCTAAGGAGAGAGCGGCTAGGGGCAGATGTATGTAATTGTTGTCGTTGGTCTGCAGGCGAATTGTTGACCACTGTAGAATGCGAGACGACAAAGCTCACACGAGGAACGAGCAGTGCTTCACCATGTCATGGGTGTCGACGCCGACCGTGGCATGAGCGTGTGCTAGAACCTCGCGACAACGTCCGTGGTGCAGGACGAAAAAGCATATCATATTATGTCATATCCGCGCCTCACCTCACAGGGCCAAGGAAAGCACGTTCTTTGGGAAGCAACAGAGCTGGTGGACATGGAGAGCGAGGAGAGAATCTACGGGTTGTACGGAAGCGACCCATTTCGCAATGGCTTGGGTGTCCAATAAAGAATATCTGACGAATAAGATACTATGATACCTTGATCTAATTGTTAACGATGGAGGGTGCCTTTGGTTGACGAATAGTATACTGTGATACCTTGATCCAATTGGTAACAAGGGTCCGAGTCCGTTTGGTTGTCCTACTCCACCTATAAACTGTTGGAGAAGCTCGTTTGGATTGTTTTTACCACTATATCAGCAAGCACCCACCCATATATTTGCATGTCCACTGAATCAGATTATGCACTAGATTTTAGCTCTAATTCCTAGCCAGTTCTGGTAGATGCAGTTTTGTGGTATAAGATCCACACTTCGTTCTCACAAGCCCAACAAATTGCATTGACTCATACAGAAACAAATAAAATCTTGATTCTTTTTTACATTGCCCTAGTGCAAGCGGTAGAGCTTTACCGCCTGTGACCAAGAGGTCCAGGGTTCAAGCCTCAGCCTCTGCACATTTATACGGGAAAGACTGTTGGCTATTTTCCCTTCACCAGACCCCACAGTGCGGGAGCCTACGGCACTGGGTACGCCCTTTTTATTCACTCATACGAAACACTCTTTACTAAAATGCATTTCAACTTAGGATACATCAGCTCATCCAGATATACATCATCTCATCCGGATATACGACAGAACCTTCAACTAGCACACACTATGTTGACAAGGGCGACGTTGCCCTATCGGATGCCCATAGACATGTATGTTTCATATCATGATAAAGATTTTTAGCCTTTGAAAATATATATGTTAAAAAAACTTTGATTAATTTAGTGTATGATTCATATACAATTGATAAACAAATGATCAAACGTACACCTCATTCCTCACAGTTGAATTCTGTAATGGCTAAATATGAAAAAAAAAATAGACCAATCTAATTCTTGTGAATTTAGGAGAGCATGATTTCAATGTGTACGTATAACTTGAAATACTAGGCGTCATGTACGGCTATCTACATCAAACCCAGCACCTGTCCATCCTGACCCAGAACTCCCTCTTCCCTTCGGAAGGATCATCACACCACCCCTCCCTCTTGCCGAGTTCGATGATCTTGTCTTCTTTTCTGCCTCTGCAGGTATAGGCTGCTGTTCCATAGAAGTAGGCTCTGTGGCAATATTCTGTTGGCCAGTTACATCTGCAGGATTTTGTGCAGTTGGCTGCTGAGGTACTGAATTTATTGTAGCATGCTGTGCAGTATGAACACCCTGATATAATAAGAAATGGTGAGATAAAAAGTAATATGGAGAAAACACATACTCTGTTAAGACCAAAACCAACATTATCTTCCCAGAAAACAACAAAAGAACTAATGGCTACTAATAAACATGAAACTTAAAATCAAATGAGACTGGTTCCTGTTAACACTAAAGCAGAAATACTGACAGTGAGAAATAAATAATTTCAAAGACGAAACATGGGATCTCTGGCCTTGGGGATATTCACTTACTGAAACATTGACAGAATCCCTGCTGGGATTTAGAGATTCTAAACGTTTCTTCAGCTCCTCTAATCTTGCGTATTGGGAAGCAGCACTCTCCTGGACCTAGTTAAACAAAAGAAAAAAGATCTTAAGAACATATGGTGGAATCAGGGACATATATTCATAAAAGAATAATTAAAAGCGTACTAGATGGTTCAGGTCATCACATAGTTTCTGCTTAGCATCCTCTTCGTCTTTAACAGCTTGTGCAGCAACTTCCCAGGCCTAGAATACCAAACACATAGTAAAAAAATAGCAGACAACATAACTTACGCTTGTTAGTGGCACAAGAATGAAGAGAAACACAAGTACTTACAAAGAAAAAAATAGGGAAGCAGTAGAGGTCTGATCATCTACACAAGTGTGATGTGGGGACGCCATTATAGCAGGCGCCCAAGAAGTCACGGAGCTGCTGACTCGGCCAGCAAGGCCATGCAGGGTCAGCAGGAGCCCGAAAAGGCCTAAGTATGAAAGGGCCAGAACATTTATGGAGTATGAAAGGGAGTCAGGAAAGGATTATTCTCTTCTGTAGTCGGCTAGGCCTGCTCCTATATATATATGTAAGCTTGTTCTCATGAAGGATTAAGAAATGAAGTTATCCCTAAAACCCTTCCTGTTCTAATCTTAAGCTCACCTCTGCTTCTGGTTGCCAGGCAACAACCCTGGCACCATCTTCTACCTCCAGCTACGAGCTACGTAGTCAGGGACCTCCCAGGCTAGGTGCTGAAGTCCTTGACAACCTAGTATCAGCTAACCAGCGATCCTCCGGACACCGTTCGGCTTCCCCAGCCACATTACTCCCTCTGTCCCAAAATAAGTGAGTACTTCTAACATTTAAAATTTGTCCTACCAAATAAGTATACTTTTATATCATGGACCACCTAGCTTCAGTAAGCTTTACTACTTTATCCATTTCGAAAGTATAATTATTACGAGCCAATGCCCTTTATCCTAGTGGTGGATGTGTTGAGCCACATGATTTCTAAAGCCAGAGAGAACAGCTTGCTGCAGTGCCTATCTTCCAAAGCTTTGCAACACCAAATCTCCATTTATGCGTATGATGTTGTCCTTTTCGTCCCGCCGCATGCCACTGATATTAATCTTTCTCTTGACATCCTCAATCTATTCGGCAAAGCTTCATGTCTGAAAACAAAAGTGCAGGAAAGTAATGTTCCCCATACAGTGTTCAGACTTCAGAGAATGAAATGACATTTATTTAGGATTATCAGCCTTGCGAGCTCTTGGATTTTCCTTGTAAATATCTCAGTCCCACTTTCTTTGAGGAAATTGACAAAGGCCCAGCTGCAGCCCTTTACTGATAGCATTGTTGTAGGTGCTGGGTGAAAGGCCGACCTGTTAACTAAAATAAGGGTGGCTTATACTAGTGCAGCATGTACTTTATCTATGGTGGTAGCTATAGCCATTGACCTTCCTCCCTGGGCCATCAAGGCTATTGACAGATTAAGAAGAGGATTTTTGCGAAGAGGAAGGAAAGAGGCCAAGGGTGGCCAGTGTCTAGTGACGTGGACCAAAGTGTGCCTCCCCATAGAGCTCGGTGGTCTTGGAATTTCTGATCTCCAAAACCTTGGCTGGACTCTTCGGTTCAGAAGGTTGTGGCTGAAGAAAACAGATCCTACTCGTCCTTGGAAAAATTTTCATGTGCCAATCTGTTGGAATATGTGTGTGCAGGCCCATGAGGCTCATGTATGACTATACTATATTGCTACCCTTCTAGGGTTAGCCCAAGTAATCCAATGATTCCATTCAGCATGGTATCAAGCTAGGGTTCCACTTTTGTCTCTCTCCTCCCTCCCTCCCTCCAGCCAGCCGCCACCACCATGACTGGCCTTCTCCCCCTCCTCCCCCTCCCCCTACCTACTTCCATGCCTTTCCTCCTCTCCCCTCCACCTGGGCGACCGTCGTCGGGCCCGTCTCCTCTGCACCGCCCGCCCCGACCTCCTCTGTTCCGACCGCCGCCGCCGGAGGTGCTCTCCTCGTCGCGGGTGGAGGCAGAGCCGCCGCCGAGAAGGCTGGCGAGGAGGCCCTCGAGGGCGCCCTGCACCCCGCGCCCAACACCATGGCAGACGCTACCCAGGGGGCGTGGACGCAGTGTTGAACAGCTATCCTATCAAACTATAGGGTTGAACAGCGAGACTATCAAAGTCTAGGGTACTCTTTAACAGGTATCAAAGTCGTGCTGATGTAAGAAGCTTGCCCTGCTTTTATGGTATAGAAACGAAATCGATTAAGGCATAGAAAGGAAATCGATAAATCATAGGAATGTATTTGTTTCACCCTAGCATCTTTCAGTTCATTTCGTTCACGAGTCCGTTCCCCTACTCCGATTTCGAACTTAGTTTGGTAGGATTTGAATGGTTCGATTGAAGTTGAAGTTTCGAGGTTTGACTACGCCTTGCAGCGGCTGCTGCCGCCGCCGCCGGTGGTGGCTTCGGGATGCCACCAGCGGGAGTGCTGCAGGGGGACGCCGGACTTCCACACGTGGGCGCCAAGACTGGACCTTCTTCCTTCCCTGTCCCGCCTCACCTCGTCGCTATCGGGCTGCTGAAAGGGGGGCAGGGGCTGGGGATTCTTCCTTCCCCGCCCCGCCTCCTCCGACCCTACTTCCCCCCACCAGTTCGGCCCTTGCCGCGAGCCTTGTCGCCGCCCAGGCCGCTCATGCGGAGGGCCTGGCTCGCTTACGCACGGTTGCCCAGGCTTGGGAGCGCGAGCGTGATGCGGCCGACCTCCTCGCCCTTCAGATCCCTGATGCGGAGCGGCTGCTCGTCGTCCACCTGGGGTCCCTCGACACCAGTGCCACCTCCTCGGGTTGGACCGCTCCTCGTCCGTCCCCAGCCGTGGTCCTCTGGCCCGACTCGGCGGATCCCTTCGTGGTGCAGCTGCACTACCAGGCCGGTAAATCCAGAACATCCGGAGCCTGGTCCCTGTCGTCCTCGACCCTGAGTCGGCCTCCTACGCCCGCTGGCGTGACCTCGTGCTCCTCATCCTCCGCCGCTACGCACTTGTCGACCACGTCCTCACCGACGCCCCGCCTGCGGCTCGGACCCCTGCGTGGCTGCGCCTGGACAGTATTGTCCTGGATTCTCGGGATTTTCTCCGTCGACCTCCACGACCTTGTGCGCGGCACCCCTGAGAGCACGGCTCGTCGTGCTTGGCTGGCTCTTGAGGGCCAGTTCCTGGGCAACGCCGAAGCCCGGGCACTGCGTCTCGACGCGACATTTCGCACCTTCGTCCAGGGCGACCTCTCCGTTGGCGACTACTGCTGGAAGATGAAGACGATGGCCGACTCCCTCGGTTACCTCGGCTGGGCCATGGAGGACCGGATCTTGGTCATCAATGTCCTCCGCGGCCTCAGTGAGTGCTACGGCCACCTTCGCACATGGATCACCCGGCAGCGACCTTTCCCCTCCTTCCTACAGGTCTATGACGACCGTGTCATGGAGGAGATCACTCAGGGCATCCAGCCTGGGTCCCTTCCCGCTTCAGGGTCCTCGTCCTCCTCGACTGCCCTCGTTGCCACTCCTCCGACCCGGCCTTCAGCTCCGCCACCGTCGTCCCTCCTGGGTCCTCCTCCTGGTCCGAGCGGGGGTGGGGGGGCCGTGGTGGCCGTCGTTGACACGGGGGTGGGGGGCGTGGTGGGGTACTGGTTGTGGGGCTACTCCGACACCGCCACGGGGTGCACCCTAGCCCACCTTCACCAACCCTTGGACCGGGCGCATCTCCATGTGGCCCTTCCAGGCTACCGGGGCCGAGCCTCGTCCACTGGCGGCCATGCTTGCCGGGGTCCCGTTCGCCCCGACCTCGTCTCCGTGGACTCCACCTCCCGTGGTCACGCCCAGGCCAGTCGGTTGGGACCCGACGACCTTGGCTCGCTCTTTTGGCACCATGACCCTCACTCCTCCAGTTGGACAGGACTGGATCGCTGACTCGGGTGCCACTTACCACACCACTTCCGACCCTGGTATACTCTCTTCTGTCGACCCTCCTTCCTCCCACCCTTCGTCCATCATGGTCGCAATGGTTCGTGTCTTCCTGTCACTTCCGTAGGTGCCGCTCACACTCATGGTCCTTTTCGGCTTCCTGATGTCCTAGTTGCTCCTTTTATGGGTCACAACCTTCTTTCCATTCCTCGATTTACAGCTGACAATTCTTGTTCTGTTGAATTTGACTCCTCTGGTCCTACTGTGAAGGATTTGGCTTCCCGGTGCCCTCTTCTCCAATGCGAGAGCATGGGGCCCCTTTACACCCTTCGGTTTCCTGCACCTGCACCCACTTCTTCCGCTTCGTCCTCCGCTTCGTCAGTTGCTTTCACTTTCACTACTTCCTCCACTACATGGCACCGACGTCTTGGGCATCTTGGCCGGTCTGCTTTGACACAGCTTACTCGTAGCTCCGATATACCATGTACTCGATCTCATGATGAGCACTTGTGTCATGCGTGCCAGTTGAGTCGTCATGTTCGTCTTCCTTTTTCCAACCTCTACTTCACATGCGACCTAGATTTTTGATCTTGTACATTGCGACCTATGGACGTCTCCTGTCATGAGCATTTATGGCTATAAGTACTATCTTGTCGTGGTTGATGATTTCTCGCATTATTCTTGAACTTTTCCTTTGAGTGCCAAGTCTGAAGCATTCTCCACGCTCCTCCACTTTTTTGCTTGGGTGTCTATTCAGTTCGGCCTCACCATCAAGACCGTCCAGTGTGACAATGGGCGTGAGTTCGATAACCACACTTCTCGGGCCTTCTTCCTCTCTCACGGTATGCAGATTCGCATGTCGTGTCCCTACACCTCCTCCCATAACGGCAAGGCTGAGCGCATGATTCGGACCACGAATGACACTGCGCACCCTCCTTTTCCAGGCTTCACTGCCTGCTCGCTTTTGGGCTGAGACTCTCAATACCTCCACCTATCTCCTTAACCGACTACGTTCCATTGCTTGTCCAGCCCCCACTCCACACCAATCTCTCTTTGGTACCCCCCTCGTTACGACCACCTTTGTGTCTTCGGGTGTGTGTGTTACCCTAACACCACTGCCACCGCTCCACACAAGCTGGCCCCCCGTTCGACTCAGTGTCTTTCTCGAGTACTCCGCGCTCGAGTACTCCGCGGATCACAAGGGGTACCGTTGCTTCGATCTCACCTCTCGTCGGGTCCTCATCTCTCGCCACATGGTGTTTGATGAGTCCACCTTCCCTTTCTCCACCACCTCACCACCCACTACCACCCCCGAGCCGGACCTCTTCTCCTTGTTTCCCACTGACACGGTGGACCAACCACCTTTGTCGTTGTGTCCTACAGGTACTGCTCCTCCGTGCCACTAGCCGGGCCCGGACAACGGCTCGCCGCCCTCCGGCCCCTTGCCAGGTCCGGACCCCGGCCCGACGCCCTTCAGGACTCGCCCTGCGCCCGATGCGGGGCGGTCTGAAAGATCTCTAGTGTTTTGGGTAATTGATGAAACCTAAGTACTAACCTAGCTCTAAGTTTGAGTAGGTTTAGTAAACTAAGGAGAAGTGAGAATGACAAGTGGTGAAGCAATGAGGAGGCTAAGGAGAAAGCCAACAAGAGTTCACACTTGGAGAAGAAGAAAAGAGGAGACCGTAAAAGCTATTCAAGGCAAAGGTATAAGCTAGGGCCTTTCCATTTTGGTGATCAAGACACCTAGTGGGTGTGATCACATTTAGGATAGGTAACCGTACTATTAAGAGGGGAAAATAGTATGTGGTTACAACTATTAAGTGCCATTAGGTGTTCATTACATGCATTTGCATCTAAAACCTAATGAGCAACCCACTCCTTTGGAGCAACTCCCTCTAGGGTATTAACTCAGCCCAATCCCATCTTGTGCTCTCAGATTTTCTTAGCTTCAGTTCCAATTTCATGCTTTTCTCTGAAGTTTCAGTGATTGTGGCAACGGTGTCATCGTCACCTGCTCCCTGTGATCTCCATGGTCAAATGACTTTTTCTTTTTGAATTTCATGTAGAACATTGATAACTCAAAGCATCAAAGTTTGTTTGCAAATTCAGATTGCAATACCAAGATCAATTCGAATGTAACTGACATAATGGCTGCATGCATATCAGCATGTGTGCCAATGCTATCAGCAGTTCATATTCAGTAGATGTTTGCACAGCCATTTCCCCCCTATCCAAAGAGCAAGTTTACTGGTGAAAAATATTACCTATGTATACTTGTGCACAACGAATTACAGATGGAATATATTTAGAGGTAAGAGTTAATACAATGTTGCCAAACAGGGCTACCAGATTGTTATGGATGTTAATGTTATGGATTGAGAGGAGAGAGTTGAGGGGAGTGACGGCGGCTGACGTGCTACAGACCAGCGGGTACTGTTCACAGGCTAGACGGCGGCTAGGCCGGGCTGCGGACGGGAGAAGGCCGGCCACGAGGAATTGAGAGGAGAGAGTTGAGGGGCGATGGCAGCTGCCGTGATAAGTACCCGCGTTGCTGCAGTAACCGTGGGTCCTGTTCACGGGCTAGGGCTGCGAGGGTGAGAGGAAGGCCATCCAGGGGCCTTGCCCATGGCCAGGCAAGAGGGAAGCAATTTCCTTCTTAATTATAGAGTCAAAATTTCTGAATTTCCTACCCCAAACTGCTGAGATTGCTTCCATGACTTCCTTTTTTATGATAAGCAACACTATTAAAAATGCCTGTGAAACCATCTGGGCCAGGTGCTTTATCCGGTGGCAGCAACTTGATTGTATCCCACACTTCTTCAGAGAAGGGAGCATCAAGCTCAGAAAGATCATGAGAGGGAATCCCAGGAGCAGAAAGGTTAATTCTGTTCTCTATTGCGGCATTCTGAACCAATAAGTGAGAATAAAAAACATCTATGATTTCCGCTTTCTCATGGTCCGTGTATTACCTGTCCATCAAACATTAGCTGTGCCACGAAATTCTTCCTCTTGCGATAGCAGACTTGGGCATGAAAATGAGCAAGTGTTGGCGTCACCATCTCTGAGCCAATATATTCTTGACCGAAGTCGTCTTATGGCCCGCAAGAGAGAAGAAAGAGCGAGGGTATGGTTCTTGAGAGAATTCCTCAGCCAAAACTCTACTGGTGTTAAAACACGACCATCCTGGGCGATTTCTAATTGATGCAACACTTCCCTTGCAGACCAAGTTGGATTTTTACATGCCCCACATTCTTATGACTCCAGCCTTGTAATCTTTTAGATGTTGCCTGCAGCTTACGAAAAAGATTTTCAAATGGGCAGGGGACAACCGGAGCTGAATTCCATGCCTCCTCAACCGCTTCCTGGAAACCCTCAAGTTTAGGCCAAAAGGACTAGAAAAGAAATCTTCTTTTTCCCGGCTTGATATCATTCATGTCCAGAATCAGTGGACAGTGATCAGTCGTCTAAAGCTGCAGATTGTAGTAAACAATTAGATAGCAGCCTCCCATTGAACTGAACATAACACGCTTCAAATGAACTTAAATTCTAACACATGAGATTTACTGAAACCTCTGGCACTATACTAGGCTTTGCCTTAATGTGCCATTTCAGCAATGAGAAATTAGACTATATCCTTGGAAAGAAATCTGCACCTTTGTTACATTCAAAACATGGGTAAGTAGTAAATAGAAATGGTAAAGTGCTGGCCCCTTGATTCCCTGCACAAGCAATCACACACACACACTTGGCTGGAGGTTGAAGAGGTGAGGTCAGAGCACACACTCAGCACAGCACAAACACAGCAGCTCTGCTGCATGAAGTGTGGCAACTGAACTGAATTTTACATTGCCTTAGGTGTAGTATATATACAGCTCTTGTACCAACTACATGGTACACAAGAGTATGGCTGAATACAGCCCCATCTACTCCTAGTACTACTAGTACATTGGCTTACCTCAGCCCACTACCAAGACATGGCCTATTGCCATTCTTGCTACAGCAACCAGGAGCTGACGGAATGCCCACTCCTGCTGCAGAGAGAGGGAGGGAGAGGGAGAGAGAGAGAGATCAGCAGCAGATTATGTCTTACATAAAGAATGGAGTCTTTATTTATGATACTAAGTCAATTGCATCAAATAACACAAAAACAATTAAAATCATTAATATCAAAGCCCAACTATAATATCCAACCTTTTTTGCCTGATCCTCTTTCACCTTAGCCAAACGTATTTTCTCTGTTGATATTTCAATCTTCTTCCTCAGGTGCTCAAGTGCTGGATAATAAGAACAAAAAAAAGCAGGAACAAGAAGACAAGACTGCTCTCTGTTAGAGAAGAAGGATACAAGAATACAGAGTATGGGCCAAAAGGGCCATAAAGCCTACATGGGCCACAAAAGCAGAAGACTATGTACTCTATATAAATTATTATTATAGTAGGTGACACAAACATACTGAAGATAAGAATGTTCTATGTATAGGTGTTATTTGAAAAACATGTTACATACCTGCTTTCTTTGGTCCAGCTGTCAGTTTCATTTCTAAAGTAAGACCCTCTAACTCCTTTTCTACATCACGAATTTTGGAATAGTTCTCCTGAATGTATCTGAGAAACAGGAAAATTATAGATGAGTTAAACTCATGTTGAATTGATGATACACCGCATAAGTTTGAACTTGCTAAAGATAGAAAGATGAATATGGGCATATGCACCATGTCATACATGACTAATCATACATCGGTCAATATTCTACAGTTATCAGTTCCTGATTTCAGAAAATAAATGTGCCCAGAAATTGTTATAATGTCAAGAAACATAACCATGTGAGCTGCAACAAAGTGATAGATAAACCCTGCTGCATTAGCATAGCAATTAGCTTAACATAGTCATAGATAGCATCTACTTTCAGTTTTGCTTTAGCCTCTGCTTTTCCCTTTACCCCTTTCTGTAAGATACCTTAGGTATATGCTCTAGTGAGCTTCTTGTAACTCTAGTTTGCTTTTGGCTATATAATAGAAAGGGGACTAGCCCACAAGACTGCAATCTGCAGCACCAAATCTCACCTCTCCACTGTTCCATTGCCAGCCGCCGTCATCCCTGCAGGCGATGATCGCCGTGCACGTTTGGCCGCCGTACAGGCCGCCGCCGTAGCAGCCTTAGAAGCTGCCAGGCAGGCCGCAGCAGCAGCGCAGGCCGCCGCGCAGACCGCAGCGGCACTCAGAGCAGAGATCGATGGAGAGTTTGAGGGAGAGCGCGATCGGGCCAACAGCCCGGCGCGGAGGCGTGCAGCGGGCAGTCCGCAGAGGCGCCGCGCTCCGTCTCCATCACCGGTGCGCCATCGCGAGCGCGGAAGAGGAGGACGACGCGAGTCGCCCGCGGTCCACACGGTCTACCGCGACTCCGGCGCAGGCACCACCTGGCCGATGCTGTCGAAGAGCAACTACCACGAGTGGTCGCAGCTGATGAAGCTAAAGATGCAGGCTTGTGACCTCTGGGACACCGTCGAGGGCGAGCCGCTCGAGGTCATCATCGCCGCCGTGCCTCCGGAGATGGGGATTCCGCTCACTGACAAGGAAAGCGCAAAGGAGGCGTGGGACGCCATCGCCGCAGCTCGGATCGACGTCGACAGGGTCCGCCGGGCGACGCTGCAGCGCCTTTGTCGCGAGTGGGAGTACCTCTGCTTCCGCCCTGGTGAGCAAGTCGAGGACTTTACCATCAGACTCACCACTCTGATGCAGCAGATGGCGCTGCACGGTGATCAGGACCTGGATGAGCAGCGCGCGGTGGAGAAGTACCTGCGCGTCGTCCCGGCAAAGTACTCCCAGCTCGTCATCGCCATCGAGACCCTCCTCGACATGGAGAACCTCAGCATCGAGGAGGTAACTGGGCGCCTGAAGGCTGTCGATGATCGGGAGGAGACACCCCCCACCAAGCCGATCACCGTGGGCGGAAAGCTAATGTACACGGCCGAGCAGTGGTGGACGCGCCAGAAGAAGAACGACGACACGGTGGGTCGTCATCAAAGGACCGCCGCCAACGTCCGCGAGGTGGCCACAGGCAGTGGCCCAGGAGGAACGCGGCCGGCGAAGGAGGAGAAGAAGATGGTGGACGCCGAGCAACCCGCGACGACATGTGCCTCAACTGTGGCCGCACTGGTCACTGGGCACGCGACTGCCGTGGGCAGCGTCGCGATCGCGGAGGTGGCCATGGCGGAGGCCGCGGGGAACGCAACGGTGGTGATCGTGGCGACCGCGGTGCTGACCGCGGCGACCGTGGTGGCGATCAAGGAGCAGGACATCGCAGCGATCGCAGGCAAGGCCGAGGCGGTGGCCGCAGTGGAGCCGCGCACGTAGCAGAGGCAGAGGAGGATGAAGCCGCCCTCTTCTTCGCCCACGGGTTCCTCGACATCGACGACGGCGTCCAAGCTTGCGCCTTTACCGCGCACAACCTTGACCTCCACGAGCCCAGAGCTTGCGCCTTCCTCAACACCAGCGCCGACGATGGCAAGCTTGGCGAGACAGTGGCGCCACCCATCACATGACAGGTCGTCGAGAGCTCTTCTCCAACCCCAACACCGACGTCCGCAAAACTGTGCGGTTCGGGGACACATCCCGTGTGGAAATCCAAGGCGTCAGGTCTATCATCTTCCAGGCCAAGACCGGCGAGCAGCGAGTCCTCCAAGGTGTGTACTTCATCCCCGCCCTGCACAACTCAATTCTGAGTCTTGGGCAGCTAGATGAGGGAGGCTCAAAGGTGGAGAAAGAGCTTGTCCGTGGGATGCCAGTGATCGACCACATGGAGCAGCTCTATGACACTTGTGTCACCACCAAGATGAAGTGGCGGTCGTTCCCGTCCGAGGCTGCATACCGCGCCAAAGAGCAGCTCGCACTGGTTCATGGTGACCTGTGTGGACCGGTGACGCCGGCAACGCCCGGAGGGAGGCGCTACTTCTTGCTCCTTGTGGACGACGCCACAAGATACATGTGGGTCGTGCAGATCCCCACGAAGGATGCCACCGCCGACACCATCAAGAAGGTGCAAGCCGCTGCCGAAATGGAGAGCAGTTGCAAGCTCAAGGCGCTCCGCACCGACAATGGTGGCGAGTTCACCGTCACCGAATTCGCAGACTACTGCGCTACTGAAGGAATCAAGCGCCACTTCTCGGCTCCCCACTCACCACAGCAGAATGGCGTGGTTGAGCGCCGCAATCAGACCATCGTAGCGATGGCGCGCGCACTGCTGAAGCAGAGGAGGATGCCGGCAAGGTTCTGGGGGGAGGCTGTCATGACTACCGTTCACATCATCAATCGATCACCAACGAAGGCGCTGCAGGGCAAGACGCCCTATGAAGCCTGGCACAGGCGCACTCCAATGGTGGTCCAATTCAAGACCTTCGGCTGCGTCTGGCTCAGCAAGGCAAGCTCGACGACCGCGGCAAGGTCGGCGTGTTCATTGGCTATGCGGAAGGTGCCAAGGCCTACCGGGTGCTCGACCCGGTGACTCAGAGAGTCAAGATCAGCCGCGATGTCGTGTTCGACGAAGGGCGTGGCTGGGATTGGTAGTCGCCCGAGCCCGGAACGTCGAAGGCGGCTGACAGCGATTTCACGGTGGAGTTCTTCTGGACGGCTGAAGCAGAGCCAGACGCAGGCAGAGCCTGACATGGCGACGCCTGCCCCGACACCGCCAATTCACTCGCCGCAAGCATCTCCCGTGGCGCAAGGTCCTGATCCAGCACCTTCGGCAACCACCCCACCTGCGCTAGAGGGGCCGGGTCCTCAGCCGGAGTTCGCCACTCCACTGGAAGGCGACGAGGAGCGCGTGTTAGAATATAATTGTAACAGCCCACATGGGCATCCGGCCCATTGGCCTTGTATATTGTAATCATAGCATAGGTTGTCTAGGATTAGTACCGTATTGGTAATTGTACATGTACTGCAAGCCATAACCGGCTATATAATGAAGGTCACCCCCCCTGATTACGGTGTGTGGTGTTTCTACATGGTATCTAACTAATCCCGATCCTTTCCTTCCGCTTTTCTCCGCTGCCCGTGCGCCCTTACTCTAGGGCTCGCGCCACCGCACCCAAGGCCGAGGACCGCCGCCGCCAGCAGCCGCGCGTACACCATTGTGCCGCTGCGGCCGCCGCTGTCCTCCGCCCCACCCGCGCCCCTGGTCCTCCAATCAGGCCACGCACCCGCCAGCCGCTGCCCTCTGCCGCTCGACACACGTCACGCCGCCAGGGCCGCCGCTCACCCGCGATCAAGACGGAGTCCTCTGCGACCTCCGCTGCTCTCGGCTCGTCCACATCCGCCACCATGGGAGACGGCGTCGCTCCTCCCGTCTTCGCGGCCTATGCAGCCGTGAACGTCAAGCAACATGTCCCGGTCCCCCTTAGCCTCGAGCATCCCAACTACTCCAAGTGGAAGGCCTTCTTCACCGCCCTCTGCGGCAAGTACGGGTTGCTCGGCCACATCGACGGCACGGAGGCCGCGCGCCCGACTGACCCTACGTGGTCTCAACCATACGCCCGCATCTGTGGCTGGATGTACGGCTCCTGCGACGACACCGTCCTCGACCTCGCCATGGAGGCCGAGCAAGACGCGCGCGCTTTGTACGTCTCCATCGAGGCCCTGTTCCAAGCAAACAAGGAGCCTCGGGCGATCATCCTCGGGCAGGAGTTCCACAACATGGTTCAGGGCGATCTCTCCATCGACGCCTACGCGCAGCAGATGAAGCACACCGCCGACGCTATGCGGGAGGTCGGGCATACCGTCTCCCCCTCATAGCTTGTGCTCAATCTCCTGCGCGGTATCAATCCTCGCTTCGCCAACACCGCTGACATCATCGCCAACACGTCGCCGCTTCAGACTTCAGGTCTGCCACCAACATGCTCCGCGTCAAGGAACTTTGCCTCGGCAGCGAGGGCAAGGAGGCCTCGGCATCAGCGCTCGCTGCCTTCACCACCTCCTATTGCACCTCGCCTTCCTGCCAGTCCACCTCGGCCTCTAATCGTGGCGGTGGTGGCAAGGGCAAGGGCAAAGGCGGTCGCGGCGGCAACAGCAACAACAGCGGCGGTGGGCGCAACCAGCAGTAGCGTGGCGGCCCACAAGGCATCTCCGGCGGTCCTCAGGCTTCTCAGCCGGCCGGTCCTTGGGTGTGCTACAACCCTTGGGCCGCCTAATGGGCTCCTCAACAGCAACAGCAGCAGTGGGGTGCAACATCAATGCCTCCCCCACTGCCCCCGCCTCCGCATCAGGCCCACACTGCCTTCACGCCGCCCCAGTTCTCTCCGCCCTCGGCGTACGGATCGTGGGATCAGTCCAGCCTTATCGCTGCCCTTAACCAGATGGCGATTCAGGGGTCTAACTCCTGGGTCATGGACAGCGGAGCGACATCCCACATGTCCTCCAACGACGGTATTCTTCTTTCCCGTCTTCCAACTCCACCGTCCTCCATCACGGTTGGCAACGGACAATCTATTCCTATTCTTAGTCGTGGCACATCTTTTTTACCAATAGTTGATCGTCCTTTTCATCTTGATAATGTTCTTGTCGCTCCTCAACTCACCCGTAATATGTTATCTGTCCGTCAGCTTACTCGCGACAATAATTGTTCAATTGAGTTTGACGCCTCTGGTTTTTCTGTTAAGGATCTCAAGACCAAGACGGTTCTCCTTCGGTGCAATAGCAGCGGGGATCTCTACACCATCCCACACCACCCTCCTCCTCGTTGTCATGTCGCCGTCGTCTCCCCGGAGCTGTGGCACTCCCGCCTTGGTCATCCCGCACCCGCTGTCGTTGCTACTCTAAATAAACTTTCAGCTATCCAGTGTAATAAAGCAGCTCGCCGCATTTGTTATGCTTGCCAGCTCGGTAAACATACTAGGCTGCCGTTTACTAGTTCGGTCTCTAGGACATCAGCACCTTTCGAACTCGTTCATTGTGATGTTTGGACCTCTCCTGTTGCGAATATTTCCGGTTATAAATTTTACCTTGTGTTAGTTGATGATTATACACATTATTGTTGGACGTTTCCCCTTCACCATAAATCTGAAGTTCATGACCACCTCATTGTTCAGTTTGTCGCTTACGCTCACACACAATTCAGTTTACCTCTACGCTGTTTTCAGGCAGATAACGGCACCAAGTTCATCAACAATGCCACCAACGCCTTTTTGGCTAGTCGCGGCATCCTTCTTCGCACCTCGTGCCCCTACACATCTGCTCAGAATGGCAAGGCTGAGCGCATGCTCTACACTTTGAACAATGGCGTTCGCACACTTCTGATTCATGTTGCCATGCCTCCACCTTATTGGGTCGAAGCTCTCCACCGCCGTGTTTCTCACAAACCGACGGCCGTCCTCCTCCACAAATAACGGTATACCCTATCAACTTCTCCACAACAAGATACCCGATTACTCCATCCTTCGGGTTTTCGGTTGCCTATGCTACCCCAACCTTAGTGCCACGACTCGCCACAAATTATCTCCTCGCTCCACGGCGTGTCTTCCTCGGTTACCCTCCTTCGCAGAAGGGATACCGATGTCTTGACCTCTCTAGTCGCAAGATCATCATCTCGCACCACGTTATTTTCGATGAGACTCACTTTCCGTTTGCGGCCTCAAAACCCCAACCGGATTCTTTTGATTTTCTGTTACAGGATGTTCTTCCCGCGCCTGCTCCGTCCACCTCGGGCGCAGAGCAAACGCGGGCCTTGGAGGAAAACGGCGACCCTATCGGGTTCGATCCTGCGATTCTGTGGCACGGCGCCGCCCACAGGATGTCCAGGGCGCAGCAGCAGGCCACGGCTCCAGCGCTGCAGCAGCCGCCCCGACAAGCCGCGGCCACAGCGCCTCCGCCAGCCGTCCCTGTTGCCCCTGTGCGGCAGCAGTACGGCGTCTTCTACAGCCACCGGCCGGTACCTGCTGCACAGCCCCCGCCGGCGGTGCCTTCGGCTCCAGCGCTCCAGGAGGTGGTGCAGCCGCCCCCGTACAGCAGGCGACTGTACCCCAGGTTCCCGAGACCTCTGCACGGACGACTCGTGCCCAGACGGGCTCTCTGCCGCCGCCCATGCAGCGGTACGGCTTCACCGCGGTGGTCTTCGGTCTGGCCTCGCCACTGCCAGGCAATTCTCGTGTCGCGCTTGCCGATCCAACTTGGCGCGCGGCAATGGCTAACGAGTACAAGGCGCTCATGGACAATGGCACCTGGCGTCTGGTCCCTCACCGCCTCGTGCCAACGTCATCACCGGCAAGTGGGTCTTCAAGCACAAGTATCACGCTGACAGCTCTCTGGCTTGTCATAAAGCCAAATGGGTCGTTCGTGGGTTCTCGCAGCGGTACGGCGTCGACTACGACGAGACGTTCAGCCCGGTTATCAAACCGGCCACCATCCGGGCTGTTCTCAGCATCGCCGCCTCTCGCTCATGGCCGATTCATCAGCTGGACGTGAAGAACGCCTTTCTTCACGGTCATCTGAATGAGACCGTCTACTGCCAGCAGTCGCCCGGCTTCGTCGACCCGGCGGCTCCCGACCACGTCTGTCTCCTGCAAAAGTCTTTGTACGGACTTAAGCAGGCGCCCAGGGCGTGGCACCAGCGTTTCTCTGGTTTTGTCCAGTGGTCCGGCTTCACTGCCTCGACCTCTGATACGTCCCTTTTTGTTTACAAAGCGGGTGCAGACATCGCCTACTTACTGCTCTACGTCGACGACATCATCCTGACAGCCTCGTCGACCCAGCTTCTTCGTCGCATCACCGAGCTCCTTCACTCTGAGTTCGCCATGACTGATCTCGGGGATCTTCATCACTTCCTCGGGATCTCTGTCACGCGTTCTGCGGATGGCCTCTTCCTGTCTCAGCGGCAGTACGCTGTGGATCTGCTCCAGCGCGCCGGCATGACTAAGTGTCACTCTACGGCGACTCATGTTGACACTCAGGCCAAGCTCTCTGCCACGGACGGCGCTCCAGTGGCAGATGTCACTCAGTACCGCAGCCTCGTCGGTGCACTGCAGTACCTCACGCTGACTCGTCCGGACCTCGCTTATGTTGTTCAGCAGGTTTGCCTCTTCATGCACGACCCACGCGAGCCTCATCTGGCGATGCTCAAGCGTGTCCTGCGGTATGTCAAGGGCACCCTCTCCACTGGGCTTCACATCGGCACAGGCGGCATCACCAGCTTGGCTGCCTACTCCGATGCTGATTGGGCTGGTTGTCGTGACTCTCGGCGCTCCACTTCTGGCTACTGTGTCTTCCTAGGCGACAACTTAGTATCTTGGTCCTCTAAGCGACAAACTACGGTTTCTCGTTCGAGTGCGGAGGCTGAGTATCGTGCTGTTGCGCACGCTGTGGCTGAGACTTGTTGGCTTCGTCAGCTACTTCAGGAGCTTCATGCACCCATCTCTTCGGCGTCGATTGTCTACTGCGACAATGTCAGTGCTATCTACATGACTGTGAATCTAGTTCATCATCGTCGCACGAAGCATATTGAGATAGATATACACGTCGTTCGTGAGAAGGTTGCTTTGGGACAGGTTCGGGTGCTCCATGTTCCATCGTCTCATCAGTTCACGGGCATTATGACCAAAGGGTTACCTGTACAGCTGTTCACTGACTTTAGGTCCAGTCTTTGTGTTCGTGACACTCCCGCTTAGACTAAGGGAGGGTGTTAGAATATAATTGTAACAGCCGACATGGGCATCCAGCCCATTGGCCTTGTATATTGTAACCATAGCATAGCATGTCTAGGATTAGTACCGTACTGGTAATTGTACATGTACTGCAAGCCATAACCGGCTATATAATGAAGGTTACCCCCCTGATTATGGTGTGCAGTGTTTCTACAGCGTGGATGCCTGGCACGGCAGCGAGCCTCTCCGCTACAGGACGATGGCCAACATTCTGGGGGAGCAGCTTACTCCCCCACCGGCGACCCGCCTCTTCGCCGAGCTCAATCTAACCCTTTCAGGAGAACCTGCTTCCTACGGCGAGGCGAAAGGCGATCCTGCCTGGGAGGCGGCCATGAAGCAGGATCTGCGAGCTGTCGAGCAGAACCGCACCTGGGAACTGGTGCGCCTTCCCGCCGGCCACCGCCCCATTTCACTCAAATGGGTGTACAAGCTGAAGAAGGATCAGACCGGCGCTGTGATCAAGCACAAGGCTCGGCTTGTGGCGCGCGGTTTCGTCCAGAAGGAAGGGATCGACTACGACGACGCGTTCGCCCCTGACGCTCGCATGGAGTTTGTCCGAGTAATGCTTGCGCTGGCCGCTGAAGAGGGCTGGCCTGTCCATCACATGGACGTGAAGTCCGCTTTCCTCAATGGAGAGCTCAAAGAAGAGGTGTACGTCCAGCAACCGCCCGGCTTCGCCGTTGCTGGAGAAGAAGACAAGGTCTATCGACTTCACAAGGCGATGTATGGTCTCCGTCAGGCGCCAAGGGCGTGGAACGTCAAACTGGACACAACCCTTAAGCAGATGGGCTTCGAGCAAAACAGCCATGAGGCTGCAATGTACCGGAGGGGCACCGGTGGCTCAATCCTGCTGGTCGGGGTGTATGTCGATGATCTGATCATCACTGGCGCAAGGGAGCAAGTCGTGGAAGCGTTCAAGGCTCAGATGAAGACTACCTTTGACATGAGTGACTTGGGGCTCCTGAGTTTCTATCTCGGAGTCGAGGTCCACCAGAGCTCCGATGGGATCACCCTGCGCCAGACTCACTACGCCAAGAGGATCTTGGAGTTGGGTGGCATGGCTGAATGCAAGCCAGCAGCCACACCTATGGAAGAGAGACTTCGACTGAGCAAGCACAGCACGACTGCTGAAGTGGACTCCACCCAGTACCGGCGAATTGTTGGCAGTCTGCGCTATCTTGTTCACACAAGGCCAGATCTTGCCTTTGCTGTTGGGTTCGTGAGCAGGTTCCTGGAACGGCCAACTGAAGAACACCAGCAAGCAGTGAAGCGCCTACTGAGGTATGTGGCTGGCACCACAGAGTATGGACTCCATTTCACCAAGGCACCCTCTGTTGCTCGATTCATAGGGTATTGTGACTCAGACTTGGCTGGAGATATTGACACAAGTAAGAGCACAACTGGAAGCTTGTTCTTCCTTGGAAATTGTTTGATCAGCTGGCAGTCCATCAAGCAAAGAGTGGTGGCTTTGTCTAACTGTGAAGCTGAGTATGTGGCAATGACAACATCAGCAACACAAGCACTCTGGCTATCTAGATTGCTGGCTGAGATGTTGGAAAAGGAAGTTGACACAGTGGACTTGAAGGTTGATAACTAGTCTGCACTTGCCCTTACCAAGAACCTTGTGTTCCATGACAGGAGCAAGCACATCAGAACCAAGTTCCATTTCATCAGAGACTGCATTGCAGAGGGAAGCATCATGCCTGATTTCATCCCTATTGCAGATCAGTTGGCAGACATACTGACCAAGGCTCTTGGAAGAATCAAGTTTGAAGAGATGAGAAGCAGAATTGGGCTCAAGGAGATAACCAAGACAAGTGGCAGTAAAGTTTAGGGGAGAATTGATAGATAAACCCTGTTGCATTAGCATAGCAATTAGCTTAACATAGTCATAGATAGCATCTACTTTCAGTTTTGCTTTAGCCTCTGCTTTTCCCTTTACCCCTTTTTGTAAGATACCTTAGGTATATGCTCTAGTGAGCTTCTTGTAACTCAAGTTTGCTTTTGGCTATATAATAGAAAGGGGACTAGCCCACAAGACTGCAATCTGCAGCACCAAATCTCACCTCTCCACTGTTCCATTGCCAACACAAAGATGCCACTCTGAAGACTGATGTCTCAAATTCTGATGTTCCAAGACCTAAGTAAGCTTTCTAGGAAAGCATGACTAGATAGAGGAATACACAAATACACGGTAAGAGGTTGCACAGAAGCAATTTGGGCATTAGCCTACATAATGAATAAGTCCATGGCCAGTCCTGATAACGCAGGCAAAAAAACGTCATACAGGATGCGGGCGGCAGGAAAACGCAGGCGCGCGGGATAAAGGGCTGGGAGAAGAGCAGGCACGCGAGAAAACCAGTCGCGCAGGGATAGAGAGGAACGCGAGAGAAATATGAGAGATAGAGAGAGGAGCGTGGAAATCTGAGAGAGTGGAGCGTGGGAGAAATCAGAGAGCAAAGATAGGAGCTCTCGCGGGGAAGACGGGCCTTCCTACTCGCCCGCGCAAACACGTTTGCCCATGCCGCCGGGAGAAGCTGTGACGCCTCCGCCTGCCCTCTTATGCATTCGCGCGAGCAGCAGCCGCTGGCGGGCTGCTGTTTCCCCGCCGCCGCCTCTGCTCCTCCATCGAGCAGGACACGAGCCGCCTCCTCCAGTATCCCCTCGAGCAGAGCAGGACCCGAGCCGCCTCTTCCAGCCTCCCCTCGAGCGGGACACAACTGCCTCCTCCAGTTTCCCCTCGAGCGGGACACAGCCAGGTCCAGCTAATTACTCTGATCTGTATTTTTCTACTTGCCTCTAGTCTCCTCTGTCTTCTCTCGAGCAGGACAACATGTTGATATATTTATATTTGCTTTGCTTGCAGTGCTCAGTGCTCAGTGCTCAGTGCTCAGTGCTCCTCAGTGCTCAGTGCTCAGTGCTCAGTGCTCAGTGCTATAGTCTATACTACTGTTGGATGACCGGAAGGCGTCGCCTCACCTTATGCCTTACTCGCTTAAGCGTAACGCGGTAGTTGGTTGCCACGCCTCGCTTTACCGCCTTAAAAAGAATGGATCCTGTTGGAATGTGTGACAGGCCCATGTATGCCTATACTATATTGCTACCCTTCTAGGGTTAGCCCAAGTAATCTAATCACTCTATTCAGCATGGTATCAAGCTAGGGTTAGGGTTCGCTTCTCTCCCTCCCTCCCTCCGTCTTCCTCCATCCGCCAGGCTGCAGACTGCCGTCGGTGGCCACCACAGCCGCCATGGCCGGCAGGCCCTCTTCCCCAGGTGGCCCTCCTCCTCCCCCACCCCCCTCTGGCTGGGCGCAGGTTCCCGCGCGCGGCGGCGGCCCCGACATCGCCGCGGGGGCCCTCGCGAGGTTCCTCACGGGCGGAGCTGGCCAGCTCGTCGCCGGGGGTCGTGCTGGCGCAAGTACTACCGGCACCTCTGCCGCCACCGCTGTTGCTGCCAGGGGGCTCGGGATGCCTCTAGCGGACGGGGGCGGCGCCTCCGACATGGGTGCTGCCGCCGCCGCTACCATGGCCGCAGCCCATGCTGCTGCTGCCGCCGGCCTCGGACAGCAGCTGGCTGGCGCGAGCGCGGCTGGCTCGGGCGCTACCATTGCCCCCACTACTGCAGCCACCGCAGCCACAGCCGCTGCGCGCTTCTGGCCCGCGCTTGGCGCCGGCGTTCCCCTACCCAGCACCGGCACCGGGGGCGTCTCTTTTCCCGCCCCACTGTTGTTGCCGCCAAAGCCACTGCCGCAGCAAGCTTCTGGCCCGCGTCGGCGCAGGTGTTCCCCTGCCCAGCGCTGGCACGGGTCGCACCTCCTTCCCCACTCCACCTCCTATACCACACCCTACGGCACCACCCGACTGCACCCTTGTCGTGGCTCTCATCGCCGCCCGGGTCGCTGCTGCGGAGGGCTAGGCTCGCCTGCACGTGGCGGCCCAAGCCTGGGAGCGCGAGCGTGATGCGGCCGACGTCCTCGCTCGTCAGCTCGTTGCGGCGGAGCAGCTACTTGACCCTGTCATGGAGGAGCTCACTCAGGGCCTTCAGCCTGGGTCCCTTCCCGCTCCGGGGTCCTCGTCTACCCTGGCCGCCACTCCTCCGCCCCATCCGTCCGCTCCGCCAGCGTCGTCCTGTCTGGGTCCTCCTTCTCCCGAGCCGAGCGGGGATGGGGGGGCCGTGGCGGCCGCCGTCGACGCCGGGGGGGCGTGGTGGTGCATCGATGCCACCACGGGGTGCACCCTGGCCCATGTGGTCCTTCCAGGCCACCGGTGGCGAGCCTCGTCCACCGGCGGCCATGCTCGCCGGCGACCTCCCGTTAGCCCCACTCTCGTCACCGTGGGCTCCACCTCCCGGGATCGCGGCCGGGCCTGTCGGTTGGGACCCGACGGCCGTGACTCGCTCCTTCGGCACCATGACCGTCACTCCTTCCGCCGGCCGTGACTAGATCGCTGACTCGGGTGCCACTTTCCACACCACTCCCGATCGCAGTCTCCTCTCCTCTGTTCATCCTCCTACTCCCTCTCATCCGTCGTCCATCATGGTCGCAAATGGTTCGTGTCTTCCTGTCACTTCCGTGGGTGCCGCTCACACTCATGGTCCTTTTCGTCTTCCTGATGTCCTAGTGGCTCCCTCTATGGTTCACAACCTCCTTTCCATTCGTCAGTTTACATCTGACAATTCTTGTTCTGTTAAGTTTGATGGATAAGTCTGTTGGTGGCCTGGTGTGGGTCTGTAAAGGTGCTTCCCTGCGAGGACAGCATCTTGGCATCTTGGACTGGTTGTTTGTATTGTTGTCCCTGCGAGGACAGCATCTTGGCATCTTGGACTGGTTGTTTGTACTGTTGTCCTGCGAGGACAGCATCTTGGCATCTTGGACTGGTTGTTTGTACTGCTGTCCCTGCGAGGACAGCATCCTAACCGCACTAGGACAGTGCTGCTGTCCTACAGAGGACAACGCTTTAGACTAGCATCTCAGACTAGCATTTGGCATATTCCGGGCTGGCTAGCAGCCTATAAGTATGTACCCCAACCCTTCAGGCAGGGTATGGCATTGTGTTTGTGTTTGTGAGTAAGAAAACAGAAAATTGCCCCAAACTCTCAGTGTCATCCTCTCTCCGATGAGAGTAAGAATTCTGCTACTTCCTAGTGTGAGAATTCAGCGACTAACAAGTGGTATCAAAGCCGTAATTTCCTGTAGCCTGAGCATCTCCTGCTCAACTCCCTCTCCAGCCTCGCTCCCAACCTTGCAGCAGCCACAGCGACGAGCAGCAGCAGCTCCGGCTGCCTCTGTTCAAGCTCCCCCCTCTGTTCAGCCAAGCAGCAGCTCGTCAGAAGTTGTTCCATCTCCACGCAGCAGCCCCTCGCTGGTGTGCCATGTCCGCAGGACAGTCTCAGCGCTCGGTCACCTCGAGCACGCAGCGTCGGCAGACGGCCGAGCTCGCTGCGGCAGAGGAACGCGAGCGAACGGCCAAGGAGACTGCTGCTGCGGCGGCAATAGCGTCGAGGCTGGCAGCGGCAGAGCTGGCAGCAGCCAAGGCGGAGGCGGAAGCAGCGGCTGCAGCGCGTGCAGCAGCAGCAGAGGTCGAGGCTCTGCGCAGCAGCAATGGCAGCTCCATCGCTGCCGACGACGGCGCTAATGCAGACCTCGAGTTGCTGGAAAGGGAGGCAGCGCGAGGACGAGCTGCGCAGTGGGCCTGCACACGCCCATGAGCGTGTTGGCAGCCCAGACAGGCGCGGGCGCGCCGGTGGCGCTCTTGGTCAAGGCAACCACGGCGGTGGCGCTCCTGGAGGAGGAGCGCACGACGGCGACATACGGGTCAACAGAGAGCGCGGCCTTCACAGGAGACGCGACTCTCCCTCCCCGGTTCGGTATCGTGGTCACCACGAATACCAGGCTGTTGTCAGGGATTTCGCCCCCGGCGGCGGGTGGCCTACCCTCACCAAGACCAACTACGTCGAGTGGGCTGCGGTGATGAGGGTAAGGCTCCAAGTGCGGCACATGTGGGATGCAGTCCGATACGGCGACGTCGACTACGACCAAGATCGACGGGCGCTGGATGCTCTCATTGCTGCAGTCCCGCCCGAGATGCAGTTTTCGCTTACCAACAAGCGGACTGCCAAGGAGGCTTTGGATGCCATCGCTGCAGTACGCATTGGCAGCGACCGTGCTCGCAAGTCTACCTTGCAGGCACTACGCAAGGAGTGGGAGAACCTGACCTTCAAGCCAGGTGAGGACGTCGATGACTTTGCTCTCCGCCTCAACACTCTGTTGCAGAAAATGGTGCAGTTCGGCGACGACACCTACGACGAAGAGAGAGCTATGGAGAAGCTTTTCCGCTGCGTCCCCGACAAGTACAAGCAGATGGCTCGCTCAATCGAGTCTCTGCTGGATCTCTCCACGATGACGATCGAGGAGGCGTTGGGTCGCCTCAAGGTCGTTGACAGCGATGAGCCACAGCGCTCCTCGGGACCCGTCACCATTGGCGGGAAGCTCCTCCTCACTCGGGAGCAGTGGGCTGCCGGCCAAGGTGACAGGAAGAAGGGGGAGCCTTCTTCCACGACGGACGGTCGCAAGCGCGGCAAGCCGCGCAAAGCCGCCCAGGCAGGGGCGCGAGGACGTGCCGAGGGCGACGACCGTGGAGGCGCCCAGGGCAGTGCCGCTGGCAAGCAAAAGCCGCCACGAGACGAACCTTGCTTCAACTGCGGCAAACTTGGTCATTGGACCAAGGAGTGCCGACAGCCACGACGCGCCCAAGCCCACGTCGCGCAAGCGGAGGAGGTGGAGCAGCCGGCTTTGTTCATTGCTCATGCGAGCATAGAACTACCTCCAGCGGCACCAGTCGCAGCGGCTCTCCTCCACCTTGACGAGCCAAAAGCACATGCCCTCCTCGGTGACAGTTCTGGCAACGACAAGACCGATGGGTGGTGCCTCGACACCGGCGCTACCCACCACATGACCGGGCGGCGGGAGTTCTTCTCCGAGCTCGACTCAGGCGCCCGAGGCACCGTCAAGTTCGGGGACGCCTCCGCCGTGGAGATCAAAGGCGTCGGCTCCGTCGTCTTCGTCGCCAAGACTGGTGAGCACAGGCTACTCACCGGTGTCTACTACATCCCCGCGTTGAGGAACTCCATCATCAGCTTGGGACAGCTGGATGAGAACGGATCGCACGTAGAGATCGAGCACGGGGTGCTGCGCATCTGGGATCATCGACACCGACTCCTTGTCAAGGTCAACAGGAGCAACCGCCTCTACGTCCTTCACGCACAAGTGGCGCAACCTCTCTGTCTTGCAGCCCGCCGCGACGATGATGCTTGGTGGTGGCACGAGCGCTTTGGGCACCTCAACTTTGAGGCCCTGAGGCAGCTTGGCAGCAAGGCGATGGTGCGGGGCATGCCGCACGTCGGCCATGTGGAGCAGTTCTGTAACACCTGCGTCCTCACCAAGCAGCGGCGGCTCCCTTTCCCTCGCCAGGCGAGCTTCCGCGCCAAGGAGAAGCTGGAGCTCGTACACGGTGATCTCTGTGGCCCCGTGACACCGGCTACACCTGGAGATCGGCGCTACTTCCTCCTCCTCGTCGACGACATGTCCCGCTACATGTGGGCTGTCCTACTCGACGTCAAGGCAGCCGCGGCGGACTCCATCAAGCGCCTTCAAGTTGCTGCAGAGGCAGAGTGCGGACGCAAGCTTCGGGTCCTACGCACGGACAACGGCGGCGAGTTCACGGCGGCCGAGTTCGCGGCATACTGCGCCGATGAGGGGATCCACCGCCACTTCTCCGCGCCGTACACTCCGCAGCAGAACGGCGTTGTTGAGCGCCGCAACCAGACAGTGGTGGCCGCCGCCCGTGCCCTCCTCAAGCAGAGACGGATGCCGGCGATCTACTGGGGTGAGGCGGTGATGACTGCTGTTCACTTGCTCAACCGCTCCCCCACCAAGGCCCAAGACGGCAAGACGCCATACGAGGCCTGGCACGGGCGCAAGCCCTCGGTAAGCCACCTACGCGTCTTCGGCTGCCTGGTCTTCGTTAAGGAGCTCAACCACGTCAGCAAGCTCGACGACCGGAGTACGCCAGGGGTCTTCATCGGTTACGCGGAGGGTGCCAAGGCCTACCGCGTCCTCGACCCGGTGACACGGCGAGTGCGCATCACGCGCGATGTCGTGTTCGACGAAGGGCGAAGCTGGACGTGGGGTAAGATTGTGGACGACTGCTCGACTCCGACGACCAGCGACTTCGTCGTCGACTACGTCCATTTCAAGGGAGCGGGGGGAGCTAGCAGCTCGTCTTCACCGAGCTCACCTACCTCACCACCTCATTCGCCACCACCACCTCCACCACCAGCTCCGGCGAGTCCACCGCCGGCCACGCCTCGTTCTCCTACACCGGTACCTACTTCGGGTTCGGCACCGGCAGCTTCGGCCCACGACGAACAGCGCACGGTGGAGTTCGTCACTCCGCTGTCCAACGACGAGGATCGCATCGACGCCTACCATGACGACGAGCCTTTGCGTTACCGTACCATGGACGACCTCCTCGGTGAGCAGCCGGTCCCTGAACCGGCACAGCGCGACTGCGAGGCGGAGCTGCACCTCGCACAGGACGACGGCGAGCCTCGTTCCTTCGCTGCGGCGGAGAGAAACGCGGCATGGCGTGCCGCGATGCAGGAGGAGATGGACGTTGTCGAGCGGAACAAGACGTGGGAGCTGGCTGACCTTCCAGTCGGTCATCGCGCGATCACCCTTAAGTGGGTGTTCAAGCTGAAGAGGGATGAAGCCGGTGCCATCGTCAAGCACAAGGCGCGCTTGGTGGCACGCAGTTTTGTGCAACAGGAGGGGATCGACTTCAACGATGCTTTCGCTCCTGTGGCACGTATGGAGTCCGTGCGACTCCTCGCGCTAGCTGCTCAGGAGGGCTGACATGTTCATCACATGAATGTGAAGTCAGCGTTCCTCAACGGCGACTTGGAGGAGGAGGTCTACGTGCACCAGCCGCCAGGGTTCACAATCCCCGGCAAGGCGGGCAAGGTGTTCCACCTGCGCAAGGCCCTCTACGGCTTGCGGCAGGCACCGAGGGCGTGGAATGCCAAGCTGGATTCCACGCTCAAGGGGATGGGCTTCGCGCAAAGCCCGCACGAGGCGGCTATCTACCGGCGGGGCAATGGGGGAAATGCCTTGCTGGTGGGTGTCTACGTCGACGACTTGGCGATCACCGGCGTCAAGGATAAAGAGGTGGCGGCGTTCAAGGAACAGATGAAGGCCACCTTTCAGATGAGTGACCTGGGGCCTCTCTCCTTCTACCTGGGGATCGAGGTGCACCAGGGCAACTCCGGGATCACGCTTCGACAGACTACCTACGCCAAGCGCGTTGTTGAGCTAGCTGGGCTCACCGACTCAATCCAGCTCTCACTCCGATGGAGGAGAGGCTGAAGCTCAGCCGTGATAGCACGACGGAGGTGGACGCTACGCAGTACCGGCATCTTGTGGGGAGCCTTCGCTACCTCGCCCACACACGCCCGGACTTGGCGTTCTCTGTCGGCTACGTTAGTCGGTTCATGCAGCGACAGACGACGGAGCACCAGCAGGCTGTGAAGAGGATCATCCGCTATGTTGCGGGGACCCTCGACCACAGTCTCTACTACCCGAGGTGTCCCGGCGCGGCGCACTTCATCGGGTACAGCGACAGCGACCACGCCGGCGACATCGACACCAGCAAGAGCACCAGCGGGACTCTCTTCTTCCTCGGCAAGTGCCTTGTTAGCTGGCAGTCGGCCAAGCAGCAGGTGGTGGCCCTGTCCAGCTGTGAGGCCGAGTACATAGCGGCCTCCACCGCTTCGACCCAGGCACTCTGGCTTGCTCGGCTGCTAGGTGATCTCCTCGGGAGAGATGCTCAAGCGGTGGAACTCAGGGTGGACAACAAATCCGCCCTGGCCCTGGCAAAGAATCCCGTTTTCCATGAACGGAGCAAACACATCCGGGTGAGGTATCACTTCATCCGTGGCTGTTTGGACGATGGGAGCATCGAGGCGAGCTACATCAACACCAAGGATCTGCTCGCGGATCTACTCACCAAGCCCCTTGGGAGGATCACGTTTCTCGAGCTTTGCTCCAGGATCGGGATGGTCCAACCTTCCCACAAGACGGCGCACAAGACTTAGGGGAGAATGATGGATAAGTCTGTTGGTGGCCTGGTGTGGGTCTGTAAAGGTGTTGTCCCTGCGAGAACAGCATCTTGGCATCTTGGACTGGTTGTTTGTACTGTTGTCCCTGCGAGGACAGCATCTTGGCATCTTGGACTGGTTGTTTGTACTGTTGTCCTTGCGAGGACAGCATCTTGGCATCTTGGACTGGTTGTTTGTACTGCTGTCCCTGCGAGGACAGCATCCTAACCGCACTAGGACAGTGCTGCTGTCCTACAGAGGACAACGCTTTAGACTAGTATCTCAGACTAGCATTTGGCATATTCCGGACTGGCTAGCAGCCTATAAGTATGTACCCCAACCCTTCAAGCAGGGTATGGCATTGTGTTTGGGTTTGTGAGTAAGAAAACAGAAAATTGCCCCAAACTCTCAGTGTCATCCTCTCTCCGATGAGAGTAAGAATTCTGCATTCTGCTACTTCCTAGTGTGAGAATTCAGCGACTAACAAAGTTTGACTCCTCTGGTCTTACTGTGAAGGATTTGGCTTCCCGGCGTCCTCTTCTCCGATGTGATAGCACGGGCCCCTTTACACCCTTCGGTTTCCTGCGTCCACTTCTTCCGCTTCGTCCTCCGCTTCGTCAGCTGCTTTCGCCACCACTACTTCCTCCACTACTTGGCACCGGCGTCTCGGGCATCCTGGCCGTTCCGCCGTTCCGCTCTGACACAGCTCAGTCGGAGCTCCGTCGTTCCTTGTACCCGGTCTCATGATGAGCACTTGTGTCATGCGTGTCAGTTGGACCGTCATGTTCGTCTTCTGTTTCCTACCTCCACTTCACACACTTCACATGCGACCCATATTTTTTATCTTCTTCATTGCGACCTATGGACGTCTCCTGTCATGAGCATTTCTGGTTTACAAGTATTGTCTTGTCGTGCTTGACGATTTCTCTCATTATTCTTGGACTTTTCCTTTGTGTGCCAAGTCTGATGCTTTCTCCACGCTTCTCCACTTTTTCGCCTGGGTGTCTACTCAGTTCGGTCTCACCATCAAGGTCGTCCAGTGTGACAATGGGCGTCAGTTCGATAACCACACCTGTCGGGCCTTCTTCCTTTCTCACCGTATGCAGATACGCATGTCGTGTCCCTATACCTCCTCCCAGAACGGTAAGGCTAAGCGCATGATTCGCACCACGAACGACACCATGCGCACCCTTCTGTTCCAGGCTTCACTTCCTGCTCGCTTATGGGCTGAGAGTCTCCACACCTCCACCTACCTCCTTAACCGCCTACCTTCCTTTGCTTGTCCAGCTCCCACTCAACACCACGCTCTCTTCGGTAATCCCCCTCGTTACGACCACCTTCGTGTCTTCGGGTGTGCGTGTTACCCTAACACCACTGCCACCGCTCCCCACAAGCTGGCACCCCGTTCGACTTAGTGTGTCTTCCTCGGGTACTCCCCGGATCACAAGGGGTACCATTGCTTCGATCTCACCTCTTGTCAGGTCCTCATCTCTCGCCACGTGGTGTTTGACGAGTCTGTCTTCCCTTTCTCCACCACCTCACCCACCACTACCACCTCAGACCCTGACGACCTCTTCTTCTTGTTTCCCACTGACATGGTGGACCAGTTACCTTTGTCATTGTTTCCTACAGGTACTACTCCTCCGTGCCCCTCGCCGGGTCCGGACACGCGCCCTGTGCCCGATGCGGGGCCATCGGATGCGTAGCCGTCGGCCCCGAGACCCGCTGCTTCTATGGTTCCGCCACCGCCTGTTCCAGCTACGCGGTTCGTGTTAGTAAAGTGAGACTCAGATTTTATGCTAGGGCTGAATTGCCTCTAGGCTTTGCTCCCCTTTATATACACTAGAGCTCAATAGAGCTTCTTGGGATACAAGTTTGCTTTAGAGTAAATATTCCTAATGATGTAAAGTAAAGCTAGCCTAAAGCATAAAGAAATTGTCTAAGACTGAAAATAGAGACTACCAACTAAAGTGTACTAAAGTGCTCTAAAAGCAAAGGCTTAACCATCAATTCTCCCCCTAAGCCTTGCTTCATCTTGTCTTGACAATCTTCATGAGTCCAATCTTGCTTCTCATCTCTTCAAACTTGGTCTTTCCAAGTGTCTCGGTGAGAATATCTGCAAGTTGCTCATTTGTGCAGATGTGATCTGCCTTGATGCTCCCTTCATCCATGCAATCTCTGATGAAGTGGAATTTTGTCCTGATGTGCTTACTCCTGTCATGGAACACAGGGTTCTTGGCAAGAGCTAATGCAGACTTGTTGTCCACCTTCAACTCCACAACTTCCACTCTTCTTTCCAGTAAGTCAGCCAACAACCTTGATAGCCAGAGTGCCTGAGTTGCTGCTGTAGTCATGGCCAGATACTCAGCTTCACAGCTTGAGAGTGCCACTACCCTTTGCTTGACAGACTGCCAACTGACCAAGCTATTGCCTAGGAAGAAGAGACAGCCAGTAGTACTCTTGCTGGAATCAATGTCTCCAGCAAGATCTGAGTCACAGTAGCCCAAGAACCTTGCTGAATTTGGTGCCTTGGTGAAGTGGAGGTCATAGTCAAGGGTATTTGCCAAGTACCTGAGAATCATCTTGACTGCCATTTGATGTTCATTGGTGGATCTCTCCAAGAACCTACTCACAAATCCCACTGAAAAAGCTAGGTCTGGCCTAGTGTGGACCAAGTACCTCAAGCTTCCAACCAATCTTCTGTATTGTGTTGGATTCACTTCTTCTGCTGTGCTTTCCTTTCTCAGCTTCAATCTCTCCTCCATTGGAGTGGTAGCAGGGTTGCAATCAGCCATGCTTCCCAACTCCACTATCCTTTTGGCATAGTGGCTCTGCCTCAGAGTGATTCCACTCCTGCCTTGCTACACTTCTACTCCAAGGTAGAAACTGAGCAACCCAAGGTCACTCATCTCAAAGATGGTCATCATCTCTGTCTTGAAAGCTTTCACTTCCTCCTTGACTCCAGTGATGATCAAATCATCCACATAGACTCCAACCAGAAGGACAGAGCCATTGGAGCCTCTTCTGTAGATAGCAGCTTCATGGTTGCTCTAAACAAACCCCATCTTCTTCATGGTTGAGTTCAGCTTTGCATTCCAAACCCTGGGTGTCTGCCTCAGCCCATACAGTGCCTTGTGGAGAAGATAAACCTTACCTTCTTCTCCTGGGACAGCAAACCCAGGTGGTTGCTGCACATAGACCTCCTCCTTGAGCTCCCCATTGAGGAATGTCGACTTGACATCCATGTGGTGGACTTCGTTGACTCTTCTCATCCTGATATGGTCTGTCGGCTCAACAAGTTCCTCTACGGCCTCAAGCAGGCGCCTCGGGCTTGGTATTCTCGGTTTGTTGCCTTCTTGCTGACACTTGGCTTTGTGGAGGCCAAGTCAGATACGTCTCTGTTTATCTATCTCCATGGAGATGAGACTGCCTATCTGCTGCTATATGTTGATGACATTGTGCTGACGGCCTCGAGTCCGTCTCTCCTCCGGCGCATCATCACCTCTCTTCAGCAGGAGTTTGCTATGAAGGATCTGGGTGTGCTGCATCACTTCCTCGGGGTCACAGTTGAGCCTCGTCCCACCGGACTCCTCCTTCACCAGCGACAGTACACTCTTGACATCCTGGAGCGAGCTAGGATGACTGACTGGAAGCCCTGCTCCACTCCAGTTGACACTCAGGCCAAGCTGTCAGAGGCCGAGGGCACCCCACTAACAGACCCCACTGCTTACCGGAGTCTTGTCGGTGCACTTCAGTACCTCACCTTCACCAGGTCGGACGTCACCTATGCAGTGCAGCAGATATGTCTCCACATGCATGATCCTCGCGAGCCACACCTCACTGCTCTCAAGCGGCTCCTCCGCTACCTCCGCGGCATAGTCGACTACGGCCTTCTACTCCACCAGTCCTCCTCCTCCGAGCTCGTGGTTTACACCGACGCCGACTGGTGTCCAGACACTCGACGCTCCACTTCCGGCTCCGCCGTCTTCCTAGGCGGCAACCTGGTGTCTTGGTCGTCCAAGCGCCAGCCAGTGGTCTCCCATTCCAGTGCCGAAGCGGAGTACCGCGTTGTGGCTAACGGCGTGGCCGAGGCCTCTTGGCTCCGACAGCTTCTTGTTGAGCTCCATAGCCCCCTCTCCCGGAGCACGCTTGTTTACTGCGACAACGTCAGTGCGGTCTACCTCTCCACCAACCCTGTTCAGCACCAGCGGACCAAGCATGTGGAGATCGACCTCCACTTTGTTCAGGAGCGGGTCGCTATCGGTGATGTTCGGGTCCTCCACGTCTCGACCACCTCTCAGTTTGCCGACATCTTCACCAAGGGTCTCCCGTCCTCCACCTTCTCCGAGTTTCGCTCCAGCCTCAACATCACTAGTGTCTAGTTGTGTCTGGGGGGGCTCGTGTGTGTGCTCTTGTTTCTTTCTTGTCCAGTCTGCAACTCCGCTGCGCCGGTAGTTGAGACTGCTGGGGTTGTTGGAATGTGTGTGACAGGCCCATGAGGCCCATGTATGCCTATACCATATTTCTACCCTTCTAGGGTTAGCCCAAGTAATCTAATCACTCTATTCAGCAGATCCAAATGACTGTATCTATCCTTTGGTATAGCCATTGTTGAGGTAGAACCATAGAAACACTTGCTTCATGGAAATGGTTTCTTTGAAACCCTTAAGGATGATCTGTATATAGAGAACACCTACCCTGGACAGTGATGACTGGTAAGCAAAAGGAACGATTTACTGACTTGGGTTCTGTTGTTGTTTAAGTTGTGTGATCAAGCAACTTTTCAGATGATGCCAAGAAGCTGGCAGCAAATACACCGGCTCAACTACAAGAAGAGGCTGCACACAATGCACTAGCTGCAACTGCACCTCAATCAGCAACTGTTTGACAAGTTACTGAATTAAATGTATAATGTTTTTTTTCTAAGAAAAAAGGCTAGTATACTCCTATATGAATCAGAACTGCATATCAGGATTAGCACATAAACACAAATTGAGAATATATGTCCACAAGGAGCTGCTAATTTTACATGAAATCATACATTGGACAATAGCCTGTTACATATAACCTTAGGATTAACAGCCCTTCAATGCCTATTGTGCTTTTTTGCCTAATCGACTTCATGGTAATGGCAGTTATAGCACTTTGAGTATTTTAAACAGTTCAACATGTTAATTAATTCCCAATCTGACTCCTCACTCCTTTATGTACTCACACTATATTGTGAACTTCTACACATGCTCCTTTTATTGTAAAGGTGTGAGAGGATATGCTTCTGATTTATCTGATTATCCCCTATTTGTGTGATATAATTGGTCGCATCGGGAAAGAATAATTCAACAGAGGCTTGTGCACTTGGATTAGTTCATCCTATATACCTATATAGATGGAGACCACTAGTAATCTTTTATTTCTATAAGGCTGCCACCAGAATGAGCCACGTTGCCCAAGAAGTTTAGACCATCTGGTTTATTCATTTGGCTTAATCTCTATCATCCATCCATGTTACTGCCCTTGACACAGTTTCCCCAACCACCATGTCCCTTCATTGAACCTTCTTTGCTCAAACAATTTCATCGTCCACTAAACAAGTCATTTCCCACTACCACAAATTCTAATTCCTTCTCTCACTATACCATGTCATTACCACAGTGTTAAGGGAGCTGAACAGTCGATTGATAGATTTATATACCCTCCTTCGTAAGTCATAGATGAGCAGTCAAGGCACCAACTGGTTGCAGCTACCATGATCCAGAGGCATCCACGCCAAGCCTTCTCTAGCAGTAAGGCCCAATATACAGGTGCCCCAAGTTTTGGACTATTGCATGCCTATAATGCTACATATTCACCATTTTCTTTATCGACACAAATATCATGGTAGGTGGACATATCTGCAGGCCACAAATTTCACTGAGACCCATAATTCCATTCCTGTTGCGTCATGCTAGAGTTAAGGTACTGGTATTGTTGAGGTAATTGCAGGTTCTATTATTTAACAAAAGAACCATTGACTATTCTTTCTAATGTAGTTCTAATGCAAGGTATCTAAATGTTTAGAACTTCAGATACGATTTAGAAGGGAGTGTAAAACTATCAGTTATATCCTCTAATTTTCTCATGATCACTATTGCTCATTCAGTCGTGCTTCCTATTTGTTGAATTCAAGTCACCATTTTTCTTTCTTTATTAATTTTTCAATCATATAGTCATTTAAGTAGCAATTTCTCTGGTTTCAAATGACTGTGAATCAGTATTATTTAACACAATAATCTTAGAAATTTCTGCAGCAACACGCAGGTATCACCCGGTTCCTCTTGATACTGCTGCAAATTTAACTCGTGTACAGTATACACCCATCGATTTGCAAATGCTCAAGATGTCTGTCAATATAAATGGAAGGGGCTGATGTAGATCCACGATTTGGGACAGCAGAATCTAAGATTAGGGGAATAGAGGAATGGCTTACTTCTTCAACTGTAGCTGCTCCTCCAAAATTATCTGCGAACAAGCCACCCGACTAGTAAGAAATCAGAAAGCCAACAAACACTGAACCATTGACGAACCAAGAACGCGTACGAAAGGAGGGGTGTGCCGGGATGCGGACCTTCTCGGTGTAGGCGATTACGGGAGAATCTCGAGCGAGGCCGTCGGGGCCTATCTCCGGCTTCAAGGCCGCTGGATATGACGGCGGCGGCGCCGCCATTTCGCTGGATCTCCTGTGCAGTGTGCACCCGTTTAAACTTTTTCGCTTTAAGGGGTCTTTAGATGCCGTGGCGAAAGTTTTTGTTAGGATCATCCTTCTAATTACGGATGAAAACGGGGCCGATATTTATTCGACCGTCCGTCCGATCGAATTCGTTTAGAGGAGTTTAGACCTCTCTTGTATCCGAGTCCAAAGATTAACATCCGATACCGTATTCGTATCCGAATACTAAAATCGGTATATTTATGACGTCGATATCTAATCGTATCATATCCGATATTTCTTATACTATTCGTATTCGAATCCGAATCCGAATAAAAATATAAAAATAAATACAATATCAGCTATATCCGCCCGTGACATATGAAAATATAATAGTCCAGAGACCATGCATGTAACGATAATTTGTTTACCTACTACCAAGACATCTTGTAGGACCTCTGGAAAGTTAATAAGCCTAGAGGAGGGTGAATAGGCCTGTAAAAAATCAAGGATTTTTTGGATCAGTGTCATTATAATTCTTCAACTTTAGAGATCTGTCATTAAAATTCACCTATTCTAAAATTTGTCACTACAATTTTTCTCCTACCTCATTATTGTCATTTTGTACGTCTTTATGATGTCTGGACCCACGGTCAAGTCGTATATGTATACTCATCTTCTGTATGTACGCAAATACCATTGCTGCTTCTCTCTCCCACAGTCGCTGACGTGTAGGCCCCACACGTCAGCTTCAGCTTCAACCTCTAGCCCTTTTCCTCCTTCAATCTCCTCTCTCCCCACTGTCCAACGAGGGCTGCTGGAGGGGCGGTGGCGGAAGAATGGTTTCTAGTGAGGCATGTGGACAACACAAGAGGCGGCCGTGAGACTAACCTCCCATACGAGACTAGGACACTAGGTAACTTTCAATTGAGGCATTTTATCGAGCAGGCCATAGACACGAGAGGAGCAATGGTCACCAGCGCCGCCGTACGTTGACTGTGGGCACTTTTGGGCCTGCACCGCCGCACGCTGCCCAACAACTGCCCCTGAGCACGACCCTGCACCGCGCACGCACGCAAGCTGTGCAAGGCCAAGTCCGGCAAGCGTGCTAGGTGTCCTCGCCATTATGAAGGTGTGGAGCGACTGGAGCTAACCGTACGTGGAGGCATGTGCGTGAGAAGCTGAAGCCTCGCCGCTGCTCGTGCTTGCTAACCCAACCTCCCCCATCGACGCCATGGCGACACGTAGGGGAGCCACTGCTGTCACGACCCTGCACGTGTGCGAGCTGGAGAGCAGTCGCCGTAGCCATAGCCTCACAGGGGCGCGAGTCTAGCCACCGTTAGCACGGTCATGCACCTGCGAGCCGCTGCCACGCGGGCGTGCAGCAACCGCGTCCCTCTAGCTTTCCGGTGGAGGGAGAGGAGATCGAAGGAGGAGGAAGATTGGAGCTTGAAGAAGAAGCTGACAGTGGGACCCACACGTCAGCGAGTGGGGAGAGAGAAGAAGCGAGGGTATTTTGGTCCATATGGAAGATGGGTACGTATATATGGTCTGACTGTGGGTCCAAATACCCGAAAGATGTAGAAAATGGCAATGATCAGGTAGTACAAGAATTGCAGTGGCGAGTTTCCAAATAGTTGAATTGTAATGATAGATCTTCAAAGTCGAAGAATTGTAATGGCAGTGATCCAAAACTCAACTCAAACAACAATTAAAAGCTAGGGCAGCACTATCGGCCTAGGAGGGTGGCACTACCGGCCTTTGAAAACTAAACACAATGGAATGAGCTTTCACAGAGAGGAACTAGATACTAGCAGGAGACTACCACCACAGATTCAGATACAGAACCATCTCGAAGACTAGTTACCACATAAAAGTGCATTTTGCTCAGATTGAAACTACAAACCCTAGCACAAGATAAATTGCATGAAAGGAAAGCTAGGGGGCAGCACACAAGACACAAGAGTTTATCCGTGGTTCAGCTCGCCACCAAGGCTTGCCTAAGTCCACGTTGTTGAGGTGCCACAAAGGCAAGGAGCTTTGCAACTCCTCCTCGATCTCAAGTCAAGGAACTGAATCCTTGAGATGAGGGGTAATCTCTTAGCTTCACCGGGTTGTTACAAACCTCCCTAGGCTGCCATAAGAGGAGGACAAGATCTAGGGCGACGCCTAGCCGGCTAGGAGCAAGCTCCAAGGGTAACAAACCCTAGAACCACCGGCCAAACGTGAACCACTTGCTCTTGAACTTTGGGATTAGTAGATCCAATCTCTAGGAGTGTTTTGTTGCCTTTTCCCTCAAGTTTTGCTAGTTAGAACGGTGGGATTGCTTAGAGGGTGAAGGAGCAACAATGGAGTGAGAAAGAGAGAGCTTTGGTCTCCTTTTCAATAGTCAGAATTTGAGGAAGATGAAGGGGTATCAGACTGGTGAGGTGGAGAGCTTTCTAACTGGTATTTATAGTCTGGGAAAGCTGCTCGATTTGAAGGGCGGCACTGCCGCCCTAGCTCAGGTGGTCTGCTAGGTATGAGATTTGAACTAGACCCTGAGCTAGCTGAGTGTATGTCATGGATATGAAATGAGTATGTGATTCAACATTTGAGTACACAGTTCTAGAATCCCCCTTAATAGTACGACTTTCCTAAACTCAAAATTCAAACCATAAATGAATTTAAACCTTTAATGAGCTGGTCAGCCACCATAAGAATTGGGGTACCTCCACCTTCTCTATATCTTCCTCTTTTCATCATTATCTGATTGTCAACTTGATAGATCTCATTAGTTCTTGAATTAAGCGGTCATCAACACCAAAACCCACAATAGGGCTTGATTGCACTTTCAATCTCCCCCTTTTTGGTGATTGATGACAACCCAATTCAAGCCTACAAAAGATAAACATAATTATGAGATTTACAAGTCATGAGTGTAGAGAACTCCCTCTGAATATGTGAATTGAGATTTGAATTCTCCATTTGGTATTAGAAACCAAGTTTCATATATGCAAAGTGGTTTGGGACCTCCCCCTACATCCATGCCTATTGTGGGGTGTTCAAAATAAGTGTCACGGGAATATACGTGATGCAAATGACACTTTATATCAGAGTTTAGCACCCAACCCTGGTTGTTACATCTAGTACAGGGTGGCACTGCCGACCTGGCTATAATAGTTACGTGACAAACAAATTTCTACAACAGATAAAACACAACTAACAAAGCTTAAACTCAGAATATGACAAGCTAAATCAAAAATCCACAAATACATGTTGATATCCAACACAAATAGAGTCAAACTAGTGCCTTATTAAAAATATAAAGTTTTTAACGGCACTCAACCTCGCAATCTAATGAAGTAACTCTCAAAGGATAGGACATGAAGCACATGCTGCAGCGAAAAAGAATTGACCCCCCTAAACTTCTCCCCCTTTGGCATCAAGCGACAAAAAGAGAAGAAAAGAGAAGGGAAAACAATCACTCTTCATCCTCATCACTGGAGACAATGGCACGTCCAGCACAGTGAGTGGTGCAAGTGTAGCGCTGACGGGCTGAACGACAAAGAGGTGGAGCACCTACAGATGTTCCCTGATCCTGCTCCTGTGTCTCCTCCTCTTGCTGCTGCTGGCGATGAGGTCTCATGCCATACACACGGTCACATTGTGCCCACTGAGAACTATCCCACTGAGTCCGCTCTCTAATCTCCTCCTGCTCATCATCCTCATCCTCATCACTAGACACTAATAAGCGTGGCAAGTTAGGGAACATGGGAGGGTCCTCCACAGGTGCAAGCGGTGGAAGACCGGTTAACTCCCTAGCTCCCCTGATAGCCTCTCTATTAGCCACCTGCTCATCATAAGTGACCCTAGCCTGATATGTGCATGTAGTGAAGATACCCTTGATCCACTCTCCAAACTTCTTCATCCTTCTCTCGCTCAAATATCTAACATGAGAGCGAGAGGAAGAACGAGAACCCTCTGGGAGTTCCCTCCTGCTGTGAGAAGTGCCACCACTTGTAGAGGGTGGAGCCGAAGCTAGTGGTGCACCTCCTCTGGTCTTCTTGATATTGCACATGTTGTGCTCACAATCCTTGGGATACCTCATCCCTGTGACTCTCTCAATCACAAACTGTAGATAAGGAGCATAAGGCAAACTCCTTCTACCATCATCCAAAGCCATAACAAACTCTACCAAAATGAACCTGGGAATGTTGAACCTCTCACCATTAGGGAAGCGTGAAGGCACATTGGTGATTTAGTCATTCAGATCTGTAGCATTGTCCTTTGGGTTGAGAGTGACCCTGATTAGATTGTTCATGATGTAGTAGATGCTCCTGTTGACACAAAAAGCGTCAGGATTTGCGAACACCTCGGGCTATTACCCAAAGCTCGGTATTCCGGAGGCGTGCCAGTCGATTTGACCAATCAATCGACAACGATGATAACTAGAACAAAACTGAACGAGACAACGGCGATGCGCCCGGATGTCAAGGCTCAGATTGATCAAGGATAACTAGAGCAGAGCTGAACGAGGCAAACAGCGATGCGCCCGGAATGCCAAAGCTCAGAGGTACTCCCACGCGGAACTTGCAAGGGTTTGACGGAGATCAAGATGATGCAGCCCGTTGAAGCTTGAAAGAACTCGTTGATAACTACAACTAATGCAGTAAAAGGTAAATTGCGATAAAAAGTAGAATAAGAATAAAATTGGTTTGTTTTGATTGGATTGATTATTTTTTCCATGGCCCTCGGGCACGTATTTATACTACCGCATGGAGAGTTGTACAAAGACACGACACGTATCCTTCCTAAAACAAACTCCTAATTTCAAGGAAACTGACTCACGCAGGAGCCGAATCTAAAATATTTATTTCCCTAAACAAACACACCTATTTTAAAGGAAAATAAACGACCCATGCAAGAGTCGGACTCAAACTACTATAATAATAATACTGGTACAAAACATCAGCTTCTTTATGCTTCTCTTCGATGGAAACTTTCCATCGGCAGAACCCTTCAATCTGCGCCTTCCTTCTTTGGCCACCAGTACTCTTTCGCTGATATCACACGTCAAGTCACCTTATCAGCACCTCATGTCTATCGGCATCGGTAATATTTCTCGATCGGCAACCTTGTACCGATAACTGTCTTTACCATCCTATCGGCAATCGGCATCAGCTTCTCATCAGCAATGTCAGGTTCATCGGCAACACCCCCTCATCGGTAATCGGTAATGCCTCCTCATCGACAATCAGTAATGTCCCCCAATCGGCAATCAACACGGTCTCTGTCGGTAATCGGCATCAGTAACTTCATAGCTCAAGCTATCCGACTTCACCAATCAACCTTCATCGATAAGGACCATCCAGCTTCCATCGGCAGCACACTTGGTTATCGGCAATGCTGGCTCAAGATTTCCCGATGCCGATGGAGAACGGCCGCTGACCAGTCAAGCCTTAGCTCATTTGACACATTAAAAAACGGTGTCAACACATGCCCCCCAGTTTCGGAGCGTATAATATTTTACGTGCCGAAATTCTCTCCACTGTAGTCGTTGCAATAGCCGTTACCTCCGAGATAGATGCACAATTTCCTCGATCTCCGCGTGTGGAACCGCAATTTAAAAATAAAATCCCTCGATTGTAGCACAAACAGTTGTAGACCACCTCGATCACCGCGCGTATCTACCGCGGACCTCTCCACATTCCTGCACAGTGTGGACCACAACCCCAAAATGCCCCTGAACAAGCTTATAAAAGTTATCGGGATCCACACTACCTTTTTACCCTGAGCTCGTTTTCACTTTCATCTTCTTGCCTTCGTCTTCAACCTTCAACCGCCTCTGAAGAACACGAACTTGAGCAACAGTACCTCTCTGCAATCCAAGGACGAACATCAAGCACCCTTCAACTTCAATGGCAATCCAAGTCGACATCCCAAAGGTAAGGCTCATTCTCCATCCAATCCAACCTCCTTCTGGTCCTTTTCTGCACGAATCGAGATTTATCTCCGCCCCTTTTTTCTGATTGTTTCCCCCTTCTCTCCTTCGAACCCTAGGAACTGTACGACAAAGTAGTGATTCCACTCGTCGGTTCCACCTTCAGTTGCTTAGGCCCCATGGGGAATCCTGATCCCAGTTTCTTGATCAATGCGGAGACCCATCGGATCCCATTCAGATCTGAATGCTTTGGTTTAGGGTTGTGGAAGGATGCCTTCCGCTCATGGCCCAAGCCCACCAAAGGGTGGAAGAACTGGTATCTTAGGGTCGCTAGGGCATAGCAAATTTATTGGCAAGAACACAATTTGGACCAATGCATCCGGCTCTCCATTGCCGATATAGAGAGAAACGAGAACATGCTCATAGCTGCCTCCTACTTCTGGTCGGACACCATGAACGCCTTCTTGTTCCGACATGGACCAGCCACTCCAACGCTTGCCGATGTCCACATGCTGATCGAGCTGGACGTCTCTTCTGCCGATACCTTTACCTTATTTAATAGAAAAGCCGAGCATAGAGTAAACACTCGGAACATCGGCGGTTGGACGGGTTACATTCAGGAGCACCAGAAAACAGGATCGATAAACCAGAGGGAGCATGCCACCTTCCTGAACATGTGGCTGGACAAGTTCATCTTCTGCGGCAGGGCAGTTGGGGAGTAGGGTTACAATTTCCATATCCTAACAGATTACGATCGGTCCCTTAAGGCAAGGGATCCGAGTCTATCTTCTAGGATCTTCCTTGGTGAGCAAGGCTCTCCGGAGTCCCTAGCGAGCACAATGGGCCTCGTCGCATGTTGTAGGGCCTCGTGAGCTAGGCTGTCCTTGGTCAAGAGGCCCATGTAGGTCCCTGGGGGTATACGGAGGTAATATCCCCAACAAGTCCCCGAGCACGTTGCATCCTTCTGGCGAGCCATCCTGACATATTCCGAGGAGGTATAAACTGGTCGCCTTCATTTATCAGTGTTGTTGCGGAGCTCCGACCAAGTGGCCTGGTCGGGATTCAGTCTGGAGAAGTCTCTCGACTAGGTCAGACTGGTCGAGAGCGTCGTAGCTTGATTGGTGAGCACGTCGCCTCGTCGTAAGTCTGTAGCTACTTGTCATAAGAAGAAAATTTTGAAAGTCCTTTCCAGGTGAAGTGTACCCACTTAGACTCTGCAAAACATCATGAAAAAGCAGGGTTTTCGAGACAGAGATAGATACATTCACCACAAGGTGAAGTGTACCCACTTAGTCCCCGAGCTTGGTAGTAGGTGTAGTATGCACGTGGTGCCGAGCTATAAAGGATCCGAAATGCAAAAGATTAAACATAAGTTTGGTGAAAACTACTGCAAATACTCGTAGTTCTCGAGCCTGATGTAAGTAGTGCAATGGTCCTTGTATCAGGGTCATGGTTTTGCCGATCAGTCTATCGTAATGGTCGTAGTTCCCGAGCTCCAGTCCCCGAGCTTGTTTGACACTGGCAAACATGTGTCAGGGGCACGGGAGCGGTGGTCGCTTGACATCTAGTCTCCGAGCCCTGCTCGAGGCTTGTGGTCGGCGAAGTCCCCGTGCCTGGTCGGAGGCAGATCAACGACTAGGTACCAGGAGTCATAGCTGTGGTCGGCGCAGTCTCCGAGTGTCCTCGCTGAAGAATTTTGGTAGGGTCTGGCAACTTGTTACTGTAGCGAAGGTACTGTAGCTACACAAAAATCGCTTAAAAGATGTGGGTCCAGTCCCCGGGACTGTGGAGTTAACAAGATTATGGCATAGATTAAACACAAATTACGGAAATTATTCGGAGTAAATGATGTAGTAAATAGATAAGTGGGTCGTATTAACCGTGCGGTTAGCGGCCCATGAGCGTTTGAACTGTCAGCACTGTGGTTGACGTCTTGTGTGGCGCTCTCGCATTAGACCATTGCGGTTTCCTAAAAACCCTGGTACCAAAGCGCCGTGTCACTAGGTATAAAAGGGGGTTAGACGACTACGTCTGTTCATCTACCTCTCTCTTCGATTCCCAATTTCTTGCTAAAAACGCATTCAACTCCTTCATCCTCTCTTGATTCCTTTCTGTTGGGGATGGCGCCAAAGAAGGGTAGCAGAGTGAAACCATAGGCGGCGATGGCGGCGGCGACTAGGGCAGCGGCGGCAGTGAGGGCGGCTGTTGTGCCGACGACGCCGAGAGCAGTGGAGGAGAGCAGAGAGCTAGTAGTGCGGTCGTGGGTGAAGCACTAAACGTGGTGCACCCTAAGGAAGGGTGATATTAATGATCTCATTTTCGGCATTCTTCTTCCGGATGAGGCAGTCGGCGGCTGGCGACCGGCGACTGGCGAGGAGTTCTTGACCCCAAATACTGGGGAGTTTGTTGTGTTCGAGCCATTCTTCAGGTGCGGTTTTGGGATCCCGATGCATCCGTTCCTTCGCGGCTTGTTGCACTATTACCGGATTGCACTGTGCAACTTGAACCTGAATTCATGTTGCATATTGTGGTGTTCGTCTACCTATGTGAGGCGTATTTGGGGATTTATCCCCACTTCGATTTGTTTCACTATTTCTTCCACCTTAAGCCCAACAGAAGTTGGACATCGAATATCGTAAGTTCTGTTTACCTTCTGCTTCGAGATGGTATGTGTCGGTGTTTAGAAACTAGCAACGAGTAAATTTGTACTGGTTCGGGCATGAAATCCCTACGTCCAGTGTGTAGCTGCTAGTATTCCTTATCTCTGCTTGGAGGGGGTTTACAAGCTGGTCGAGAGAGGGAGTATGAGTCCTAGGTCTTTGGATGCGTCGGTGAGTAAGTGTGTTCTAGCTCTGTTATTCGATGTCTCGCATCGTCCCCCCCAGCTCTCCTTTTATAGTCGCAAGGAGCTCAGGGGAGTTACGAGCGTGGGCCAAGGAGGATCTACGTGGGGAGCTGTGCCTTATCCTCGTGTTCTTCCGGAAGGATAGTGGGCACTCACAATACAATATTCCTATTGCCCTTGTACTTGGTCGGAGGTTGGGTGTCGTGTTGGCCCTTCGTCGCACCGCCGGAGAATACGGGGGGGGGGGGGGGGGGGAGGGTCCGGTTGATCCCGCAGTAGATAGAGGCATGGCAGTCTATTGTTCCGTCGACGAGTACACCGTTGTACCTTCTTCCAATTCTTTTTTTATACGGCAAGATTCCTCCGTGCCTGACCAATGGACTCCGTTATCTTGAGGGCCCCCCTGTACCCGACATACCCCCATTCGGAGAAATCCTGTAGGGGTCGGGGGCGTGTGAGATTGACTCCGCCTTGCGAGCAGCATGATTCCCAACCATCCATGAGTCCTGCTTTGTCCCGTCCCTGATTGGGGAACTCGACACGTCCCCGTTCGGGCAGGAGCCTGAGTGTTGTCTTGGGCCCTGGATTATACAGGGTGTACGATTCTTCGTGGCTCTTCGTTCTTATCATGTGTCATCAGTCAGCTAAGGACTAGTGGTCTCTTCCCTCTAGGTAGGGGTAGATAGGTCATTACTCTACCGCCAACGTGCCTCTTGGAACCCGTGTCCTTACTGTGAAGACCTGGGCTGGTTTAAATTGGAGGAATGCTGATACGAGCGGAGATGAGGGCACGTCTTCCCGGGTTGTGGTACCACCCTACTTTCGGCATCGGGCGAGGCGGAGTCACGTCTACCCAGGGCACGTCTGCCCGGGGTTGACTGGGTCGCGACCCTCGACCTCCCCCTTCGTAGGCCTGCGACGATTCGACCCCGATGGGCCTATCTCAAGTGGCCGTCGATGGATCTTTGGTTGTTGATTTTTTTTGAAAGTTTACCGTTAAATTAGGTATCCGATAGTAGCCCCCGAGCCTTAGGATGGGTTTTTTGATTTCCTTGCTGAGGCCTTGTATACCTTAGTTGAGTTATTTGGTTTATCCTTCGCCGAGAGGGTGCGCGCGAGCGCACCCGCCGGGTGTAGCCCCCGAACTTGGGTGAGAGCGTAGCTCTTGCGCAGGCTTTGATTTGTGGTCTTCATCCTAATGCTCTGGTCTCAGGCGATGGACATGCTTTGATTGCTTCGAATCGCAATCTGCCGGTAGCGTACGCGACTCGGGCTGGATTGGATTTGCTTTTCGTCATGACAATTTACTACCGTTGCTGACAACACTGTTTAGTTATGATGCTGCTTTCCACTTCCCGTCGAGCTTTGTAACTTGTTCGCCTTTCAGTGGCTGCCACATATTGTACTGCTCTGTTGTCGATGCCTCGGCTTGTCCGTCGTGATTAGATACACTAGGGCGGTCGTCACTTCCTCCCATGCATCCATTAACGAGCCTTCTGCGTACGGTGATTTTCTGTGGCGTGTAGCCCCTGGGCTTGCACTGGTGTTGTTTGATCGGGCCATACAGATCAGTTTGTGCCTGAACCAGAGTTGGAGCTGCGGTAGTGCTCTGTCAGGGACTGGGGCGCAGTCGTGACAAGCCTAATGGTTAGGGCGACTCGCACCGCACCCTAGCCTTATGGCGTTTGTCGGTGCTCTGCGTGTCACGCCCCCGGCATGCGACGTATCGGCCAACTTGTCATGACATGACTGGTCACATCGCCCCTTGTACTTCTCTGACCATCCCTGTAAGTTGAAAAATGGAAATGGTGGGCCCTAACCGGATGCAGGGTGATCCCGGCCTTGCTGACTCCGCTCCCCGGCCTATTTAAAGTGGTGCAATGAGTGAGTTGGTTCGCTCCATCCTTCTTCTTCGTTCCCACTCTCCGTTTAAGTTTTTTCCTGCTTGGGTTGCTGCTTGTTGGGCTATGGACCGCGACAAACGCCCCATGGAGGGTGGCTTCATCGGGGGAAGCGTGTCCGATCCTCGGAGCCTTCATCGTCGGATGTCTGAGGCGGGATGGTACTTGTATCGTGTCACCCTAGTTTCCTTTTTCTATTATCGTCCGTGTATTTACTGATCTTTGTTCTTCGGTTAGGAGGCCTTATCCGGCTTACGACGCCTCCCTCCCTCGTGGCTTTGAGGTGTGGGTGGCACCCTCTGACATGCTCATGTCGTCCCGTTCGATGCCTCATGCGGGTCCAGGAGCCGTCCTCCGTCCAGTCGCAGTTCCAACCCCTCTAGGTCCTGCGCCCGTACCTCCTGCGCGCAGGTTCAGGAGCTTGCTGGAAGAGCTACTTAGTCATCCAATGCAGAACCTTCGTCGTGTTCAGGACATGGAGCTTCTTTATCGGATGCTGGAAGGTTATCGCCAGAGCCTGTTAGGGTCCGTTCAGGCGGCCTACTGTCTCCGTGATCAACTGGCTGAGGCTGATAGGCGTGTAGTGGGTGAGCTCGGTCACTCTTCCCTAAGTACGTTTCATTATGACCTGTTTTGTGACGTATTGTATCATTTCCTTTTCATAGCGCTGGAGGAGCTGCAGGCGCTCCGTTTCGCTGCTCCTAGGTTCAAAAGGCGTCGTCACAGTGGGCACGACCTTCTCCGTGCGCCTAGGATTACCGTGGTTGAGCGTCTTCAGGCCGCTCCTGCGCGTGTCCGAAACGTCATCGCGCACGCCATCTTCCGCGAGGCTAGGGTCGCGTTTGCCATGGCCGAGGTCCGTTCTGGGACGGACATGGTGGACGCCGCCGGGTTCCCACACGAGCGGAGCATCGACCAGTATGTCCACCCCATTGAACGTCTTTCTTATGCAGCTGAGGCCGTTGTTGACGTCGTGCCTGTGGAAGAGGTCCTGGCGGAGGGGCCGAGGTGTGGAGATCCCATGACTGTCAGTTAAGTTGGATATGTTGCGCCGGTCAAGGCGCTTTACCTTGCTTGTATGGACTGGGCCTACTGAGCCCCCCTTTTAAGCTTCTGTAATCGTTGTTTTTAGTTATCGTTTTTGTTTCCTAGGCCTTCGTTCGTTGCCTATCATGTTTGTTGGATCATGCGTTTAGGGACCGCCATCGTGCGACTCCCGTATTTCTTCCTCGCACCCCCATGATCTGGGATGTGGAAGTGAGCGGCCTCGTGTCTTTCCTCGATGGACGAGACCGAGTGCTCAGCGAGCTGCAATCGGGTAGTTTAGGGGAGACCCCGGGTCCTCGTCCGTGGAGGCTCGCACCGGCAGAGGTTTATCGCGGACTGATCTCTAATCTTGAACAATCGATATGTATAGTACCCATATCCGTTCGCTGGGATCCGAGGGCCCGATGCGACCCCTCGAGGGGTTTACCACATATTTTGTTATCTGTTGAAGCCTAAACACGTTTACTGAGCGCGTTCGACGTGAAGACGTCTATGTTCCGGCCGCTAGGGCCCGCTTAGCAACGTCCCTCACTCTTCGATTTTGGCCGGGGAGGCTGTCGAACCCGCGAAGTTTTGGGCCAGCACACAATCCCACGGTCCTTGATAACTCATTTGGCATATGAGCGTGGCGGGTGAAAAATGGTCTTACGACCGTTACCCCATCGTTGTCCCTGCATTTTGTACAGAGGGGATAAAGAATTGAACGTTCTTTAGGTGGACGCACTTACCGGCCGTTCTCACCTCTTTTGTTAGTCGTGGTGGACTGGTTGTGCTCTTGTGATGCCTCCATGTGCCTGTTCCTAGGAAGTTGGCGTCGTTCGCTTGGTTTGGCATGAGCGGCCCACATGTCATCGACGGTTTGCTGATACTGTCCGTGTCTGGGAAGTGAAGAGTCGCGCCTTTGCAATCCCGTGGGGCATGCGCGGGGTGCGAGGAGTTGCGTTTTTGTGGCCGAAGGGGCATGTGAGTGGAAGACGGAGGGACGACGGCTCTGTACTGTATATTCTGGGGCGTCTGGAGTAATAACTCTCCGCCGCTCTCCTCAGTCTCTTCCCCTTTGCCAATGGCTAAGAGAAGAGAGGTTTCACCGTCGTCGCCAAGAAGGGTTGCGGGGAGCACGTCAATCTTGCCCGTGGGATGGACGTCGGTCGCGCTCGCCTCGCCATGGCGTTCAGCGCTCTGCTGATGCTGCCAGAAGAGCTTCTCTTCCAGATTCTTCTTCGTGCCATCGACCATGGAGGTAGCTTTCTTGACTATATGCGCCTTCACCAAGTCTGCGGTGTTTTCCGGAGGATCTGCAACAATGGAGCAGTGGTTCGATTTTTGTCCCTCCGGGAGATTCAACGTTACTGTCGGTCCTGCTACCGATGGCGGGGGATCATCCTGGAGCAGCGCTGTCGGTGTATAAAATGGCGGGGTCTAGATGGCCAACGAGTAAATTTCTAAGCGTGTCGGAGTTCGGATGGTTACGCTCGGAGAACACAGAGGTTTATACTGGTTCAGGCACCAACGCCCTACGTCCAGTTCGTTGCGGAGTTGTATTACCGAGCGTGGAGAGCTCGTAGGGGGAGCTACAAGCTTTGGTGAGAGAGGGAAGCGCCTTCCCAGCTCTCGTGCTTATGAGGTTCTTGGTTCTGGTGTGTGCTCGCGTGTATGCGAGCTTGAGTGTGTGTGAATGAATGCTGGAATGTCGAGAGAGAGAAATTGGAGGCCCATTCTCCCCCTTTATACGTAGGGATAGATGGAGGAGTACAGTAGAGAGAGGGGGAGTGAACGTGGGCCTGACTTGGGCTGCTGCCGATGGGGAGTTTTGTCTTCATCCTGTCTTCCTTCCTGAGGAAGATTGTGCCAGTAGGCACATGTCCGGGTCCTGTTCGTCCTTGTTGTGCTATAGCCATGCGTCTTGTGACCGGGAACTCCGCTGTTCCTTTCCTGGGCATGGGCGAGGGCTGGTCGCACAGGACCAGGCACCCCCGCGTTCTGTTGTATAGGGCTGATGACGCCCTAATCCCTATTGGTGTGTCCGTCGGAGGCATGGCGCAGATGTAGTGCACAAAATTCGTTGGTTAGGCGGCACAGGACCTTGTACTGCAGGGTGAACAGAGGTTGGCATGGCGTCTCATGCCTTCAATCCCATCCCTGAGGATGGAGGGTACTGTGGACCTTTTGACCATGTGGACTAGGGCGTCCCAGGCTTTTGATGGCAGTGAGATCTCCGAGGGTTGATGATGTCACGGATGACGCCACCTTGGCTCGGCCGAGACGGAAGAGCCCCCGAGGGTAGATGACGTCACGGTTGACGCCACCTTGGCTCGGGCGAGGCAGAAGAGCCCCCGAGGGTTGATGACGTCATGATTGACGCCACCTTGGCTCGGGCGAGGCGGAAGAGCCCCCGAGGGTTGATGATGTCCCGGTTGATGCCACCTTGGCTCGGGCGAGGCGGAAGAGCCCCCGAGGGTTGATGACGTCGCCTTGGCTCGGGCGAGTCGAAGGAGCCCCCGAGGGTGATTTTGTTTTTGTGGAGCGTGGTAAATTGGGTACCCTATTTCTAGGTATCCGACAGTAGCCCCCGAGCCTGCGATGTAGTGAAGGACTACACCGGAGGCTTCTGAGAGCGTTTATGGTGGTTTGGTTGAGTTTTGGATTCCGGTGGGTGCGCGCAAGCGCACCCGCCGGGTGTAGCCCCCGAGGCCTTAGGAGGGAGATATTTCCTCCTAAGGGCTTACCCGGAAGACTTGCACAGTGTTTGACCCATCGCTCCCCTCATGAGGCAGGGTGGGAGCGGTCTGTTCCGTACGTCAGAGCCAGAGCTCTGGTTGCAGACTAGCCCTGCTGCGGGTTGCACTATTGTCCTCGGGCTGACGCGCCTTGAAATGACGAGTCGAGGACATGTTTGTCGGATTTCGGGGTCTGACTGCACCCCCCTGTAGCCCAAAAGTGGGCGTGTTGTGTCTTTCCCGTTCGAGGAGCAGTGCCAGAGCACTGCTTGCTCTGTGGTCAAGACTCCGAACGACGTGCTCTGAGCCTACCGTCTGCTTGGCCATTTATAGCCTCGCTGCACTCTATTAAAGTGGATGTTGTCGCATAATGTGATGTGGTTGGGAGGCGGTGTTGTAGCTTCATGGGCCGGCTGTCGCGCGAGTGCCCTGGCAGGCTATAAATAGGGGCGGCCGCCTGTGGGGAGATTTACATCCACACAATATGGCTTGCCCTAGATTCTTCCTCTGAGGTCCCATCGGAGAGTCCCTTGAGCCGCCCGCCACCTAGATTCTTCCTCTGAGGTCCCATCGGAGAGTCCCTTGAGCCGCCCTGGCGGGCGGCTTTTTGCGGGATGCACCAGACTCAGAGGAAGTTCTGCGTTGAAGGTGCGTGTATCCCCCTTCGCCCAGTGGCTGGACTCAGAGGAAGCTCTGCGAGGTGTGCATAGCTTCCTCCAGTCCTGACCGCCGGGCCGGAGTGGGGTGGCACCACCCCCTGCACGAATCGCTCTCGGAGGGCGGAAGACGTGGAGTCCATCCTTTTGGTTGGGTCTTGCTTTCCGCCTCCGGGGAGTGGTGGCGTGCTTCCCCCAGAGGGCAGTCAAGGATGTGTCCACCGGAAAAGTCATTGCAGCTGCATGACTCCAGGAGTTGGCCCATCTGAAGGACCGAGAATAGCGACCAGAGGCGGGGGGGGGGGGGGGGGGGTGAATGGGAGCCTCAAATTTCTCTCGAAATATTCGGGCCAATCTTCCCAAAAGCCAAACCCAGTTGATGGGTGCTCAACCTCCCCCGAGCAATGTGAGCGGGGATTTAGACGAAAACGGAGAAATGAGAGCTCACCAACAGTGGAGAGAAAATCATCGAAAACCCCAAAACACAGGTTCTCAACCCCTAGGGAAAAGAGGCAAGAACCTAGGCAAAACACACGAAAACAACAACCAACAGGGAGCTCCAGACCAGATCTGTCACAGAAATCAAAGACAAAATGAACAAAGAGTGTGAAGGGTCAGAGGAGGAAGAAAAGGTATCGCCGAGGCCAGAAACCAAGGCCATAGATGGTTTCGACGGGTTTTCAAGCTTGGCCTGGGTCTGGTAGTCAATCTCCGAGGACTTGAGCTTGCTGAACAGCTCGTCCACGGTCAGGGCATCATAGCCCGGTGACTCCTGAATGGCAGCCACCTTCATCTCCCACACCTTCCGATCAAGAGCATGCAAAATCTTGATAGCCATCTCATGATCATCATAAGGCAAGTTGGCTCGATTAGCACGCATCTTGTTGACGATAGATTGGAAACGAGTGAACATCCCGTCAACAGATTCGCCGGCCAATTGAGAAAAGTTCTCGTACTCTCTACGGTATGTGTCGAAGAGTCTGGACTTAATCTGAGTGTTACCCTCATGATATCGTACAAGTGTTTGCCAGATCTCCCGTGTCGTAGTGAGACTCAAAACTCGCTCAAACTCAGGAAGAGACAAACTCGAGAAGAGAATGCTACGGGCTCTTGCGTTTGATGCATGTTGCGTGATTTGCAATTCATTAATCCGAGCGCCAAGAACCACATAGTCAGCACTCTCACAAATCTCCCAATACTTCGTATCAAGCCCTTGGAGGTAAGCGGACATGCGCACCTTCCAATAGGCGAAGTTTGTTCCATCGAAGAACGGAGGTTTGCCAGCACCTCGCTCCATTTCGCCTTCCAACCGTGTAAGGTGGATTGATCCTTAACCAGCTCTGATACCAATTGAAGGACCGAGAACGGCGACCAGAGGGGGGGGACGAATGAGAGCCTCAAATTTCTCTCGAAATATTCGGGCCACTCTTCCCAAAAGCCAAACCCATTTGATGGGTGCTCAACCTCCCCCGAGCAATGCGAGCGAGGATTCAGACGAAAACGGAGAAATGAGAGCTCACCGATAGTGGAGAGAAAATCACCGGAAACCCCAAAACACAGGTTCTCAACCCCTAGGGAAAAGAAACAAGAACCTAGGCAAAACGCACGAAAATAGCAACCAACAGGGAGCTCCAGACCAGATCAGTCAAGACCTCCGGACCAATGGAAGTGGTCCGGAGCCTTTGGTTCGGTGCTTACCCAAGAACCTCCGGACTAGTCCGACGAACACTTTTGAAAGTTCGAAGCTTACTGAGAAACTATGCAGGGAGTGCCCAAGCTCCGGACAACTAGTCAGACGCTTACTGTCGGACTATAGGAAGTGGCCCGGTGCTCACTCCAGCCACTGTGCAAAAGAAACACAGGGAGCTCCCTAGCTCCAGACTCTGGTCCGACGCTCACCGTTGGACTAACGCACCTGGTCCGACGCTCACAGAGATATTTCCTTTCCAAAACAGTAAGCAACCAGGCTTCGGACGACTCGTCCGACGCTCACCATCGGACCAATGGCTCTGGTCGGATGCTCTAAAAATTCAGATAGTCACCCTGGACTTGACCACCGGACCAGTGGCCTATGGTCCGGAGCCTAGTCAAAGTGGTCCGGAGCTCACGCGCAGAAAGACTGTCTTCGCGAAAACGGAATTCTCTCTGCCAAATCTTCAGAAAACTCAACCAAATGATCACCAACTGCAACCAAACTTTGTAGGCATGATCCTAGTGCAGTTGGGGAGCTATGCCGAAGAAATCATCGCTTAATTTGGAGAGAATAAAAGGGAACACTCAGATTTGGGGGAGAAAAGGCAAAACGAAGAACGCTACAAAGAAATCGCCCGATCTACGCACTCGTGAGGTTTGAGGGGAATTCCTTCGGTGCAAAGATGCTCCTCACGAATACAAACAACTTGGTTCAAATGGATTTGCAAGAGCTAGTCCCTACAAAGAGAAATCATCTCGGGAAAAGAGGGAGAAAAGGCAAAACACGAAGAACACAAGCAAAACAGGGACACGATCAAGAAAGCGAAGCCACCATGGCTTACGGAGGTTATGGCCTTCGATTCCTCACAGCAAAATCAAGTTCTTACAAAGGTTGGTGGAAACAACCTAGGGATCTCATGAACTAGAGAGAGGGGGCATGTGATTAGGGTTCAAGAGATAGGATGAGGATACCCCTTCATCTCCTATTTAACAGGGCTTTAGCTATTTCCCAAAGGCCCCCCTAGATACATTGAGTGATCTACCTAGCCTAAGCATTGCAGTCCAAGCTCCGGAAAATATCTCCCGCATTTTGAATGGACGGCCCCGCTTCCTGCCGGGAGTTGCCGTCGCCTCGACGCAACCTCTAGGATTCCGCCACGTGTCATCTCCGCTTCCTCGGAAGCTCCGCCTAGGTTTTGAGGCCCAAACCTAGGAAACCCGCCACCGGTAGCTTTGGGCTCAACTACCGAACCCCGAGTTTTGCGGCCCAAACTCGGAAACCGACGCAGATGGTTTTGAGGCCCAAACCACCAAACCACTCGACGCGAGCCACCTTGTCTTCACCCGGTTGGACTCCGAGTCCCCTGAGCCTCCGCTCGACTCGCGCGTCCACTGTATTGACTTGGTCAACTCGGTCTACCTCCATGTCTTCTCGCACTCGCCGGTGCCAAGTACTAGCCACCACTGCTAGTCCACCGGCGCCCATGGTCCCTCAGTCCGAGCCCCGCTTCCGCCCTTCACCGCTCTCAGTCCATCGGCACGACAAGCCTCTACTCGACCTTCTCCACGCCGTTGACCACTGTCACTAGGCATAGCACCTGCACACCACAAGCCGATAGACAGGCACATGTTTTCTGCTTTTGCAGAGGTTAGGATAAACCACTCAAACTGAAACACTCAAGTGTTGGTCAATCACTCATCATCAAAGCTGAACTACATGGGTACTTATCCACCATGTGTTCGCAGCGTGGTAGCCATCGAGGGTGGTCCGGCAGCGGCCAGGACCCACGTCGGCCTGCTCTGGGAGCGGGGACAAGCGCGGTTCCGGGAGGCCCTGCGCATCGGGGTCCACCGCACGATGGCCATCGCCGCCTGCCTCTATGACGTGGTGACTCCTTTGCTTGTCAGCGAAGGCTATCCCTCGGACACCCCGGAGGATCTGCTCGACAAGATCGAGGCTGACGCGGAGGAGCCAGCGACGATCCTGGCCGCCAAGCTTGACAATGAAGTGTTCCAGCCGCCGGAGGAGTGACCCTGCGTGGTCAGCGATCAGGGCCGAGGGCCCTTGTAACAAACAATTTAAGTTATCTTGTGATGTGCCCCCGGGAGGGCTTTAGATGACTTTGATAGCTCCTTGGTGAGCTTGTTTTAAGTTTGTTTTGTTGTTTTTCGCATTTTCTTTTTTCTTGGGTTACTTGCTCGATTTTCCCTGGAAGAGTTTTGATCTGTTCGGGTGGGCGGTTGGGTGGAGGTACTTGGCTCCAGAGAGTCGGAGTACGTCGCGGCCCTTCGGCATGGTCCGGAGAGATTTCTTCTCTTGGTACGGGAGATCTGGCTTTCGCTTAGCAGATCGGCAAAACGGTTTTTGGAGCGAAAAAGTTTTTGGAGTGAAAGATAGGGGGTTACCCCCTTCCTAGCCCCCGAGCGAGGTGTGTTCTGGCGCATGCTAAGAGTGCACCTTGCTAAGCGGTTGGTCCGAGAGTTCCCGTGTTTTTATTCCTTGAACTTTTTTCTTTTAAGAAAAAATACATGCGTATGTACATGGTGATAGGTGTTCTAGAAAATAATAGAAAGGGCGACATAGTTGTTGGTGCTGTGGGCGTCCGAGCTCTTCGCGCTCTAGGGGTCGACGTCCATCTTGTCAACAGCTTTGATCGCCGCCACCAGCTCCTCGCTACGCACCTCGGCCATGGCGAATCTTGAGCTTGAGGTAAGTGTAGTTTGGGACGGCCATGAACTTTGCGTATCACGGCCTTCCCAAAACAGCGTGGTAAGTCCCACGGTAAGCCACGACCTTGAAGGTGAGGTACTCGGTCCGGAAGTTGTCCGGCTCCCCGAACGTGATGGGCAGGACGATCTTCCCCAGGGGTACCGTTTGTCTCCCGGGGATGATTCCCTGAAAGGGAGCCCCCGAGGATCGAAGCTTTTCCCTACGTAGACCGAGGGTCTCGAAGGCGTTGTAGTACATTATGTTGAGGCTGCTACCCCCGTCCATCAGCACTTTGGTGAAGCGCACGCTCCCTATGCTCGGGTCCACGATGAGTGGATAACGACCCGAGTGGGGAATGTGGCTCGGATGGTCATCTCGGCCGAACGTGATGTCGGGCTTCGACCAGTCGAGGAAGAACGGAGTCGCCAGGGCGACTGCGAAGACCTCGCGCCGCTCGTTCTTCTGCCAGTGCTTGCAGCTGTAGGCCTCTGGGCCCCCGAAGATCATGATGCACTTGTTGACGTGGGGGTAGGAGTCCTCGCGACCCCCGTCCCCATCCTGGCTGTAGCACCCAGTTTTGCAAAGCAAAACCAAGTACATCATACATGTGTGCCCAGGATGTCCAAACACACATATACTCACAAATTGTAGAATACCAAAGTAAAGTACTTTATTACATCGATATTCAACACATTATTACATCAATAATATAGAGTTCCACATAAACATAAATAAAACTAGCCACAGGGACATTGACTGGGAGACATCAGCTAGAAGTCCTGGACATCCTCCAGAAAGTCCTCAAAGCCACCATCTGGTACCCATCCAGGATTTTCATTGTATAAAACAAGTGTAAGCCTACCATAGCTTAGCAAGAGTAACTAGGGTACTAAAAGCTCAAAAGGTTTGACTCTGTTTGACTGCGGTTAGCAATTTTAGTTGGTCAAGTTTTTATTAAACAAGTACACTACTTTAGAGAAAAAACCCATCCCAAATGATTATGTCTTTAAGCAAGATCAGATCATTCCAAACCATCCATATAACCCAAGTAACTGCTATCAAGAAGGATCCAGGTCGCTCGTATCCGTGAGCACGGCTATCATGATAGGTTTACACTCTGCAGAGGTTGTACAACTTTACCCCCAAGCCGCGATTCCCATTTGCCAGGGTTTATAAAGTCCGCACTGCCTCTACCTAGGAGGCATGGCAGTGTTTCACTACATAACCTTTCGATAGTATACTCTAACAAGTTAGGGCCGCGAGGCTAATGTCAAGTATGCAGGGGTATTCTCCTTCAAGTGGAGTCACAGGTGGTCGCAGCACCATGCTCGCCTCCAAGACAGGAAAAGCGCCATACATCCCTCGACCCTCCCCTCATGCGCCAATAAATGGTAACCTCTAACAAGTTAGAAATATACTAGGTATCGAATTAAAGTCAGAGCCATATGACACTCGGGGTAGTACGACCCTCCTGGGTGGCCGCTTCAGGGGAGTTCCTATGGAGAGGTACTAAAGCAACAAAACCCGTGCTTTAGCCCCCTTTATCATGTTGCTAAAAAGCCTCATTTTACATTTGTTCCATAAGTACATTTATCAAGTTTAAGCATTTTTCATTGTAAGCATAGCACATCTAACCATAATGCAAACTAAAACCCATAGGTATACAAGGTATAAGGATCAAGTTCTAGTATATGAAAGCCTACAGTTTGTCAAATTGAATGGACTCATGCATAAATAAAATGTGAATTATAGTTATATAGGTGCAAGGGGCCTTAGTTACACTTTCCTTCCTCAAAGGACTCCTGCTGGTCCTGCTGGTCAAGGTACTGCTCCTCAAACCCAACTTGCTCACCCTCTTCTAAACATCATTCAATCACCATACAAGCATTCCAATACATCCATTCCATACAAACAAATGGAGTTTAATTAGAACAGTACACCAAACAGTATAAACAGAGGGTATAAAGCTTTTAGAAATATTCTACAAGCTACTACAATCACGTGAGCGTGAAATTCACTCAAATCAGATTTAAAATGAGAAAGTTATGCAAGTTTAAAGGTTTGAATGGCAATCTGGTAAATAGAATGAACTATTTTGGAATTAAAATAAATAAAAACTGAGTTTAAAACGAGCTAGGACTGTGGGTCCTATTTTTCAACAGTATAGGGTTTAAAACAAAAGAAAACAGGACTAAAATTAAAGGAATTAGAACTGATGCAGAGTGCGGGTTGATTCTCAGAAAACAGAGGGGCTAAAATGCAGAAGTGACGGATCTGGTCGGTGTTGACCGAGTCTCTGCTGACGCAGGCGACACGTGGCGGTGTGCGATTGGTGCGGGTGTACCACGCGAGCGTGGATGCGCTGACGTGCGCGTGGGGCCAGCGATCCACGGGTGCACGGTGGACCGGGTTCTAATTGAACCGGTATGCTCTAATCTGAGCCGTGCAGGGTGTATCTGACGGCTGTAAGGGAAAGGGGAAGGTTTCCCCTCTAGTGCGCGGTGGCGCCATGGATGCCGGCGGCGCGAGCTCGCCGGAGAGCATGGGTAGGGCGTCTCCGACCTTCTCGGGTCCAACCAAAAGCACCAGATTGCTCTGCATGCTCGTGCGAGTGCGTATGCGTGCTCGGGTGAAGCAGTGGACGGCCGGAGTGGGGTGTCCGCGGCGGCGCCATTGCCGTAGTGCTCTATGTTGTGCGGATGTGGTGATGTGAGGTGCTAGGGACCAAAACAAGGGCATGGGGAGGTGCGGTGTGTCCGTGCGAGTGCACTGAGGGTGTCGATAGAGTCTGAGACCGGCCGATACGAGGTGACCGCGGCGGTGCCATAGACGGCGGCCACTGTGTTCATTGATTCAGTGCATATGGTGCCAAATAGATCAAATTGAGGGTGCGGGGAGGGAGATGTAGTCACCGCGGATGAAGCATAGGCGGTGGCGAGGTTCGGGCGTGCTCCGAGTGTTCTGACGATGAACAGTGGTGGACTGCGACATGAGCAAGGGCACGGTGAGTGCCAATACGGCGAAACAGACCGTGAAAACGTGCGGGGAAGGCCGTTACTGTGTCGGGGTCTCGAGGCGATGCTCCGAGGGTGTTCGGTGGCGGCATTGAAGCTCTGGGACGGTTGGAACGATGGTGCGGCAGGGCGGGTGCTATACGCGAACTGGGAAGAGTAGGGGAGGAAGGGAGGCTATGCAGCTGGCTTTATAGGGCGAACGGGGCGGTGATCATGGGGCTGATGCCGGCAGGGCGTCAAGGCGAGTGTCATGGCGCCCTTGGCGGCCTGACGTCAATCGCCTTCAAGTCGGCATGAAAGGGGAAGGGAGGCGGTGATGCTGGGCGGCGTCTCCGCGCGCCAAGGGAGAAGGAAGGGGTAAGGGGCGGTTGACGGGTGGGGTCGGCGTCTCGGGCCCGCACGACAAAGAGAGAGGGAGAGAGCGCAACGCGCATGTCTGTTGTGTGGCGCCGACAGACCGGGCCCGCTGATCAGTGAGAGAGGGTGAGGAGGAGTGCGTGTGCGCGTGTGTGCTCCAGCTTGCCTTGGCGCCGACATGCGGGGGACACGACACAGAGAGTGGGAGAGAGAGGATTGCGGGTGGAGGATGGCGGCGTGGGCTCAGCTCTGGGCCAAGCTGGTTGGGCCGAGGGGGAAAGAGTGCGGGAGGGAGAGGGGAAGGGTTTGGGCTGGTTCTGGTGCTGGGCTAGAAGAGAGAGAGAGAATGAGAGAAAGAAAAATCCTTTTCTTTTTCTGGATTTTGAAAACAAGGTCAAATTCAAATGAGATTTGAATTTGAACTTCAACCAACCTATCCTACACTCAACCAGAGGTCAAAGATTCAGCATGAGTGCAAAAAACATGTTACTAAGCTCTAGGTGAATTGCTTTTATTCCAAAATGTTTTAATTTCCCCTATAATTTCATGAGTATAAATTGAATAAAAGCTCAATTTTAACTTTATTTGCAAAGACCTAAAATTAGGGTGTTACACTGGCCTTCTGACTGCTTCGGCTCGTCCTTGTCAGGGATGACCTTGAAGTACCTGGCCATCATGTCACACTGCTGGAGTGTGTGCTTGACCGGTCCGTTGTGGTACGGGCATGGTTTCGTGAGCATGTCGTTGAACTTGCGGTCTGCTGCTGCAACAACGTTGTCGCCACCGCCATGCTGCGGCTTGCCCTTCTTCTTGTTCCTATTTTGGGCGTGGTTCGAGCCGCCTTCGCCGGCGGTCTCGACTTCCTTGCCCTTTACCTTGTCTGGGTGGAAGATTGCACCAACCGCCTCTTCTCCCGATGCGTAGCTCGTGGCGATACCGAGGAGTCGTTCGGTGGTGCGAGGGTTGCTGCGGCCCAGCTTGTGGACCAGCTTTTTGTAGGTGGTACCTGCGAGAAAATCCCTGACCACGTCCGCGTCGGCCGCGGTCGGGAGCTTAGTGCATTGCTAGGAGAAGCATCGTATGTACTGCCGGAGGGACTTGTCCGACCTCTGCCTACAGCTGCGAAGGTCCCAGGGGTCCTTGGGCACGTGTATGTGCCTTGGAAGTTCTCGACAAAGGCCTGTCGTAGGGACTCCCACCCATCGATGGTGTTGGGAGGCAGATGCTCGAGCCACGTGCGGCTCGAGTCCGAAAGATGGAGAGGCAAGTTGTGGATGATGAAGTCGTCGTCGTCCGCGCCGCCGGCCTGACAGGCGAGGCGGTAGTCGTCGAGCCAGAGCCCGGGGTTTGTTTCCCCGGAGTACCGGACAACGTTGGTTGGTTGTCGGAAAGGGTGCGGGAACGGCGCGCGCCGGATGTGGCGAATGAACGCCAAGGGGTCCGGTGGCTCCGGCGTAGGAGGTCGGTCTTCATCGTTGTCATATGGGCCGCCACATCGGACGTGGTAGCCTCGACTTACGCCGTCCTGCTTGGCGTGCTTGCGCGCGTTGAGCGTGTCGCGCATGTCGCGCTTTTCGCCTACGCGAGGGTGCATGGTCGGACGCCGGTGTTCGGACGATGTGGCATCCGGATGGACCGATCCCTCGTGGTCATTAGGAGCCGCGCCGGCCGGGTGGCCGGTGCTAAGCCCGCACCTCCGCGACGCGGAGCTCTCGGCCTGTTGTTCCGCAGCCCGCTCGAGAAGGGTCTTCAGCTCGTCGTGAGCGAGCTTTCCATCAGGAGCATCTGGGATCGGAAGGTTGCAGAGAAATATCCTTGCTGCCGCGATGTTTTGGCTTGCTCGCGTGAACTGCGGCGTGCCATACTCGTCGTTGATGATGCGGTGGTGTACCGCCCGGGCCTTCCTACGAGTGCGAGGCTCCGCGGGATCCCTGGCGGCTTCGCGCTCAAGCTTTTCGCGCTCGAACGTCACCTTTCGCTGGCGCTCCGCGAGCTGCTGCTCTATGTCGCTGTCACGAAACTACCCAACTAATATAAGATCAAGCACGGTTGTCCCCATTTGACACGTTGACATGCACATACTCTCACTTAGACCAGTTCGGTAGTCCGCCGAGTCAACCTCAGTAAATGAACAACACAACCGGGATCACTAGATCAAGTAAACACCAATCACTTACCCAGAGTTTTGCAGCGGAAATAATATTACAAATGAGCTCAAAAATAATAATACAGGTCTGAGTTCAAAAACTGTTTAATGAAACAACATAGCTTTGAAATGATTATAGTAACATAAGTTGAAATACATTGCTAGCTTAAAGTGTCATCCTCCAAGAACATCATATAGATAAGAAGTAACTATAAGATCACCGAGCCCACCGGTGGTTAACCACTCCTTCAGCAGGACGAAGCCCTTCACCTGCAACAGGGTGGGATAAACTCTAAGTACTCGAATGTACTCAGCTAGACTTACCCGACAGGAGATAAATAAAAGATTCCCAAGGATATGCAAGGCTCATATGGTGGAGTTGACAAGATAGCATAATTTTTCCATAAAAGAGAATTACTACCTTGAGTCCTATCTTTCAATATTTTAAACAATATTTTAGCATCAAGATTAATGAAGCTTACCAAGTCTAGATTTGCACCTGATCTAGAACAATCACTTGATTAAAGCATCACAATAGTAACCATATCCATTTTGACATAAACACCATATAACCATCTTTTGGTTACTTATTAGAGTTCATGTTTCAACAGTGGGAGGAAGATCTTTCAAGTTTCTCACTGACGGGGAGAGATCGCGATTCGAATCGAATTCCTATCCAGCTGGAGGTTTATTCCTCAATCACACCCAAGCCTTCCCTGTCGGGTTAACTTTTGCGGGTTACCTTCAATATAGCTCGGGTAGCCACGGATCCCCATGTACCGGCATGAGTAGCGACTCACGGATAGTCAGGTCGATCAGGTAGATCCTGCCCACGGTCCCGTCCAGGTAGCTCAGGTCTCCTGCCCACGACTAGTATGCCGCTCGCGGTCTTCATGACCCAACTAGGGGGGATACCGACCCGAACGTACAGAGTTAGGCTTCGCAGTCGAAACGAGTTATTCGGCCAGCTATAATTGAGGCATGCGTTCAATCTCGGCAGATGTCCAACCACGATCCAGTGCCTAGCGACACAGGCGGAGAGAACCCGCTCACAAGACCTGCAAGTCGAGTGGCTCACAACACCTTGTCCGCGCGGTCTCGATTTATTACTTCCACATGGTTATTTTTCACGATAGCATACTATAACCAACCGTGACCAGCACCACCTATCATTGTGGGGGATGGTAGACCACCCACTCTATTGGTCTAAGCATGGCTAAGCATTTTTTTCAATCCTGGGCCTACAAGGTTCTTTTTAGTGGACAAGGAAGGTGTAATGCAGCAAGGGGTTCCATCTCAAATCCTACTAACTTAATGCATAAACAAGTTTGGTATTTGTAAGTGAATACTTTAAAAGAGAGGGAGGAGGCATATGATGCTCCGGGGCTTGCCTTGGGAACCGACACAAGTCAGCGATGGTTAGACGACACTCGCTTGGCAAGCTCTGTAGATCCACGCTTGTACTCCTGGTTCTTTTTGCCTCCTGGATTCATCCACCAACACCATGTCCGGGTTAGCTCCACCAAACACTGTCTTCGGGTCCGGCTCCAACCATCACATCTCTACGTAGTGTACCTAGTGTACCTAGATGAGATGCAAGATACACATGTATGAATGCGAAGAATGGTTACAAGAGATACATATACAAGCATCCACATAAGCACAAGACTATGCCATACATATATGTATAAATACTTGGAATTATTTAACTAATAATGATACAAGCATATCATAGGAGGGTAGCAAGCTCATCAAGTACGACATATAAATTAACTTCATCAAAGCTCAGCAATTACAAGCATGCAACAGCCATGAACTACTCAACAATGATAACATACAAGAACTAGGGCTGCTATATGATAACAACCACCTAAGCATATAGATTTATTTTAAATAAACATCACACATGCATAGCATCGAGGGATAGCAAGTATACCAAGCATAATCTATTAACTAACTCAAACACACTATCGTAAGCAATTGATAAGCACAAGGGTTATTTAAATAACCAATCAAGACAAGTATAAGATCATGCATGATATACATAGGCACTTAGATTTAATTATCAACTATAACTAGATCATAACTTAGGAGATAGAAGTACATTACATGACATACCTAGTCACTTAGAACTATTTAGCTAAATATCACCCAAGCTTAATCATAGAAGATAAAAAACACTTCAAGCATGATCTACTATTAATTTAAAGTCAAATCATGACAAGTATTCATCCAACAAGTTTATTTAATAGATTAAACTAACAAGAACATGTTAAAGCATTTAACTTACACATGCAAGTTTGGGACAGCAGCATGCAACCCACAGTTTTAATCATAACCGGAGTTATAAGAATCCAAAAGAGATGATCTTAGACTTTCTGGAAAGGTAATGAAATTATCTACAATATTTATGTTATCACCAAAAGCCAAATCACAAGTTAAACAAATCAATTATGCATTTGTTTCAGACCTGCCCAAAAAGGACAGAAAAGTAACATTACATCTAAACATGTATAACTTGGGTTTCAAACATCCAAAGAGTATGAATCTTAACTTAATAGAAAACTTAGTAAGTTATTCTAAAACATGCTTATTATCATAGCAAGATGATTCTACACTTAACAAGGTTAATCAAACGCAAATGAGCAACTCTGTCCAAACATGGACAAATTTGATATGCAAGTACCAAGATTAATAACTTGAGTTCTAGATATCACATAAGGGTGGTTCTAGACTTCTTAGAAAGCTTAGAACATCATGATTAACTTTGCTATTCAGTTCTACCATAGCAAACATTAATAATACCATGAAAAAGATTGCTTAACAAACAATGCACATGCAACCCACAAATGAGTGAGACAAAATTAAACATACAACTAAGCTGAAGTTCATAAAAGCATAAATGAAGTTCTACTTATCCAACACATGGGGTTCTTGATTCTTTGGAAAGGTATTCAAGTTATTTACAAGTTTCTTATAACCATATTAACATGATTCAAAACTTAACAAACTTGAAATAAACAAAGAGTGCATCTCTGTCCACAAGTGGGCAGATTCTGTCACTCTTCTTCAAACAGCCATAACTCACAATCTAGAGATCCTAAAAATATGAATTTGAATATTATAGAAAGCTTATGAGATATACTACAAATGTTTCCACAGTAGCAAGACATGATTCCAAGTTTAACGTAGTCAAAAAACCCAAACATCTAGGTCTGTCCAGAAAATGATAGATTTCGGTCATGAAATTGATAAATTCATATCTCCTAAACTATCAGAGATATGGCAATGAAAATTTGACAAAAGCTTCACCATATCATAAGCTACAACTTTGGTATTCATCATACCAACAGAAAACAAAATCTTCTACACGAAAAACATACATATTCAGAGTTCAGGCATGCAGTCCAAAACAACAATTATAACCTTTGTTAAATTCATAACTCACAAACTATCAAACCTATAGTCATGAAATTTCAACCATATACTTTTCATAGCACTAGGAAGACACCATATTTATTTCATAATTTTTGGAGCACTCATCAACGGTGACAAATATTTATTTCACCCAAACATCACTTCTAACCCTAACTGAGCAAAACAATTTTTACAGCAACTCATTCAACACAAGTCATACTAAACAATAGATCTACTGCATAGATAACTTCACAAGGATTCCAAAAAGCACAACAACACATCCATGTGATTTTTCTATGAATTTATATGAATATTCAAAGTCACTGCACAAACTGAACAGACTGAAAACGAAGGGAGAAAGGTCCTGTTCTTGTGAGCTCCATCCATGGAGATGCAGGGAGAAGGAGAGCTTGTTGCTGTGGTGGCCGGAGGTCACCGGAGGAGAGGCACTGGCCTCTGCTGCCCAAAGCAGCAGTAGCAGCAACGTCGAGGGAGGTGAGGCGCCAGGCCTCACTGCACTAGCAACGTCGCAGGGGGCGGTAATAGCAGCGCAAGGGGGGCTCTGCTGGCCCTCCTGGCCATGGCCACCAGCACAGGGCGCTCCCTGGGGTGAGCTAGGGTTTGGGGCAAGCAGGGCAGGGGCGCTGAAGAGAGGGGCGCCGGCACTGGCCAGAGAGAGGAGGAGCAGGGGCGACGGCGGCCAGGGCTGGCTGGGGCTATGGCTTGGCCAACCATGAGAGGAGAGGAGGGAGCTTGAGGAGGAAGGAGCAAGAGAGGAGCAGCAGGAGCTGCTGCTTTGCTGGTCGGCCGAGATAAAAGGGAGGGAGAGAGAGTGGCGTGAGGGAGGAGAGAGGGCAGGGCTGCTGCCCTTTTATTCTTCTTGTCCCCCACTCTAAAAGTTCCCAAAAGTTACGAAATTGCCACTGCCTTACGATTCCTTATTCCTGGATTTTAATCCGCGGACTGAAAAGTTCGTCTGAGTATACCATTGCGAAGGTCTCGTCGAATAGATCAATTTGCTTCAAGAACCACAGTGAAACTCCAAACGGTTTGCGAATTATTGATTCCCGAAGAAAACCTCGCGGGTACCAAAAACTGGCATTCCGACGATCTTCGGTCATCTGTTTCACTATTTTCGGCTCTGATTCATGTCTTGATGTTTGAACGAAGTTTGTTCGTCTCGATCCGATCTACAACTTTCGTTCAATACACTTCGACATGCGAGATCTCCAAATTGTTGGTCAACGCCGATTAACAACGTCGTCTGTTGCGCTCGGACTAGGGTTCGGAATATTTTCCGGACATTTCTTGTGTTTCCGGGCAACATGACCCTTCACGACTTTTGTTGTAGAATTCATATGGGTATTTCGGGCAAGATGGTGAGACTTGGTTGAACTCGTATAATTATATCCGCTTCATGAAGTAAGCCGGGTAATTATAACAGTCGTCATTCCAGGTGATGTTTTAACTCCAAAGTTTACCAAACTTTTCCAAGGGTTCATATAAATGGAAATAGAGATGAGACACATAGGATAAATACCTTATCATATATTCCCAATATATGAACTTTGAACTATAGTCTCTGATTATCGCTTGATCCGATATAATTAGTCTTAATTACTTCTTAGCCCGTGCTTAACACCGAGGGTGTTACAGTCGCGGAGGTCGCGGAGCTGCTGCTGCCAGGCCTCCGAAGACTGCGGGTCGGGCCTTGGCTGGGGTACCGGAACACCCGTCTGGTGCACGGGTGTGTGGTTGCCGTCGCCGTCGTCGTCCCCATCGTTGATGAGGGTGGGGTCGACGGCGGCTCCGGGCGGAGGTGCGTCGCACATGAAGCACTTGCGGCCATGGTCCTCACTGAGATCACTCGAGCCGGAGTTGAGCAGATAATCGCTGGCTTGGAGGAAACCGTGAAGGGCCTCCTGATCCCCTAGACCATCGAAGTCCAAGGGGTCCCAGGGATCAACGCTCCCGCAGCTTGAGTCGTTGTAAGATGTGGCCTCAGAGCTCGTGAGGAGATCGGAGACGGAGAGAGGGTGGTGGGGTGCAATCCCAATATGTGTCCCTTCCGCGGGGTCAGCATGGAACCACGTGGCCACCATCCCATTCCTGGGCATGGGCGAGGGCTAGTCGCACAGGACCAGGCACCCCCGCGTTCCGTCGTACAGGGCTGATGACGCCCTAATCCCTGTTGGTGTGTCCGTCGGAGGCATGACGCGGATGTAGTGCGCAGAAGTTGTCGGTTAGGCGGCACAGGACCTTGTACCGCACGGTGAACAAAGGTTGGCATGGCGTCTCATGCCTTGAACCACATCCCTGAGGACGGAGGGTACTGTGGACCTTTTGACCATGTGGACTAGGGCATCCCAGGCTTTTGATGGCAGTGAGATCTCCGAGGGTTGATGATGTCATGGATGACGCCACCTTGGCTTGGCCGAGACGGAAGGGCCCCTGAGGGTAGATGACGTCACGGTTGACGCCACCTTGGCTTGGGCGAGGCGGAAGAGCCCCCGAGGGTTGATGACGTCACGGTTGACGCCACCTTGGCTCGGGCGAGGCGGAAGAGCCCCCGAGGGTTGATGATGTCACGGTTGACGCCACCTTGGCTCGGGCGAGGCGGAAGAGCCCCCGAGGGTTGATGATGTCGCGGATGACGCCGCCTTGGCTCGGGCGAGTCGAAGGAGCCCCCGAGGGTGATTTTGTTTTTGTGGAGCGAGGTAAATTGAGTATCCTATTTCTAGGTATCCGACAAGTGCTTCTTCGAGGTTGGCCATCGGAAGGCCTTGTGCTTTCGTGGCGTGGAAAGGTTGATGATGTGAGGGCAAGCTCCCTCTAGCCGGGAGCTCATTGGTCAAGTGATCCTAGTCGGGGATGCCGGAGCGATGATGTTGTACTTCGCCGATCCAGCGGACCCTGGAGCTCTCGTTCTCATCAACCGGGTTGCTGGCGGCTCGTTCCCAGATGGTATATGGGGCAACTGCGGCTTAACCCCGCTCTATTTTGACTCCCGTGACGATCTTCGCGTCACCTCGCGGCAGAGGAGGATTCGTTGCCCGGAGGACGTGCCAGCGTTAGCAGTCGACGACCCCCATGTCTGCGTTTGGGAGCTGTGGAGACGCTTTGGGCCGGCGAGTGAGGGTCGGGCCGAGGCCTATATGTACTGTAGCCCGGAGTGTCGCCTTCGCCATGAGTTCGAGCTCTGGACTAGGAATGCTCCCTATGTGGTTTCTTATCGCATCAGTAGGATGAAGATGTAATATTGTGCAACTTATCCAGGCTTTGAACCTTTTTCTTTTGGTGTTTTAGAATGGTTGTAATGAGCTTGGGTTATGTACATTTGTTCAAATTTTTCTTTTATTCCGCACGTATTGAGTAGCTCCCGGGTAAGAGGTTTCCTTGTATGCCGTATGTGGAAGAAAAAATCTTACCCAGAACTTTATGATGCGTAAAAAGGAAAACTTTCGATTGGAATGCTGTAACGAGGAATTTTTAGGGGTAGAAACGACGTAGTTGTTGTATGTTCCAGGCGTTGGTGAAGATTTTGCCGGCGAAGGTCTTGAGCCGGTACGCCCCTGGTCTTATCACTTCATGGAAAACGTAGGGTCCCTCCCAGGGTGACGTGAGCTTACGTCGCTCCTTGTTACTTTGGATTCTTCGGAGTACTAAATCCCCCGGCTGGAAACCTCTTGGTCGGACACGTCAATCGTGGTATCGTCGTAGCACCTGCTGGTACTTGGCGGAGTGTAAGAGGGCGGTGTCTCTGGCCTCGTCGACCTGATCTATGGTGTCTTCTAGGAAGGTTTCTGCCTTCTTAGGGTCGTAGGCCTCCACCCTTGGGGACCCGTACTCGAGGTCGGTGGGTAAGACGGCCTCCGAGCCGTAGACTAGAAAAATGGTGAAAAGCCGGTGGCTCTGCTTCGTGTCGTTCTGAGACTCCACAGAACGGAAGGGAGCTCTTAGAGCCATTTTTTACCATACTTGTTCAATCGGTTGAAGATTCTCGCCTTGATCCCTTGTAGGATGAGCCTGTTGGCACGTTCCACTTGCCCGTTGGATTCTGGGTGCGCGACGGAGGCCCAATCAACCCGTATGTGGTGCTTGTCACACCACTCTAAGAATTCGTTTGCGCTGAAGTTTGTTCCGTTATCGGTGATGATGGAGTTGGGCACTCCGAAGTGGTGGATGATGTTAGTGAAGAAACTGACAGTCTCCTCAGCCCTGACGTTAGTGATGGGGCGTAGCTCAATCCATTTGGTGAACTTGTCTATGGCGACCAGCAGGTGGGTGCAGCCCCGGTTGCTTTCTCGAATGGGCCGACCATGTCAAGACCCCAGACTGCGAATGGCCACATAAGGGGGATGGTTTGTAGTGCTTGAGCGGGCATGTGGATCTGCCTAGCAAAGAATTGGCAACCCTCGCAGGCACGGACCAACGCTTGTGCATCGGCCACGGTGTCGGCCAGTAGAAACCTTGTCGGAATGCGTTCCCTACAAGGGTTTTGGCTCCCACGTGATGTCTGTCGGCCCCCTGGTGGATGTCCCGCAACAGTTTTCCCCTGCTTGGTTGGGATGCAACGTTGCAGAACGTCGGTCGCACTTTGCTTGTAAAGCTCGCCGTTAATGAGAGCGAACGCCTTGGCTCGTCTGGCGAGCCGTTTGGCCTCCACCTGGTCCGTGGGGAGCTCGCACTTGGCCAGGCGATCTACGTATGGTGGCCTCCAGTCTATATCCTCTGGCGTCAACTCTTCCTGCTCTATGTTCATTGCCTTTGCTACTTCATTACTACAGGTGGTTGAGGACTCGGTGACCCTTGAGGCCGCCGAGGAGTTAGCGCCATGAGAGCTGGAGACCTCTGTCTCTCCGGTGTTGATGGACGATTTCGATTGGTCATTTGCAAACACTCTAGGAGGCGCGGGTTCCCGGCCTGAGGCCGCCATGGCCAGTTCGTCGGCCTCTTCATTTTGTCGTCGAGGTACGTGATTGAGCTCAAGGCCATCAAACTTGTACTTGAGTTTTCACACCTCCTGGCAATACGCGGTCATGCGCGAGTCGACATAGTTGGATTGCTTCATGACCTGGTTGACTAGCAGCTGAGAGTCTCCGCGGACATCGAGTCGCCTTATCCCCGGGTCGATCGCGATTCGTAGTCCGCTAAGCAGGGCTTCGTACTCTGCTTCGTTGTTGGACACCGGGAACAACAAACGCACCATGTACATCATTGTCACCCCACGGGGTGACGTCAGGACGATCCCTGTGCCTGCGACGGTCTTCATGAGGGACCCATCAAAGTACAAAGTCCAATACTCCTGCTCAACAGCTGGAGCAGGGAGAGTTGGATCCGTCCATTCCGCAATGAAGTCGGGCATGACCTGTGATTTGATAGCGCTTCGCGGGGCGTAAGTAATATTTTTGTCCATCAGCTCCAATGCCCACTTGGCGATGCGATGGGCGACGTCCCTGTTCCGGATGACCTCTCCCAATGGCGCATTGCTCACGACTGTGATTACGTGTGACCCAAAGTAATAAAACAACTTTCTTTTAGTCATGACCACCACATACACCCTCTTTTGCAGGTGGTAATACCGGGTTTTCGAGTCGCTCAGCACTTCACTAACGAAATACACAGGTCTCTGTACTTTGAGCGCATGCCCTTCTTCTTCTCTTTCCACGACTAGGACGGTGCTTACCACCTACCTTGTGGCAGAGATGTATAACAGGAGTTTTTCCTCGTCGTGAGGTGAGACCAGGACAGGCACTTTGGTCAACAGTTGCTTGATGTGATCAAGAGCTGATTGAGCCTCAGTCGTTCACACGAATCGCTCGGATTTTTTCAGGAGTATGTACAGGGGTAGACTTTTTTTCGCCGAGTCGGGAAATGAAACGGCTAAGCGATGTGAGGCAACCGGTGACCCATTGCACCCCTTTTACGTTATGGATCAGCCGCATTTTCTCGATGGTGGTGATTTTTTAGGGGTTAGCCTCGATCCCCCTTTCGGAGACGACGAAGCCTAGGAGCATGCCTTTAGGTACCCCAAAGACGCACTTCTCCAGGTTGAACTTGATGTTGTTCTTTTTGAGTTTCGCGAAGGTGAGCGTGAGGTCAGCCACGAGTCTGTCGACATGCCGAGTCTTGACGACAATGTCATCTACGTAGACTTCGATGGTTTTGCTCATGAGTTCGTCAAAACATCGGATCATGGTTTGCTGAAAAGTAGCCCCGACGTTTCGAAGCCCGAAAGGCATGTTGATGTAGCAGAAGGATCCGAATGGGGTGATGAACAACGTCGCGAGCTGGTCTGACTCGTTCATCTTGATTTGATGGTATCCCGAGTATGCATTGAGGAAGCAGAGAAGTTCGCATCTTGATGTTGCATCGACTATTTGGTCTATGCGAGGTAGCGGATATGGATCCTTCGGACAGACCTTGTTGAGACTCGTGTAATCAACGCACATTCCCCACTTCCCGTTCTTCTTACGTACTAGTACAGGGTTGGCGAGCCACTCGGGGTGATACACTTCTTTGATGAAACCTGCGACGAGGAGATTTTTGATCTCCTCCCCGATCGTGGCGTGTTTCTCCTCGTCAAAACGGCACAGTCATTGTTTGACGGGCCGGGAGCCTGGTTTGATATACAGGAAGTGCTTGGTGACATCCCTAGGTATGCCTGGCATGTCCGAGGGCCTCCACGCGAATACGTCGATGTTCGCACGGAGGTAGTCGATGAGCTCACTTTCCTATTTGGGGGAAAGGGAGGTGCTGACATGTACGGTCCTCTCTTCCCCTTCCCGAGTGTCGAGTACGACCACTTTTGTAGACCGTGTTGGTTCAAATGATCTGGCCCTATTGGTATTTTGGACCTCTTCCCGCGACGCGCTAGCCTTGGCCGCCATCTCGGCCGCGAGCTGCTTCGAGGCTACGAGCGCCGACGCGTACGTGTAGCACTCGGCGTCGCACTCGTATGCGCGTCGAGGTGCCGTGCCCACTGACGACGCCTTTCGGACCCGACATCTTTAGCTTCAGGTAGGTATAGTTTGGAACAGCCATAAACTTCACAAAACATGGTCGCCCGAGTATGGCGTGGTAGGTTGATCGTGGCGTGTTTCTCCTCGTCAAAACGGCACAGTCATTGTTTGACGGGCCGGGAGCCTGGTTTGATATACAGGAAGTGCTTGGTGACATCCCTAGGTATGCCTGGCATGTCCGAGGGCCTCCACGCGAATACGTCGATGTTCGCACGGAGGTAGTCGATGAGCTCACTTTCCTATTTGGGGGAAAGGGAGGTGCTGACATGTACGGTCCTCTCTTCCCCTTCCCGAGTGTCGAGTACGAACACTTTTGTAGACCGTGTTGGTTCAAATGATCTGGCCCTATTGGTATTTTGGACCTCTTCCCGCGACGCGCTAGCCTTGGCCGCCATCTCGGCCGCGAGCTGCTTCGAGGCTACGAGCGCCGACGCGTACGTGTAGCACTCGGCGTCGCACTCGTATGCGCGTCGAGGTGCCGTGCCCACTGACGACGCCTTTCGGACCCGACATCTTTAGCTTCAGGTAGGTATAGTTTGGAACAGCCATAAACTTCACAAAACATGGTCGCCCGAGTATGGCGTGGTAGGTTCCCCTGAAGCCGACGACCACAAAGGTCAGGGTTTCCTTACGAAAGTTGCTTGGTCCGCCGAAGGTGACGGGCAAATCGATTTGACCGATGGGGTCTGCCTTTTTGCCCGGGATCACCCCAAAAAATGGAGCCCCCGAGGGTCGTAGGCATGACCATGGTATTCTCATCGCATCGAGGGTCTCAGCATAAAAGATATTGAGCCCACTCCCGCCGTCCATGAGGACTTTGGTGAGATGCTTTGTGCCAACGATGGGATCGACAACTAACAGATATCGGCCAGGGTACGGTACATAGTCGGGATGATCGTTATGGTTGAAAGTAATAGGAGACTACGACCACTTGAGGAAGGTAGGAACAGTGGGGGTGGTAGCGTATACCTCTCGATGAGCGACCTTCTGCTGACGCCTGGAGCTGCATGACGTCGGGTCGCCGAAGATCATCAGTGTCTCATCCGTCGGGATGTAGTCGTTGTCCTTCCATCCGTCGTCTTCTCCATCGTCCTCTTTCTTCTTTGCCCACCTCTTCTTTTTCGCGCCACCACCAAGAAACTTTTTCCTGAGGTTGTAGTCCTTGAGAAGATGTTTGACCGGGGTGGCGTGGCTCGGACAGGTCCGTTCCAGCATCTTCATGAAGTGGTCGTTAACCGGTCCGTCCTGTTGCCCTTCGCCTTTTTCCGTTACCGCAACGAGCGACGGATTGTACCATGGTCGGTTGCGCCCCTTCTTGTGAGGACGAGTCGAGGGTCCCTCGGTCTCCACCTCGTCGCGCTTGCTCCGGCTAGTCGCCCCTGGAAAACGGCGCCGACCGCTTCCTCACCGGAGGCGTGGTTTGTGGCTATGTCGAGCAGTTCCTTTGTCGTCTTGGGCTTCTTATGCCCCAGTTTGTGGACCAGAGACTTGCAAGTCGTCCCCGATAGGAACGCAGTAACAACGTCGCCATCGGCTTCGTCCGAGAGCTCGTTGCACTGCTGGGAGAAGCGACGAATGTACTCGCGAAGGGTCTCACCTTGTTTTTGTTTATAGTTCTTGAGGTCCCAGGAGTTCCCGGGCCAGATGTAGGTTCCCGTAAAGTTCCCGACAAAGGATTCCTTCAGGTCCTCGCAGTTTTGGATCTTTCCTTTTGGGAGGTGCTCTAGCCACACGCGCGCCGTATCCGAGAGGTAGAGTGGTAGGTGATGAATTATGAAATTCTCGTTGTTTGCTCCGCCTGCTTCACAGGCGAACCGATAGTCTTCCAACCAGAGGCCAGGGTTCGTGAGCCCCGTGTACTTCTGGATGTAGGTTGGTGGTCTAAATCGCGACGGAACCCGTGCGACATGTATGCGCGAGGAAAAACATCGTGGTCCGGTAGGCTTCGGGCTAGAGTCTCGGTCCTCATCATGGTCATGTCGCCCGCCCCAGTGTGGATGTCATCCGCATCGCCTGTCATTGTCGTCGCTGTCACTCTGCCCGCGGTCGTTGCTTTCGAAACGCGCTCCACGGCTGGGGTGCCGCCTAGGCGGCTCCTAATCTCTTGCGGTGGTTGGCCTCGGCCTCTGGCGAATAGAGTTCTCGGGCGGTGGTGTGTTCTGCATGCTGGAGAAAGCCCCTGCTCTCTGTCGCGCTGAGCTCTCCACCTATTGAACAACCACGCGGTCAAGGAGGACACGAGCTCTCGGGCGTCGTGGGCTCCGGAAACTGTCGCATGAGCATGGCAGCAGCAACTATGTTCTGCTGCGCACTTGGGAAGGTCGGTGGAGACCCATCATCTTTGACTATACGACGGTGTACCTCCCGAGCTCGGGCCCGGGGGCCGGTCACCGACCGAGGGTTTAGCTGCTGCTCGAGGAGGACGTGCTCATTGTCGATCTGATGGCGGGCATCGTCGAGCTCGTCCTGCTGGGCACGCATGGCGTCGATATTAACATGTGGTGGAGTGGGAGCTCCTGGTGCTCGGGGAGGATTTCGTTGCCATCCTCGTCGAGCTCTCACACGGCTCCCTCAGGGGTGAGCTCTCTCCCGTCGCACATGAAGCACTCCCGCGAGGGGCCCTCGCTGGCCTCGGGAATGATGCGCTCAGTCCCGTACTGTCAGAACTGGAGAGGGTCAGATCTTCCTCGGTTAGGAGATCATAAAATGACTCAATGTTCCCCATGAATTCGTCCTCAGGGGTGTCGGTCATTCTCAGAGCGATGAGCCGCTTGAGGATGGATGCGGCACTGACAAGACCGAATGGGTACGTTATAGGGACACCTTCCTCCAGCGGTGCGCCTCCCTCAATTTGGATGGCGGCGTCGACGTAGGAGAGTGCCTGCCTCTGCACACGGTTCGGGGAGGGTCGCGACGCCCTGCGGCCCCCGACACGCTGACGTGGTCTGCGTCTGTGGAGGAGCGGGCGGTCGCTGCCTTCGGAGGACTGTTCGTCCGAGGCATAGTATGTCATCCGTCTCGCAACGGATTTCTTCCCCGCATTGGGGTTGGGGAGGAGGTTGTCAGCGCATCCCTCGACGTCCTGGTGGTCCCCCTTCGCCGTGGTGATGGCTCTGAAGCGGCTGTCGCCCTACGGCGTTTCGTTGCCGTCGGAGCTGGGGTCCGACTCCAGGAGGTAGTCGTACTAGGAGCACACGAAACGTAGCACAGCGTGCTCGGCCGCGCAATCGATCTCGTGGTCACCGTCGTCAGAGTCCCTGACAAGACCCGATATGGATCGGTAAGGGATTGGCCCGATCTTCACGACAGTAGGTTTCAAACAAAGGATAACTTGATGCGAACAGCGGGGATAACTAGCTTTATACCTGTCCAAGGTTGGATGCGACCAAGCGACAGGGAGAGAGACACCGAAACCGCAAAGACTTCGACTCGATCTCCGAACGACCGCAGAACCACAATCCGGAACTAATCCACACAATATGACGCAGCCGAACGGAAGCCGTAGAGCACGAAGTAGGGGATCCTAGAGGAATCACTTCACAAGTCCAAGAAGAACAAGGAAGAACAAAGGTTTGAGTAAGACACTCAATAGCTCGGCTGCAATACCATATAGGTTCTTAATTCATCAAAAGTTGCCAACAACTTAGATGCAGAGGATATTTATACTAGGAACAACCCTACTAGATAGGTGTGGAAACAAAAAGGAGTTTCTAAATATGAGCTATGTGAAAGGTCACCACGAGATAGCTTCCCGAAATGGTCTCGTGTGACTCTTGGCCTTTATAGCAGTTTCCACTAAACTGATCATAACTCCTTATTGGTAAGTCCAATGGACGAACCGTTTGTTGGGTGTGAAAGTAGACTTAATAAGATTTCCATCCATCTATACAATGCATCATGAAACATTGTAGAATGGTACAATTTTGCAGGAGAATTTGAAGCAACATTCTGTCCTGTGAAACTGTTGGCCTTTTGAGCAGACTTGACTAAATTGTGTATATCTCAAGATTTAAATGTCCAAAAGGGGTGAGGTTTGTTGCATTGGAAAGTAGACTTGCAGAGATTTCCAAAACGTCCTCACGGACCTCAAAAGCTTCTCAAAGCTGAGAGATATGAGCATTTCTTGAACTAGTCCATTTTGGACTGAACTGGTCCGTTTTGGACTGCACTGGTCCGATTCATCCTGAGTGTCCACTGGTCTGTTCTGCACTGGTCTGATTCTTCCTCCCCTTCAAACCTAAGCATAATCAAGGTAGAACACTTAGGTAGTATAACATTCTCATGTATATTAAAGTTAACTTCAGCTCGGAGTGAGTTCACCTCTTTTTGGAGTAGCTTTGCACGGTTTCGTGTAATTGGACCTTGATTTGTATCCTTTGGTCTTGAGCTTGCATGTATGGTTGGGATGTCCTCATCATCTCCCCCCTCTTGAAAAGGAGTCGTCCTCGACTCTCCCAATCCAAAGAATGGAGAAAGATCGACAATATTGAAACTTGTACTCACACCATAAGTACTTGGAAGATCAATTTCATATGCATTGTCATTGATCTTGCGAATCACTTTGAAAGGACCATCCGCTCTGGGCTGCAACTTGCTCTTGCGTTGTTTAGGAAAGCGATCCTTACGCAAATGCACACAAACCAAGTCTCCAGGTTCAAATAACATCTTCTTGCGACCCTTGTTGGCGTGCTTCTCATACATCTTGGTCATCTTTTCAATGTTTGCTCTAGCTTGAACATGAAGCTTCTTGACAAATTCAGCTCGTTTACTTGCATCAAAGTTCTCACGTTCTTGCATAGGTAAAGGCAAAAGATCGGTGGGAGCAGCAGGTTTGAAACCATATACTATTTCAAATGGACAGAATTTTGTGGTTGAGTGTACCGCCATGTTGTATGCAAACTCCACATGTGCCAAGCTTTCTTCCCATAGCTTCAGGTTCTTCTTTAGGACAGCCCGCAACAAAGTCGACAATGTACGGTTCACAACTTCGGTTTGCCCATCAGTTTGAGGATGACATGTTGTGGAAAATAGCAGCCTCGTTCCAAGTTTTCCCCACAAGGTCTTCCAAAAACAACTCAAAAACTTGGTGTCACGATCAGACACAATGGTACGTGGCACTCCATGTAGACGCACAATTTCCCTGAAAAACAATTCATCAATGTGTGAAGCATCATCGCTCTTATGACAAGGAATAAAGTGTGCCATTTTGCTAAATCGATCAACCACAACAAAGATTGAATCCCTCCCCCTCTTGGTTCGTGGTAAACCAAGAACAAAGTCCATAGAAATATCCTCCCAAGGTACACTAGGGATAGGTAGAGGAGTGTATAAACCATGAGGGTTCAAACGGGACTTAGCTTTGTGACAGGTTTCACAGTGAAGAACATGTCTCTCCACATCTCTTCGTAACTTAGGCCAAAAGAAGTGATCAGCAAGTACTTGTTCTGTTTTCTTTGCACCAAAATGGCCCATAAGTCCACCTGCATGAGCTTCCTGTACAAGCAAAATGCGAACAGAACGATCTGGAATGCAAAGTTTATTACCCAAAACAAAAACCCATCATGCAAATGGAATTTTTCCCATCCCTTGCCACCACAACACTTGGAATATGGTTCAAAAAAATATGAATCAATGGCAAATAGATCTTTTATGCTTTCCAAACCAAGAATATTAGCATCAAGTTGTGTTGTGAAAGTAAAATATAACGACGGGACAAAGCATCAGCTACAACATTATCTTTCCCTTTCTTGTACTTAACAATATATGGAAAAGACTCAATGAATTCACTCCATTTTGCATGCCTTCGGTTCAGTTTTAGTTGTCCTTTAAGATACTTCAAAGATTCATGGTCTGAATGTATCACAAATTCTTTAGGTAGAAGGTAATGTTGCCAAGTTTCTAAACTCCGAACAAGAGCATATAATTCTTTATCATAAACTGAGTAATTCAGAATTGGACCACTTAGCTTTTCACTGAAGTATGCAATTTTCCTCTTTTCTTGCATGAGCACGCCTCCAATCCCTACACCACTTGCATCACATTCAATTTCAAATGTCTTACCGAAATCTGGAAGTGCGAGGAGTGGGGTTGTTGTTAACTTCATTTTTAGCTCTTCAAACGCCTTCTCTTGCGCTTCACCCCATTTAAAAGGCACTTCTTTCTTTGTCAATGCATTGATTGGAGCAGCTATGGTGCTGAAATCTTTCACAAATCGCCGGTAGAAACCAGCAAGTCCGAGCAAGCTCCTAACTTGACTCACATTTTGTGGAGGCACCCACTCACGAACAACTTTGATCTTTTCCTCGTCCACCTCTACACCTTGTCCTGAAACAAAAAAACCAAGAAACACTACCTTGTCGGTGCAAAAGGTGCACTTAGCAAGGTTAGCATACAAGCATTCCTTCCTCAAAACAGCAAGTACAACTTTTATATGTTCAACATGTTCATCGAGAGACTTACTGTAAATTAAGATATCATCAAAGTAAACCACAACAAACTTGCCAATAAAGGCTCTAAGCACATGATTCATCAATCTCATGAAGGTACTAGGCGCATTAGTTAATCCAAAAGGCATTACCAACTATTCATACAACCCAAATTTAGTTTTAAAGGTTGTTTTCCACTCATCTCCTTCTCACATTCTTATTTGGTGATAGCCACTTCTCAAGTCATTTTTTGTGAAAATGGTAGCACCACTAAATTCATCAAGCATGTCATCAAGTCTAGGAATGGGATGTCTATATCTTATGGTGATGTTATTAATAGCTGGACAATCAACACACATTCTCCATGAACCATCTTTCTTAGGAACTAAAAGAACAGGAACAACACAAGGTGAAAGACTTTCCTGCACATACCCTTTTCCCATTAATTCTTCCACTTGTTGCTGAATTTCTTTTGTTTCCTCTGGGTTGGTGCGTGAAGGACCGGAAACGGCGACCAGAGGGGGGGGGGGGTGAATGGGAGCCAAATAAAAATTCCTTTCGGAAGATCTTGACTCTTGTCCCAAGCACGACCCAAAGCAAGAACTAGGCTCACGACCCACAAGTGGGTGGATGTTCTAGGAGATGTCCTAGGAACACAACGGAGCTAGCTACAAACCCGGAGAAACAAACCGCAACCCAAACGGAGAAAACAACAACTCAACAGAGGCTCCGAACCAGATGGGACTGAGCCACCAGACTATAGCAAGTAGTCCGGAGCTCAGGTCCGACGCCTTCACCCACTGGGACAGGCCGATACAGTGAACACCCTAGCTCCGGACTAGAGGCTCTGGACTAGTCCGACGCTCACTTTCGGAAGTCCGGTGCTCACACAGAAAACAACCAGTGAGTGACTAGGCTCTGGACAACTAGTCAGACGCTCACCGTCAGACTATGGAAAGTAGTCCGGTGCACACACTCACCACCAAGCAAAAAGAACACAGCAAGCACCCCTGCTCCTGACTCCTGGTCCGACGCTCACCGTCGGAATAATGAGCCTGGCCCGACGCGTGAGTGACACCCTCAGCAGAGCCACCGGACTACTTGCCTATGGTCCGGTGCTCAAAAGCTGGGTGGTCCGGAGGGTAGTCCGACGCCCCTTGCTGCTTGACACTTGGAAAGTCAAGACCACCGGACCACTTGCTATGGTCCGGAGCTTAGGGAAAAGTGGTCCGACGCTCACAGACAGAAAACTGTTCCCGTGAAAACGAACTTCTCTCCGCCAAATCTTCTCAAAACTCAACCAAATGATCAGCAGCTGCAACCAAACTTTGTAGGCATGATCCTAGTGCAGTTGGGGAGCTATCCCGAAGAAATGATCGCTCAATTTGAAGAGGATAAACGGGAACACTCGGATTTGGGGGAGAAGAGAGCAAAACAAAGAACGCCACAAAGAAATCGCCCGATCTACGCACTCATGAGGTTTGAGGAGAATTCCTTCGGTGCAAAGAAGCTCCTCACGATTACGAACAACTTGGTTCAAGTCGATTTTGGAAAGCTACTCTCAAGAAAGAGAAATAATCTCGGGAAAAAGAGAGAAAAAGCAAAATGGGAAGAACACAAGCAAACCGGGGACACAATCACGAAAACGAAGCCACCATGGCTTACGGAGGTTACGGCCTCCGATTCCTCGCAACAAATCCAAGTTCTTTACAAAGGTTGGTGGAAACAACCTAGGGATCTCATGAACTAGAGAGAGAGAGGGGCAAGTGATTAGGGTTCAAGAGATGGGATGAGGATACCCCTTCATCCTCTATTTAACGGAGCTTTGCCTATTTCCCAAAGACCCCCCTAGATACAAGACCGAATTACCTAGCCCTAAGACATTGTAATCCATGTCGGTAACTCTCAGCCACTCATTTGAATTGACGGCCCTGCTTCCTGCCAGAAGTTACCGTCGCCTCGACGCAACCTCCAGGATTCCGCCACGTGCCATCTCCGCTTCCTCGGAAGCTCCGCCTAGGTTGTGAGGCCCAAACCCAGGAAACCCTCCACCTGTAGCTTTGGGCTCAACTATCGAACCCCGAGTTTTGCGGCCCAAACTCAGAAACCGACGTGGATGGTTTTGAGGCCCAAACCACCAAACCACTCGACGCGAGCCACCTTGTCTTCGCCCGGTCGGACTCCGAGTCCCCTGAGCCTCCGCTCGACTCGCGCGTCCACCGTCTTGACTCGGCCAACTCGGTCTACCTCCATGTCTTTTTGCACTTGCCGGTGCCAAGTACTAGACACCACAGCTAGTCCGCCAGCGCCCATGGTCCCTCAGTCCGAGCCCCGCTTCCGCCCTTCACTGCTCTCAGTCCATCGGCACGGCAAGCCTCTACTCGACCTTCTCCACGCCATTGACCACTGTCACTAGGCTTAGCACCTGCACACCACAAGCCGATAGACAAGCACATGTTTTCTTCTTTCGCAGAGGTTAGGATAAGCCACTCAAACTGAAACACTCACGTGTTGGACGATCACTCATCATCAAAGCTGAACAAACATGGGTACTTATCCACCATGTGTTCGTAGTGCGGTATGCAGCTCGGTTTGGAAGTGAAGCATCAGGAACAAGGTCAATTTGATGCTCGATCCCTCTCTTAGGTGGCAGCCCTGGTGGCACTTCATCCAGAATTACATCCTCATATTCCTGTAACACATTAAATACAACACTTGGCAAAGTAGGGGATAAGTCGTTAGTGGAAAGAAAATTTTCCTTGCACAGGAGTACAAAGAACATGGCATTGGGTTCACTCAATTCTTTTAAATCCCCCTTCCTAGCCATCATAACTAATCCCTCTTTTCCCATTGTCTTGGTTCTTTGTAGCTGTGGGGTTTTATTTGGCTTTGGATCCACTCTGCGAACACATGGTGGATAAGTATTCATGTATGTTCAGCTTTGTTGACACCGTTTTTTGACACGTGTCAATATGATCTAAGGATTGTGCTGGTCGGCAAAAGGCTAGTTGCCGTTCCTTATCGGCATCGGGATATTACCGGTCAGATTGCCGATAAAGGCAAGAATGTTGCTGATGAAGACAGGGATTTGTTGCCGATGGAGGCAGGAAGACACTGTTGATGAAGGCAAGGGGATGATACCGATAGAAACAGGAATGTTGCCGATAGGGAAGAACATTGCCGATGAGAACCGAAGCTCATTGCCGATGTGATGAAGGCATCAATGTTGCTGATGGAGGCAAGACGTTGCCGATGAAGGCAAGAAAGCATTGCCGATGAGTGCCAAAGCTTGTTGCCGATAGAGGAACGATTGCCGATAGGAGCAGGAAGCTGCCGATAGAAGCAGAAAAGAGCTGTTTATGGAAAGGAGTCCGCCGATGGAAAGTTTCATCGTGAAGAAGACGAATAAGGAAGCTGGTGATTTTATGTCAGTATTATTATAGTTTGAGTCTGGCTCTTGCACGAGTCGTTTATTTCCTTTAAAATAAGAGGTGTTTGTTTAGGAAAATATTATTATTATTTGGGTCCGACTCCTGCGCGAGTCAGTTATTTCCTTTAAAATAGGAGTTTGTTTTGTTTAGGAAAGGTACGAGTCGTGTCTATCTACAACTCCTATTGCCGGAGTATAAATAGGTACCCAGGGGTGCTGTAAAAGATATATCCAAGCATATCAAACAAATCAATTACTTTTTATCTACTTTACCAGTAATTTACCTTTACCGCATTAGGTTTAGTCTATCTACGAGTTCTTCAAGTTTTGACGGGCTGCATCTCATCGACCTTCGTCAACCCTTGCAAGTTCCGTGTTTTGAGCAATCAGAGCTTTGACGTTCGGGTGCATCGCTGTCGTCTCGTTCTTCTATTGTTCTAGTTATCCTGATCAGGTCTGAGCCTTGACATCTGGGTGCATCGCCGTTGTCTCGTTCAAATCTTGTTCTATTTATCGTCCTTGTCGATTAACTGGTCAAATCGACTGGCACGCCCTCGGATATCGAATTCGGGTATAAGCCCGAGGTGTTCGTAGATCCTGACGCTTTTTGTGTCAACAAGCTTTGATGATGAGTGATTGACCAACACTTGAGTGTTTCAGTTTGAGTGGCTTACCCTAACCCCTTGCGAAAGCAAGTCTGTGCTTGTCTATCGGCTTGTGGTGTCCGGGTGCTATGCCTAGTGATAGTGGTCAATGGCGTGGAGTGTTGGCACAAATTATGACCATCTTTTACATAGCTAAAATGGTGCCACCAATCCAAGGATCAAGGATAAACTAACACATCATGATCATACTTTATCAAATAACTAGTTCTACATGTCCATGAGTGTTTGAGTGCAGGAATGAATAAATGGAGCAAAGGAGAGCCATATGGGCCCACCATGTTCTCCCCTCTCGGCCATGATCCAAGAGAGGCACTCTAGAGTGGAATCCATCCATTGGATCACTCTGTGTTTCCTCTCAACGGCTCACAAGCGAAGCACATGGATCCATGGGCCCACACCAAGGAGATAAACGTGACAAACACCACAGAACCAACAACCAACACCTATGACAAGTGGAACCAGCACCAGAGAGCAGAGGAGGGCTCGAACCCCCAAGGGGGGATTCGGCTGAATCATCTTTGGGCCCAAACAGGCTCCACTCAGTCCCTGACTGGTGGGACCTCATCAAAGGAGGCAAGGGAGGGCCCACTGGCCGTATGGGGATTCGGCCGAATGCCCCTAGGTCGGTTGGGCTCCCCCAACCGCCACACCTTTCCCCCACGTGTTGGATCACCACCATCCATGCCTTGGTCGGTTCCAAGGTCGGTTGGATCCAAGAGTGGAGAATGGAAGGCCCTGGATCGCTGACGTGGCGCCGGAGTAGCCCCTACTCCACCTCCTGCTATAAATAGAGGGTCACACCCCCCTCTCTAATCATGAAGAAGAAGCCTACAAGCTCTATTCCTTAGATTGTTCTAGGAGTTAGTCTAGAGTGGGAGTTAGAGTTGAGTCGAGCTGTGCTCGGGATTTCCGGAGTCATCTTCTGGAGAGTCTGGTATAGCTCTTGTATCTTTCCTTCTTTGTAAGACTTTATCTTATTCAATATATATCTTTCTCTTTACTTTACTTAGTATTTACTTTGAGCATTTCTATAGTAGATATAGTCTTGCTATTTTCTTTTGCTCTTTAATAGCCTTCACACCCATAGTCTATGATCCTTGTGACCTTTCCCGTATGCGATCATTGCCTATCATAGGGTGCTTTGATTATTTGATCGTAGTCAAAGTAGTAAGTTGTGTGTAAGCGTGGTGCTTATACATCATCTTATCCTTGGTTATCGCTTGCTGCACGGATTGTTTGTGGTAGCTAGCAAGAGGTGACAGCCTTGTCTAGTCTTTGTATTTCACCACGTGTTCTTAGGCAAGTTCTTAAAAGGTAAGGCCCCCGTAAGAAGAGGGCGCGGTCCGGTAGGAGTTTTGCCCTCCTACTGATCTATCCCTTCGCCTAGCATACTTGTATTGAGGAGACAAACTATAGTGTCTAGACTAGTTAATTAGCTAAGTATATTGAAGTAGAGTGAAGTACATAGGAGTCCCTGTTCTCTTCTCGTTGTCCTTCCACCTAGCTAGTCTCTGAGGTCCGTTCTAAGTATCCTTCACCATAGATTCTTCATTCATCAACCCCTTCCTATCACATATATCATTTACCCCTGTTGGCACAAAAAGCGTCAAGATCTGTGAAGACCTCGGGCTTATACCTGAATTCGATATCCAAAGGTGTGCCAGTCGATTTGACCAGTTAATCGACAAGGACGATAACTAGAACAAGATTGAATAAGGCTCAACCTTGATCAGGATAACTAGAGCAGAACTGAACAAGACAACGGCGATGCGCCCAGATGTCAAGGCTCAGATTACTCCCACGCGGAATTTGCAAGGGTTGACGGAGATCGAAGAGATGCATCCCTTCGAAGCTTGAAGAACTCGTAAGGTAGGTCTAATGCGATAAAAAGTAGAGTTGCTGAAAAAGTAAATAAGAGTAATAGATTTGTTTTGATATGTGATTGATATGGATATCTCTTTCACGCGGCCCTTGGGCACATATTTATACTCCCGTATGGGGAGTTGTACATGGATACGACTCATACCTTCCTAAACAAAAACTCCTATTTTTTTAAGGAAATAAAACGATTCACGCTAAAGGAAACAAACGACTCGTGCAAGAGTCGAACTCGAAATAAATCTATTAATACTGGCATGAAATCATCAGCTTCCATATCTATCTCCTTCACGATGAAACCTTCCATCGGCAGACTTCCTTCAATCCGCAACTTTCCTCTATTGCCATCGACAGTTCTCTGCTGACGCCAGCTACTTCATCCCGCTTCCATCGACATCATCATTCATCGGCAGCTTTCCGTCCTGATCAGCAATATTCCTCCTATCAGCAACAGACTTTGGCTCTCATGGGCAACGCTTTCTTGCCTCCACCAGCAACATTGTAGCCTTCATCACATCGATAATGAGCCTCAATTCTCATCGGCAATGTTCTTCCTATCAGCAACATTCATGTCTCTATCGGCAACATCCCCTTGCCTTCATCAACAATGTCTTACTGCCTCAAACGGCAACAAGTCCCTTTCTGCATCAGCAACACTCTTGCCTTTATCGGCAATCTGACTAGTAATATCCCAATGCCGATAAGGAACGACAACTACCCTTTTGCCGATCGGCACAATCCTCAAATCATATTGACACGTGTCAAAAAACGGTGTCAACACATGCCCCCCAATTTCGGAGTATAAGATATCTTATGCACCGAAATTTCTTCTACTACATCTCCTCCAAAATGCCTGCACCACTTCCTTGACTATTGCACGTAAGCATTGCAGAGCCACTCTTAAAATCCTTCGACTTGTATCGAACATCTCCTTTTGTAGCCAACAAATTCATTGGCAGCGCTGCTCCCAGTGCACAAATTCTTCACTCAGCCTGCCGATGCCCCCAAGTGAAACAGTTGAAACGCCAAGGCTCACCAAGTGCTGCTCCCAAGCCAAAATGCCCAAGGCCATCGACTCTAGTTACGCTATCGGCAACATATTGACATCTGCCGATGAATCCCCATCTTTGCGCTTTGGCCTTCATCGCTTGTCTGAAGATTTCCCTCTGGAAGGATTTTCATTGTGACACAAATCTTCTTGGCGCTCGCGCTGCATCCTCCTTCTTTGAGTCTTTGTAAGACCCTTGGGGCACCATTGAGGGAGCCTGGTTTTCCAAACAGGTTGATACTGTTTTCCGCCTGAATCTGGGCAACTCCGTATATTCTGATCTCTATAAAGTATATCTTCGTCGGGTACCCTTGCATTGGCCATCCCTTCAAGATCCTCTTGGTTCCTTGGAAAATAATGGCCATGCTTGCCAAGTCTATCATGCACGCTGATCTTGCCCCCCAGCCGATCATGCACTGATCCCTTTTCTCTAATCAGCCTACCATAGCCTGATGTCCGATCATCAAAACGGGGCTTCTTCCCTGACCGATCGACAGGATAGTACCCATTGCACTCGGGGCAATTATCGATAGTGGGCAGCTTGATGCCTTCTTCCCAGTAGTGAACAAAGAAGGGACACTTCCAGTGGTCCTTACGTCGAAGCCACTCTTGACGCCTTTCTTCCTCTTGCAGCCGATATCGCTCCTCTCGTGACTCCCGATACTCTTGCCTTGGTCGCCTATGTGTGATTATAACACCATGAGATCTCCTGGTGTTACTGCTTTCATCGGCAATTCTCTTGTATTTTCTATCATCGGCAAACTTCCTCCTTGTTACTTCATGCGCAGCTATCTGGTGTTCAGGGTCTACCGATGCGCTTTTCTTGGCAGCTTCCGATGTCAACACCTTAGTTTTTCCACTTGTTTCCACCATGTTATTTGGAAACGGGTGCTGATCGATCCTCATCGGTTTCTAGGCTTTAGAATTTTCAAATTTAATTCGCCCAGACTCAATTTCTGACTGCAACTGCTGCCTAAAGACTTTGCAATCATGGGTACTGTGCGAAGTCGCATTGTGCCACTTGCAATACCTGATCCTTCTAAGCTCTTCGGCCGATGGAATTACCTGGTTAAGTGCCAGCTTAATCCGCCCTTCTTGAAGCAATAGGTCAAACATCCTATCGGCCTTGGTGATATCAAAGGTGAACTTCTCAGCTTCTTTTTGGCCAAACGAACAAGATATCGGCTTCTTATCTTTTACCCATTCAGCAGCGCCGATACTTAGCTCCTCATCTGACTCAGAATCTTCCGCTTTCTTAGTCAAAGACACCTCTTTATCCCAATTTCCTCTAGGCTCGAAAACCTTGGTGTCTTGATCGGCAACCCTTTGCACAAGATGGCTTAAGCTTTCAAACTCTTGAGACGTGTATGTGTCCCTGATGTGCGGCAGTAATTCCTGGAAGGCCAAATCCGCCAATTGCCGATCATCAAGTACCAAGCTATAACACTTGTTCTTCACGTCCCACAGTCTTTGCACAAAGCTTTCTACCGATTCATCATTACACTGCTTCAATTTGACCAAATCGGTAATCTTCTTTTCATGTACGCCAGCAAAGAAGTATTTGTGAAACTGTTTTTCTAAATCGGCCCAAGTGATCACGGAATTTGGAGGCAGTGAAATAAACCATGTAAATGCCGATCCGGATAACGATGACGAGAACAATCTTACCCTCAGTTCATCCCTGTTGGCTGCCTCCCCACATTGGATAATAAATCGGTTAATGTGCTCCATGTTGACATATCACCTTGACTAGAAAACTTGGTGAAATCTGGCACTTTGTACCGATTTGGGAAGGGGATTAAATCATATGCTGGAGGGTATGGAGTCCGATAAGAATATGTATCAACCTTAGGCTTGATACCGAATTGCTCTTTCACCACTTCGGCAATCTTATCGGCCTAGTACGCATCTTGATCCTGCCGATGCACTGGCTGGATGTTGACTAGTTGAACAGATTGATGTACCTTCTCATCTCTTTGTGGTAAATAGGCCGAACCGGTTGGTGCAGAGGCAACATCAATTCGCTGAACATCATGCATCGGCTGATTTGCCGATGGACCACCTTGAACACCCACTGGAATATATTGCGGGAATAGAGGGTTTACTGGCTGGGACGCCGATGCATCATTATATAATCCCGATGGTAAGTGGTAGTGTTGGACCCCTGCCACTTGATATCCAGGTTGCGCATTATGCATCGACTGAGTTGCCGATGGGCAATTTTGAACGCCCACTGGGTTGTATTGTGGCATTGTATTCATCGGCTGATATGTCGATGTCTCATTGTGCACGTTCACTTGCGAGTACTGCGGCGAAGTAGTACTTATCGGCTGATGTACCGATATTTCATTCTGAAGACTCGCTGGCGGATGATACTGCGGAGCTCTTGCCACTTGGTATCCAGGCTGCACAACTTGCTGCTGAATCGGTAATTGACTGATCCAACTTACATTAGATGTCATCGGCATATGACTTGTCGATGGCTGATAACCAGCTGGCACTTGCTGCCCTTGTACCCCTGGATGATCGCCTTGATTTGCGGGTACCACAGCTTGAGCAGCCATTGCCGATACAGGCTGATTAACAACTGCCATGCCTTGTTGCATCGGCCAAGAATTTGTCGATGGCCTCGCGTAGGACACTTCATGTACTGCCATCTGAAACCCTCCTAACGGCAACTGCATATTTGAAGGCATTGCAGTATAATGTGTCACTGGGATCATCGGCTGTACGGGCGCTACCGATATTATGGGAGCCTTCCATGCTGCATCTTGCCTTGGGGACAATCTAGGATTAGCAGCAAATGAATCTGGAGGCATACCGTATCCCCACCAGTTGGCGGAAGTTGGCTGACTCTGGGTCACAGGTCCAGACATTGTTGACGCCACCAGATTTGCATTCAATTGAGTAATGTTTGCTGGGCTTGATCTTGGCGGCATGATCTCATCAGCAGATCGGTTCATAATCGGTGAAGACACCCTTGGAACCGCCGATGGGATCATAACAGATGCCGATCCGAGTTGATGATACGCCGGATCAACATAATATGGTGCTTGTCTTTCCTTGAAAGTTTGCTTGACAGCATTGTATACAGTATTGGACAGCACATTGGATTGGCTAATTAACACATGATTTAATGCAGAATTAACCATCTCTTGTAATTTACCCATCAGCATCGAAAGTGACCTGCCGTGGCAACGGTGGATCTTGCTTCTGGACTGCTTTGCCGATTCTGTTTAGGCTGAAGGACTTGAGATATAACTGTTTGTACTCCTTCATAGCCCGCTCCTTAGCTTGCTTCTGATCATCTCTCAGATTTGCTTCGGAGACTTCAATGACACTCTTCGGATTGATCCCAGCAGTATTGTCCATTAAGCTTGTAATGGGCTAAACCATGGTCAAAAGATGTGATAGGTCCCACCGGGTGTGCCAAAAGAGGTGTTGACACAAAAAGTGGTAGGATCTGTGAACACCTCGAGCTTATACCCGAATTCGATATCCAAAGGTGTGCCAGTCGATTTGACCAGTTAATTGACAAGGACGATAAATAGAACAAGATTGAATAAGGCTCAACCTTGATCAGGATAACTAGAGCAGAGCTGAACAAGACAACGGCAATGCGCCCAGATGTCAAGGCTCAGATTACTCCCACGCGGAACTTGCAAGGGTTGACGGAGATCGAAGAGATGCAGCCTGTCGAAGCTTGAAGAACTCGTAAGGTAGGTCTAATGCGATAAAAAATAGAGTTGCTGAAAAAGTAAATAAGAGTAATAGATTTGTTTTGATATGTGATTGATATGGATATCTCTTTCACGCGGCCCTTGGGCATATATTTATACTCCCGTATGGGGAGTTGTACATGGATACGACTCATACCTTCCTAAACAAAAAACTCCTATTTTTTTAAGGAAATAAAACGACTCGTGCAAGAGTCGGACTCGAAATAAATCTATTAATACTGGCATGAAATCATCAGCTTCCACGTCTATCTCCTTCACGATGAAACCTTCCATCGGCAGACTTCCTTCAATCCGCAACTTTTCTCTATTGCCATCGGCAGTTCTCTGGTGACGCCAGCTACTTCATCCCGCTTCCATTGGCATCATCATTCATTGGCAGCTTTCCGTCCTCATTGGCAATATTCCTCTTATCAGCAACAGGGTTTGGCTCTCATCGGCAACGCTTTCTTGCCTCCACCAGCAATATTGTAGCCTTCATCACATCGATAATGAGCCTCAATTCTCATCGGCAATGTTCTTCCTATCGGCAACATTCTTGTCTCTATCGGCAACATCCCCTTGCCTTCATCAACAGTGTCTTCCTGCCTCAATCGGTAACAAGTCCCTTTCTGCATCAGCAACACTCTTGCCTTTATCGGCAATCTGACTGATAATATCCCAATGCCGATAAGGAACGTCAACTACCCTTTTGTCGATCGGCACAATCCTCAGATCATATTGACACATGTCAAAAAATGGTGTCAACAACCCACCTGTACTAGTTGGTACTAAGGTTGAGGTGCTCTCTAGGATCTCTCTCTAATTATCATTTCTAGCAAGGATTTCCTTTGGGATAATATAAATTACGATACCTCGGAATACTCCTTGGTGAAGTGCTACAGCGGTATAACCTGTGCGCTTGCGGATTTATCCAATAGTCATAAGAAATACCAACAAGCATTTCTGGCGCCATTGCCGGGGAAAGCTTAGCCAAGAAATTTTAATTAGATTGAATCCAGAGATTCTCGTTAACTTAGTTATCAATTATTCATAGGGGCTTACCCCTGTCTGTGTCTTCCTTTCCTGTGAAGCCAGACAGTGTATGAGCGGTTTCCAACTGCCGGGAAACTATCTCGAAGATCCCGAGCAGCTGTTAAGGAGGACTAGATGTCGTCAAGTTCCCCCTCAGAGGTTCATCTCGAACCAGGATCCATTCAAGGAAGGAGGCTCTACACCACCACTCAAGGAAGCTATGGCCCAAAAGGCGATCTCTGACTTCTCGGCTCTGTCAGCTACCCACGTAGCTTAGGGTCCCGAGGTCAACTTCGGAGATGCCACCTTCGAGCTGAAGCCCGCCTTGATCCACATGGTGCAGGCCAACCCGTTTTGCGGAAAGCCCCATGAGGATGCCAATGCTCATCTCCAGCACTTCATGGAGTTATGGGGCACGTTCACCATCAAGGGAGTGGCGTCTGACGCCATTCGCCTTCGCCTTTTTCCATTCTCGCTATTGGGAAAGGCGAAGCAATGGTTCTACGCCCACAAAGAAGAAGCCACTACATGGGAGAGGTATGCTAACGCATTCCTCAAGAAGTTCTTCCCGACGGGCAAAACCAATGCTCTTCGCGGGAAGATCTCAAGCTTCCAACAACAATCTGATGAGACGATTCCCGAAGCATGGGAACATCTCTAGGAGTACGTTCATGGCTGTCCTCATCATGGGATAGACGACTGACTCCTGATCCAAGGTTTCTACCACGGGCTGACTAGCATGGCCCGTAGTCACCTCGACGCTGCCGCTGGAGGGGCATTTCTCCAACACATAGTAAGGAATGCCAAGGACGTCATCGAGAAAATGGTAATCAACCAAGGATGGGGTGACGAACGTCTCCAGCCAAAGAGGAGAGGTATGCACACCGTTAGTGAGGTGGACATACTCTCCGCTAGGATGGACCTCTTGATGAAGAAGATAGAGGACAGTTCCAAGAAGGAACGAGAGGCCATCTACCTAGTCGCCGCCGCACAAGCTATTGAAGCCGATCCATGGTGCGAGGTGTGCGGAGGCAATGATCATTCGGGCAATAACTGCCCCGAGATATCGAAGGAGGACGTGAACTTCATCAGCAACAACAACAACGGGTATCGACCCCAACAACAAGGAAGCTGGAATTCACGCCCCTTCTACCAAGGTAATGGTAATTCAAATAATTACAATTCTTACAATAACCAGCCTTCGTTAAAAGATCTTGTTCTTGGGCAATCTAAGATTAATGATGGTATATAATAGAAAAATGATTGCCACTGATAAAGTTCTTGAAAACTTTGGTGAGAAAATGGATAGTTTTACAACTGCTATGAAAAATCAATTGAGCTTTAATAAAATGCTAGAAACCCATCTAGCTCAATTAGCAGTAGCTATACCATCTATGGAACAAGGTAAAATTCCTAGGAAACCAGAAGATTCCATTGAGCATGTAAATATGGTCAATACGAGGTTCGGTAAGCCTCCACTTCGCTCCTATTGGGGCTATCTTCTCGATCCTCCCTTCATCATGAAGAAGGAAGATCTAGGCCTCCCGATGATCAAGTGCTCAATTGGACAACAGACATTCCACACCACCTTCTGTGATCTTGGATCAGGCTTCAACATCATGTCCAAGGTAACGTATGATAATCTGTTAGGAGGACCTTTGGTCCCCACATGTGTTCGCTTGCAGATGGTAGATCAAACAATACAGTTTCCCAAGGGACTCGCAAGGGATATCTTGGTGAACATCGAAGATGAGTACATCCCCACCGACTTCATCATCCTAGACATGGGAGCTAACACGGAAGTCCCTGTCATTTTGGGAACGCCTTTCCTCAATACCACCAACGCGGTCATCTACATGGGATCGGGCCAAATCCACTTCCAATTCCCAAGTCATAAGGTAAAATGTGCTTTGAATGGTTATAAATTTAATAAACAGGCCAAAGCACAACCACCAAGAAGAAGAGTTCCAGCTCCACGCAAAAATAAGCAATATCTAGAGATCAAGATCGAAGAACTCAAGAAGGATGAACCCGCCAATCCAAGGCAGGTTTGGAAAACAAAAGAGGTGCACACATCACGTTCTCCGCCTCCGGAGTCATCTAGTGCACCGGAGGAATGAACATGAAGGAGAGTCCCACTCCGAGGACTTAAAATCAAGGAGCCTTCGCCGAAAGGTAAATCGGTAGTTATCTTTTATTTCCCTTCTTAAATTTAGTTCAAACCTTTAATTGCTTTCATACTTAAAATTCAGAAAACTAAAGTTTGATTAAATAAAACTTGGTAATTAGTTTAGCACTAAAAATTGACAGAAATTAGGGACATAGGGGGTTCGGCCAAACACCTTTATGCATCCCACTTTGGCTTATTTAAGTAAGGATCATTTAGGGACCTTTATAAAAGAAAAAGAAAAATAAAATGAAGCACTAGGGGTTCGGCTGAACACCCTAGAGGCCCCATCTTCATCCCTCTTTTCCTCTCCACCATCCTTTGTCCAAGCATCTCATGATTTGGGAGGTGGGCTTTTCAAAAATCAGATTCTTGCTTTGGGAGACATCTCTTTTGTCTCGTTATGCTTTAAAGTACATCAATCACTTTAAGCATGGCACATCCTTGTCTCCCACTACCCCTTGTCCAAAGTGGGGAATCATGACATCCATTACTTTCACTTTGTCATGCTTTGAAAAAAAGAAAACATATCAATCACATTCCACCAAAGCATGAAACACCTTTGTCCCCCACTACTCTTTGTTTAAAGAGGAGAATCTTTACCACTTTAGCTTAGCTTTTGATCATATCATATCACTTCTTTCACCTTTCACCAAGCACGAGAAAAAGCATGAGTGGAATCTCTACTTTTAAGGGATGGTCGACCACTTTGTGTCACCTCCTTCTCTCTCTTTTACTTTGTGTAAGGCATCCACTAGACATGTGATCATGGCACCCAAGGGCATGCCCAAGGGGTGGTCGGCCGACCACTCCATGGCACTCCCTTGGTGCCATCTCCTCCCTCTATAAAATCCCAAGCAAGGAGAGCTTCATTCCTCACACCTCCACCAAAATCCAGTTCAAGTCTCTCCTTGCCTCACTCTCTCCTATCTCTACATTCAAGAGAAGTTCTTAGCTCTCAAAGAGAAGTATTGTTGCTCTCACTAGTCCACAAGAAGATCTCTTGTCTTCATCAAGCTTCTCTTAGCTCAAACTTCTCCCCACAAGGCAAACTAGAAATCCACTCCACATACACATACCCCTTTCTAGTCTTTCTCTTGTGTCCCTCTTCCTCTCTAGAAGATGAAGAACCCATTGACATCCTCATTCAAGAAGATGAAGCAAGCTATGAGTGGGAGCTCATCCCGACGCTCCCACCAATCCGAGGATACTTCGCAAAGAAGAACAAGGGGAGGTTCGGCCCGATACACATGGGAGTACTTCCAAACCGAAGAACACCCTCAGGAGGAGGAAGTACCAACAGAGGTACCACATGTCGAGACATTATTGGTACCCCTGATGACAACCTATGATCAGCAAAGCGGACTCTGGTTCAACCAACTAGAGTATCAGAGGTACCTTTCTCTTCGGGATCGATCTTTTGAGCACACATGGATTTTGGATCCAAGACTCCTCTCCAATGCAGGTATGACCACCGAATTCGAAACTATCTTTACTTCTATTGGTTGGTCTAGCTTTTGGCAAATAGAAGAGTTTGGAATTGAGTTGCTCACCGAAGAATTTCTAAGCTCTCTCCAAATCTCTAATGTTGGAATTTCCTTTCACATGTTTAATCAAAACCATAGTCTATCATGGAAACATCTAAGTGTTGCTCTAGGCTTTGATAATTCATGCTTGATTGATTTAGACCTTGCCATGCATAGTTTCAACAAAAGGAAATTTTGGTTCTCTCTCTGCTTTAAAAGATTGCTCAAATCTTAAGTCTGAGGAAATTCACAACCCAACTCTTCGTTTCATGCTTCTTAGGATGAAAATGACTTTGTTTCCTGGAAGTAATGCTAACTTGATAAGTGACATGGAACTAAAACTACTTTATGCCATGGTCAATAAAATGCGAATCTCTCCTGTGAAATATTTAGTGGAATTTTAGTTATGTTCAATTGAGAGTAATGTGTCTATTCAATTCACTTCTTTAATTACTCGTCTTGCCGAATCCATGACCCTGTTAGATGTCACAAACCCCTTTGTTTACATCTCTGCCCCATTAGCTATGATCTCAGAACAATATCTTGCTCATGTTTAAATGCTAAAAAGAGATGCCAATGGTGTTTTAAAAATGATTTACAGTGGCCATACAATTGAGGTGCCTCTTCCAAATAGGCAACTTCAATTGTATAGGACCCGCAAACTAACTCTTGATTTAGATCAAGGAAGTGGGCAAAGAGATTTTGTAGGCTCAAACAGGAGAGCTCAGAAGGGGCTACACTTTGTTCATCTTGAGCAAGGTGGTCCTTCCCGAGGAGCTATTGGCGAGGAGGAAGACGATGCATCTTCCGACCCCATGCACACTTAAAGTGGCATGCCTCCTCGACCATCACGGCCGCAATGAGCACGACCATCCTTCTCGTCCACACGAGACAGGGAGCATCGTGGGCTGCGGCAAGAATTCGATCACCTCACCAACACCCTAGGTGAGTTGCGTGTTGAGCACGATGAAACAACACGCATCGTCCAACAAACCGCCAAGAACATTCAAGCAATACAAGAAGAACAACAGTGGTATTGGGAATTTTGGCGGCAACAACATCCACATCTGCCGCATTATTAAGCAAAGACAAGCTTGTGGGAGATTCTCTCCCCCACTAAGGTAAGTTTTTAATTTCAACATTTACATTTATACATTCTCTTGCTTATCTTAGCTTTGCATTTAAAAATCTGCATTTGATAAAATAAAATAAAAAGACTTTCTCTTACTCCACTCTCACATACTCCATGAAAATTAATATCTCCCATGGAAATGATGAATAGTTGCTCTGCTAAGTGTTTCTCTAGAACTTAGTTTACAACTTGGTACTTCTTTAAGTATGGATTATTTGGCTTAAAAGAAACCATCATGAACCTCAAACTTTGTGGGTTGCAAATGTCGTAACTAAGTCTAAGTTGTTGTGAGACATGATATGACAAGATAAGAGCTGCTAGAATATTGTTCTAAGCAAGAATGACTATCGGAGTTTTATTTATTAAAATGATTGAAACACTTTGTTGTTCCTCAATGGTGAAAATTCCTACCAAAGCCATACATGATCTTTCATGATATAAGCTTTCTACATAAGATGCTTGCTTTGTGTTGAGTTTGGTCAAGTTTTGTGATCCTTGTTGAGAGATTTATCATGCTCCCAAGATCAAGATCACGTACACGCCACATATACATGTTGCTTCTACACTGACGCAGAAACATTCCTCGCATTTCCACATAGTTCTTACTCCATGCTCTAAGTATAAAAACTCTCTCTCTCTAGTATAGTGCTAGTAAATGAGACATAGACTATGCAAAATTATGAAAAATTCAAGGGCATTCTAAAGTCCTAATCTTTATGAGCATTTCCAAAGCTCTCTTGAAAAAAATATGAAAAAATGATGAAATGAATGAGCATCTTCAAAGCTCATAGAAAAATTAAAAAGATAGCTATGTCTCAAAATAATTTTAGGAAAGAGAGATTATCCACATAAGAGGAGTTTTGATCATTTGCCATGTTTCCACACACTTGCACATCTTGATCTAAGAGTATGACACTTCTCTCCTCGGGTAAGTATGCTATATCTTTGATCCCTACCAATAGCTCCACATAAGCTTTAGAGATAGGATGAAAGAAGGCAAACTTTGATATATGCCTTGGTGAGGAATCATACACCTTATGAGCGACTCGAGAGTACCATCTGAGGAACACTAAGTTTTCTTTTACAAAATCTTGCAAAACCTCCGATATGAAACTTGTGAAAGAATGAGAAAACTAGTGCTCAAGTTAAGTTGTTCTATCTCTCAACCTCTCAAGACAAAGGATAAAGCTATAAGCCCCATGAAGGACTAAGGTAATATGGGTGAGTCTTTATTGCTAACTTTTCCATTCAAAAGAGAAGTATGATTGTTGTAGACTTAGTACTCTTGAAATATGATGCATAGTAGCAACTCCTGATCCATTGAGCTAAGTTTGATTATTTGCTCGGGACGAGCAAAGGTTAAGCTTAGGGGATCTTGTTGGCACAAATTATGACAATCTTTTACATAGCTAAAATGGTGCCACCAATCCAAGGATCAAGGATAAACAAACACATCATGAGCATACTTTATCAAATAACTAGTTCCACATGTCCATGAGTGTTTGAGTGCAGGAATGAACAAATGGAGCAAAGGAGAGTCATATGGGCCCACCATGCTCTCCTCTCTCAGCCATGATCCAAGAGAGGCACTCTAGAGTGGAATCCATCCATTGGATCACTCTGTGTTTCCTCTCAACGGCTCACAAGCGAAGCACATGGATCCATGGGCCCACCCCAAGGAGATAAACGTGACAAACACCACAGAACAAACAACCAACACCTATGACGAGTGGGACCAGCACCAGAGAGCAGAGGAGGGCCAGAACCCCCAAGAGGGGATTCGGTCGAATCACCTTTGGGCCCTAACAGGCCCCACTCAGTCCCTGACTGGTGGGACCTCATCCAAGGAGGCAAGGGAGGGCCCACTGGCCATAGGGGGATTCGGCCGAATGCCCCCTAGGTCGGTTGGGCTCCCACCAACCGCCACACCTTTCCCCCACGTGTTGGATCACCACCATCCATGCCTTGGTCGGTTCCAAGGTCGGTTGGATCCAAGTGTGGAGAATGGAAGGCCCTAGCTCGCTGACGTGGCGCCGGAGTAGCCCCTACTCCACCTCCTGCTATAAATAGAGGGTCACACCCCCCTCTCTAATCATGAAGAAGAAGCCTACAAGCTCTATTCCTTAGATTGTTCTAGGAGTTAGTCTAGAGTGGGAGTTAGAGTTGAATCGAGCTGTGCTCGGGATTTCCGGAGTCGTCTTCTGGAGATTCTGGTATAGCTCTTGTATCTTTCCTTCTTTGTAAGACTTTATCTTATTCAATATATATCTTCCTCTTTACTTTACTTAGTATTTACTTTGATCATTTCTAAACTAGATATAGTCTTGCTATTTCTTTTTGCTCTTTAATAGCCTTCACACCCATAGTCTGTGATCCTTGTGACCTTTCCCGTATGCGATCATTGCCTGTCATAGGGTGCTTTGATTATTTGATCGTAGTCAAAGTAGTAAGTTGTGTGTAAGCGTGGTGCTTATACATCATCTTATCCTTGGTTATCGCTTGCTACACGGATTGTTTGTGGTAGCTAGCAAGAGGTGACAGCCTTGTCTAGTCTTTGTATTTCACCACGTGTTCTTAGGCAAGTTCTTAAAAGGTAAGGCCCCCGTAAGAAGAGGGCGCGGTCTGGTAGGAGTTTTGCCCTCTTACTGATCTATCCCCTCGCCTAGCATACTTGTATTGAGGAGACAAACTATAGTGTCTAGACTAATTAATTAGCTAAGTATATTGAAGTGGATTGAAGTACATAGGAGTCCTTGTTCTCTTCTCGTTGTCCTCCCACCTAGCTAGTCTCTGAGGTCCGTTCTAAGTATCCTTTATCGTAGATTCTTCATTCATCAACCCCTTCCTATCACATATATCATTTACCCCTCTATACTAGTTGGTACTAAGGTTGAGGTGCTCTCTAGGATCTCTCTCTAATTATCATTTCTAGCAAGGCTTTCCTTTGGGATAATATAAATTACGATACCTCGGAATACTCCTTGGTGAAGTGCTACAACGGTATAATCTATGCGCTTGCGGATTTATCCAATAGTCATAAGAAATACCAACATGGAGAAGGTCGAGTAGAGGCTTGCCGTGTCGATGGACTGAGAGCGGTGAAGAGCGGAAGCGGGGCTCGGACTGAGGGACCATGGGCGCCGGCGGACTAGCTGTGGTGGCTAGTACTTGGCACCGGCGAGTGTGAGAAGACATGGAGGTAGACCGAGTCGGCCGAGTCAAGACGGTGGACGCGCGAGTCGAGCGGAGGCTCAGGGGACTCGGAGTCCAACCGGGCGAAGACAAGGTGGCTCGCGTCGAGTGGTTTGGTGGTTTGGGCCTCAAAACCATCCGCGTCGGTTTCCGAGTTTGGGCCGCAAATCTCGGGGTTCGGTAGTTGAGCCCAAAGCTACCAGTGGCGGGTTTCCTGGGTTTGGGCCTCAAAACCTAGGCGGAGCTTTCGAGGAAGCGGGGATGGCACGTGGCGGAATCCTGGAGGTTGCGTCGAGGCGACGACAACTCCTGGTAGGAAGCGGGGCCGTCCATTCAAAATGCAGGAGATATTTTCCGAAGCTTGGACTGCAATGCTTAGGCTAGGTAGTTCACTCAATGTATCTAGGGGGGTCTTTGGGAAATAGCCAAAGCCTGATAAGTAGGCGGTGAAGGGGTATCCCTTATACTATCTCTTGAACCCTAATCATTTGCTCCAACTCTCCCTCTCTACTCTCTCTCTAGTTCATTAGATCCCTAGGTTGTTTCCACCAACCTTTGTAAGAAGTTGGTTTTGCTGCGAGGAATCGGAGGTTGTAACCTCCGTGAGCCATGGTGGCTTCGATTTCTTGATCATGTCCCCGTTTTGCTTGTGTTCACGTTTTGCTTTTGCTCCCTCTTTTTCCCGAGATGATTTCTCTTTGTAGGGAGTAGCTCAAGCAAATCCATTTGAACCAATTTGTTCGTATTCGTGAGGAGCATCTTTGCACTGAAGGAATTCCCCTCAAACCTCATGAGTGCGTAGATCGGGCGATTTCTTTGTTGTGTTCTTTGTTCTTGCCCCTTATCCCCCAAATCCCCGTTTCCCTTTAATCCTCACCAAATTGAGCGATGATTTCTTCAGGATAGGTCTTCCATAGCACTAGAATCATGCCTACCAAGTTGGGTTGCTAGTGGAGAACGTTTGGTCAAGATTTGGAAAGATTTGGTGGAGAGAAAACGATTTTCGCATTTACTGCGTTTCTGTCGGGGGCGTCGGACACTGACGGTTTGCATCTGTTGACGCCGTTTTTTGTACGGGTCAATATTAAACCAAGTATATTGATCAGCAAAAAGGTAAATATTGTTCCTCATCGGCATCAAAGTGCTATCAGCACCAAGTAATGTGATGGAAGAAGCGTCGAAGAGGAAAGAAGATATGTTTTGCCGATAAGAAGGAATTACCGATGGATACAGGTTGATGTGGCTAACGTCAGCAGGAAGTTGCCGATGGCAATAAAAGGAAGTTGCGGATTGAAGAATTTTCTGATGAAAAGTTTCATCGTAGGGAAGACAGATAAGGAAACTGGCGATTTTATTCTAGTATTATTGTTTTAGTTTGAGTCCGACTCTTGCACGAGTCGTTTTATTTCCTTAAAAATAGGAGTTTTGTTTAGTATGAGTCATGTCCATGTATAACTCCTTTTACCGGAGTATAAATATGTACCTAGGGCTCGTATGAGAAGATATTCAATACAATCAAAACAAATCTATTATTTTCGTCTTACTTTTCAGCATCTACTTTTTCGCATTAGCTATAGTTTATCTACGAGTTCTTACGATCTCGACAGGCTGCATCTACAAGATCTCCGTCTACCTCGCGAGTTCTGCTTTTTGAGCAACCTGAGCCTTGACGTCCGGGCGTATTGTTGTCATCTCGTTCATCGTTGTTCTAGTTATCGTCCTTGTTGATTAACTGGTCAAATCAACTGGCACACCTTGGAAATCGAGTTCGGGTATAAGCCCGAGGTGTTCGCAGATCCGATGCTTTTTGTGTCAACACCTCTTTTGGCACACCCGGTGGGACCCTAGATACATCTCTTGATCAAGATCATGGGTGGTTCTACTGACGTTGATCCAAAGAACGTCATTGAAGTCTCCAAAGCAGATCTGAAAGATGATCAGAAGCAAGCTATGGAGCAGGCCATGGAGGAATACAAGCAGCTATATCTGAAATCCTTTAGCCTAAACATGAGAGGCGAGGCAGTCCAGAAGCAAGATCCGTCGTTGCCTCGGCAGGTCACTTTCGATGGCAATCCTGGTAAGTTGCAAGATATGGCTAATTCTGCGTTAAGTCAGGCGCTCATTAGCCATTCCAATGTGCTATCCAATACTGTATACAATGCTGTCATGCAATCTTTCAAAGAAGGACAACCACCTAGGTATGTTGGTCCAACGTATCATCAACCTGGATCGGCATCTGCCACAACTTCATTGGCGGCTCCAGCGTTCCAGCCTGTAAATCCTTCTACCGATGAAGCTACACCACCAAGATCGAGCCCTGTAAGCGTCGTTCAGTTGAACACCGATCTGGTGGCATCGGCAATGTCAGGACATGTAGTCTAGAGTCAGCCAAATCTCGCTAACTAGTGGGGATACGGTATGCCTCCGAATTCATCTACTGATGCTAAGTTGATCCAAGGCAATAGCGCAGCGGGAAAGGCCTCTATGGAATCGGCAATATCAGCACAGCTAATGAGCCCGATAGTGCATTATGCTACGTCTTCTCCAAATATACAGTTGCCGCCAGGAAATCTTCAGATGGCGATACCCAAAGTGCCTTACGGGCAACCATCGGCAAGTTCTTTGCCGATGCAACAAGATTTGGCAGTGGTAAGCCATCCCATGATGATGACGAGTCCTCAAACTGGGGTATCAGTGCACCAAGGAGGCCAATTTGTAGATTATTCCAGGGTGCAGGAGCAGCAGGCACCGGGTAACTATCAATTATCGGCAAATCATATGCTAATGACTTATAATCCTGCATGGACTAGTCCAATTCAACAACAGGTGGTGCAACATGGACACCAAGTAGCGGGAGCGCAACAGTACCATTACCCGACGAACACTCAGAATGAAATATCGGTGTATCGACCGATGAACATCGTGCCGCAGTATGCCCCAATGGGTGCCCAAGGTCATACATCGGTAAATCAACCGGTGCATAATATTCATCAAGGTGGTGCTGCGCCCGTACCGATCGGATCAGCTTATTTGCCACAAAGACAAGAAATGGCGTATCCACCGGTCCAACCAGTTAATATCCAGCCGATCCATCGGCAGGATCAGGATGCATACTGGGCCGACAAAATTGCCGAAGTAATGAAAGAGCAGTTCGGTATCAAGCCTAAGGTCAATACGTACTCTTATCGGACGCCGTACCCTCAGGAATATGACTTGATCCCTCTCCCGAATCGGTACAAGGTGCCAGATTTCACGAAGTTTTCCGACCAAAATGACACGTCAACAATGGAGCACATCAACCGCTTCATTATTCAATGTGGAGAGGCAGCTAGCAGAGATGAGCTGAGGGTAAGATTGTTTTCATCGTCTTTATCTGGATCGGCGTTTACATGGTTGTCGGTGTTATGACCCGGGGGTCAAGTCCACCGGCTAGTAAATTTGTATATTGCGTGCTTCCTCTCCCAGATGTGATGCAAGAAGGACACAAGATTTATCCTGGTTCGGGCAAAGAAGGCCCTACGTCCAGCGGGGAAGGATGGATTGTATTATCTTGCACCGAAGTGCTCATACAGGGGGGGTATAAGCTGGTTTACACAGGGCTGCACAGAGTGAGATGAGGCCTAGGGCTAGCAGGGCTATCCTAGGCGGTCGGTTGGTTGCTTGAGGGGTCGATCAAGCAACGAGATGTGTGGAGTATGAGGATCAGAGCTGATGTCTGAATGCGAAGTGTCCGGGCGAATGCGGGCTTATGCGAGAGTTGCCGCAAAAAACCCCCCTCTTCTTCTATCTCGGTGTCCCCTTTTATAGACCAAGGGGAGGCCCGAGGGTACAGGGTCCTAAACTGTTGTAGCGTGGGAGGCATGTCCGCAGCATAGTGTTGGCGAAGGGACGTCGATCACCATGGCGGCGTGGCCTTCCCATCCTTCCGTTGTTCCGGGGCATGGTGACAGTAGACTAGACATTGTTGCACGTCGCGGCACAGTAGGGTCGACCTTCCGCAGACGGGTGCGAGTCCCACAGTTGAAGCGGGACGGGGTGGATGGGACGGGCCCCATACCGGAGTGGTTGGAGGTAGGGGTCGAGCCCCCCCAGTCGAGGGGTGGGGTCGAGCCCTGCGTGGCCTTGTCGTATCCCTGAAGACATCGTCGAGGGCCGTCCTGTTCACGTCTCGAGGGGTGCCTCAGGAGTCCGTACTCACGACGTGGTTACAGCGACAGCACAATTGACGGAAGTCCGGGAGTATGGCGGTGAGCTGATGGATTTGACTGCGGTCGTGGGCGCCCATGGTGTTAGGCGGGTTCCCTTTAACCCATACCGGGAGCAGTTGGGCTGATCGAGCTTCCCGTCTGGGAGGTCGTTCGTTTGACTCCTTTCCGTCAGTTAGAGTAGAGGCGGAGTCGGAGAGGTCGAGGTAGAGGTGGAGGGGTCGTTCGTTCGACCCCTAGTCCGTCATTCGGCGTCGAGGTGGAGGCGGAGGGGTCGTTCGTTCGACCCCTAGTCCGTCATTCGGCGTCGAGGAGGAGGCGGAGGGGTTGTTCGTTCGACCCTTGGTCCGTCATTCAGCGTCGAGGTGGAGGCGGAGGGGTCATTCGTTCGACCCCTGGTCCGTCATTCGGCGTCGCGGTGGAGGCGGAGGGGTCGTTCGTTCGACCCCTGGTCCGTCATTCAGCGTCGAGGAGGAGGCGAGGGGTCATTCGTTCGACCCCTGGTCCGTCATTCGGCGTCGAGGTGGAGGCGGAGGGGTCATTCGTTCAACCCCTGGTCCGTCATTCGGCGTCGAGGTGGAGGCGGAGGGGTCGTTCGTTCGACCCCTGGTCCGTCATTCAGCGTCGAGGAGGAGGCGGAGGGGTCATTCGTTCGACCCCTGGTCCGTCATTCGGCGTCGAGGTGGAGGCGGAGGGGTCATTCGTTCAACCCCTGGTCCGTCATTCGGCGTCGAGGTGGAGGCGGAGGGGTCGTTCGTTCGACCCCTGGTCCGTCATTTTTCCTGGAGGAGGCCGACCCACGATTGATCGCTATTGCCGGTGCAAGGGGCCTTTGTGTGATGGGCCCTTCATCACTGACTCGAGCGGTTGGTTCGTTCCTGTCTTCAAAATGGTTGCTATGTTAAGCGTTAAATTATCGAAGGGTTTAGGGTACCCCTTACCTTTGTACCCGACAGTAGCCCCCGAGCCTCTGTGCGGATAAGGAGAATCCGCATAGGGGCTTTTGGGATTGACCTGCAGAGTTAGTAAGAGATTCGATTCTCCGTGGGGTGCGCGCGAGCTCACCCCGCGGGGGTAGCCCCCGAGGCCCCAGAGGAGTGGTTAAGAACTCCTCTGGGGGCTATGATATGTGTTTTTTCGGGGGGAGTAAGGATTACCCGGAGCTTTTGCCCTTGACCTGCAGGGTCAGTAAGAGGTTCGATTCTCCGTGGTGAGCGCACCCCGCAGGGGTAGCCCCCGAGGCCCAGAGGAGAAATTAAGAACTCCTCTGGGGGCTATGATGTGTTTTATCGAGGGGATTTAAGGTTACCTGGAGACGTGGCGCCCTATCGAGGGGTCGATTCCGTTTGCCAGGCTATGAGCGTTCCTTTCCCTGAAGCGAGAGGTGCTCAAGGGCGGCTATTGAACCCTTCCGAGGGCTAGCCTTCGCTCCCTCGAGCGTTACTGGAGTCACAGCGCCCCTACCGAGAGGTCAACTCTGTCTGCCAGGTCACGAGTGCTTTCGACCCTCTTTCGTCGAGGGGTGCCGTGCGTAGTCGGGCCCTCGAGCCCTGCGTGGCTGGGCCTTCACTACCTCATAGCATCCTTCCCATGGATCCTTGCGTTTGGATTGTGGGCAAAGAGCATCGTGCTATCCCCGTTAGGACGAGCCTCGAAATCCTCTGTGAGCTGGTGTCGGGCAGGAATCCATAGAAATGATGCCCGGTACGGGTAAAAACCCAAGTGAGAACTCGTGCCCCATTCGATAGGGGTCGATTAGGAGCCCGGAGGCGTTCTCATTAAGCAAGACCGTATGGCCTACCTAGGTGCCAGCTTCGTTCGATGGAAGCTGGTGGCTCGATGCCTCCCGGCGTAGGGATCCTTGGGTATTCCATGGTTTTGCCTCGGATATGTCCCAGGGGACCTCGAGAGTTCGTTCTCGAGCTAGGGGCACGCGCCTAGCCCCCCCCCCCCCCAGGGTCATCCCTGACTCGCATACTCGAGGGCGGCTGTCGAACCCCGTTTGTGGGGCCAGCCTCCGCCCCTCGAGATTTTAGGGGTGGACCGGAGTCCGTAACCATGGGTCCTTCCTGACCTCAGGTACTCGAGGGCGGCTGTCGAACCCTATGTAAGGGCCAGCCTTCGCTCCCTCAAGATTTGACGGATGGTTCGTCATCCGCCGCTAGCCTCCGAAGGTGACGTCCTATCCTGTGGAATGCGGAGGGGGGAAGTGGGTAGTTGTATTGAACATGGGGACATACCTATGCCTTTGTTGGATCTGCCCGTTGGGCTCGAGTCCTCGAGGGAGGCTATCGAACCCTGTGCAAGGGCCAGCCTTTGCCCACTCGAGACTTGGGAGTGGACTGGAGTTGATAACCCGAGGTCCCCTCAGACCTCAGGTATTCGAGGGCGGCTGTCGAGCCCCGTTCGTGGGTTGGCCTTTTTCCCCTCGAGATTTTGGGGGTGGACCGGGGTCCATAACCCGAGGTCATTTCTGTCCTCAGGTACTCGAGGGTGGCTGTCGAACCCCCTTTCGAGGGCCAGCCTTCGTTTCCTCGAGATTTTTACGGACTGGCCGTCGTTGGTTGCTTACCTCCGAAGATAGCGCTTCCCGCTGCGCGCCTTTTTAGGAGACGTCTGTTCAGTCGCAACAGTGGCAGACGCAAGGCGGAGTGCGGTGCGGGGCCCGACGATGGGACAGAAACGCCTTACCCTGGAGGAATACGAGGAGGTGGTATACAGGCGCATTAAATGCGGAGATTCACTTGCCTGTTTGTCGGATCCGCCCGTTGGCCTCCCGGTTATAAGTACCGGAAGCGAGGAGTCCGCCGCTCCTTTCTCGCCATTGCCTTCCTTGCCTCCTTCTTCCCGCCGTTACCTCAGACGCCCTTTGAGCCGGACTTCTATGCACGCGAGAGAAAAGAGAGGAGAGATTGGGAACGTACCTTCCGCCCCCACGTCCGAGCGTGTCAGCCTATTCCACCTGTTCGAGGCGAGCCTATTCCACGCATCAGTCGGCCGCGGAACCCGCAAGACGGTCAGGGCCGGTTGCTGCAGCATCGCCCTCAAGCGGACAGACAGCTGGATCCTGACGAAGCTCTCGTCGAGCCACTCCGGATGGCATTCTGGGTGGTTCTATATGAGGAACGACGACGACTTGCTCCCTGCCTACACCGGGAGGACGATCGACTCGAAGCCCGACCACTGGAGGTACAACATCGAGAGGAAGAAGCAATCGCGCCTCACCCACCTGCTTGACGCGATCGACCGTCTGAAGAAGGCGGGACTCACGGCGGCGATCGTCGCGTCGGCTTTCCATCTGCGGCGGGTCGTGCCGCTGATGGCTCGACCTCTACACCTCGGCGAGATGTGCCCGGGGGTCGACCTCACGGGGTGTCGCCTCATGGGGGACGAGCTACCTCCCGAGAGGGTGGCCCGCCACGTACGTGCCTCCTTCGCGGGAGTGTTCGAGGTCACGAGCGTCGCCAGCGTCCCCATGATGCCGGATCAGGGATACGTCCAGCTGGTAGGACTCCCTTTCTCTGTTAGTGTTTTAGTATTTGCCTTTTTCACCTTCTTTGCTTGCGTCCTAACTGCCTTGTGTCCCTTAGGGGGACGTTATCTTCCGGAAGTCGCCTCCGCCGGTGAAGGAGGAGCGGGGCGACTCCCAGGCGAGGCGCCTCCACACCGAGCAGGACAAGAAGGCCAAGGACAAGGCTAAGAAGGACAAGGGCAAGAGGGCCCGAGAGAAGCAGGAGCGGGAGCAGCGCCGGGCCTGGCAGAGGCGGGCCGGCCTTTCCGAGGAGGAGTCGCCCACGGAGGAGGATGAGGAAGAGGAGGAGAGCAGCGAGGGGGAGGCTGAGCCGCAAGGAGGGCTCGGGGACGAGCAAGCGGCGCTCGAACAGCAGAGGGCGCCCGTTGGGACCGGAGGAGGAGAGGGGTCGACGTCGAGGTCGACCCCTACTGGCGAGGTCGAGCCGGGGGGAACGCCCCGTGGCTCCTCAAGCCGAAGTGTCGCAGCAGACGCGCGGGCGATCGTCACGGTCCCCATCGGGGGGTCGATCGGGCACCCCCCAGCGCCTACTCGGTCGAGCGCACGGGTGCCGGGGGGACGACGGGAGCGTCGTCGGCCCTGCCCAGGAGACAGCGCCGGGGGCGGCCTCGACCCCCGCCGCGGACCACGGAGGAGTGGCTCCCGGCGCATTCCGTAAAAGCTCCCGAGCGGTTCGAAGTTCGTTAGCCGGAACCCCATGACCCCGAAGGGGTAAGTTGCTTTTCTGCCGATCGAGGGTATTTTTTTTGTTGCTCATGATTCGTGCTTACCGTCGTGTACGGGCATCTTTTTCAGGTCGAAACGCCCGGTAGAGGACGCATCGCTCGCCCCGGCCAAGAGGCTGAGGACGGAGGCTGCAGTCGAGGCGACCGTCGAGGCCAGTCCCGCTACTCCGTCCCCTTCGACACTCACCCCAGAGGTGGCGTGGGCGGCCAGCGCCCGGGAGGCGATGGGGCGAGGGGTGGCGTAGGCCACCGTGGAGCTGGCCCAAGCGGGGGAAGAGACGGGTCCGCCCTCCGTGCCGGTGAGGTCCACCGAAGTGGCGGGTGAAGCCGTGCCCACCCACCTGTCGGAGGGAGGCGCACCCAGCGCCTCGGAAGGCGCGGGGCCCACGTCGATGGTGGTCGTGACCGAGGGGGCCTAGCCCTAAGCCGCCACGGAAGTGGAGGTGGTGGACATGGCCTCCGCGGACGTGGAGGAGGCCTCGGCTCGCCCGACACCGGGGCGGTGGCCCGAGAGCCCCGCGTCATTGGAGGCGCGCCAGCAGCGTGAGCACCGGGGTGCTGCTGCTGCCGCACCGGTGGTGAGGTCGCCGGTGGAGGAGCCCACCGCTGAAGAGGTGGCCGAGATGGTGGCCGAGCTGGTGGGCCCGGCAAAGATGGCCACGGCGGGGGGGGGGGCCCTTTGTCGGAACCGGAGTTGGCTCAGCCTCGCTTCGACGTCGGGCAATTGTCGTTTCGAGGTAATTCGTCCTCCGACTTAGTCGACCCGTAGTGGATCCGTGGCGCTAGGTACTAACTGTTTGCCTTCTTCACCGCGCAGGGTTGTTCTCCCAGCCGGGACTTCCCCTGCCTAGGGGCGATGGCTCGGAGGGACCGGCGACGTCCTCGCAGGGTGGCCCCGAGGTTGGGAGAGCCCAGCTCGAGGGGGCTTCTCCCTTCCTTGCTTGGACGGAGAGGGTGGCACGCCACGGGGGTGGCCTTGAAATGCGCCGGGGCGTCATGCGGGAGGTCCAGGAGAGGATCGACCGCCGCAACGGGTTCTGGGGAGAGGAGCCCCTCGAGCTGGCCGACCCTCGAGACCCCGGGCGCACCTTCTTCAAGCTCGACGACCAGGCCGAGATCGAGGAGTGGGAGCACCTGGAGGAGTTCCGGGCATGGTTCGAGCACGCGGTGCGCCTGGCCACGGAGGTTGTTGCCGTGGACCTGCATCGGGGGATGGAGGTGGGTTTCGTTCTTCCTTTGATTTTGCTTGGATTGCCTGACTGTTCTTTTCTGATGATCTTCCTTTTCATCCTTGTCAAACGTTGAGGGCGAGGTCGTACCAAAAGTCCCAATTTATCCTCTGGACGCAGGAGCAGCTCCCCGCCCTCCGTGCTTCGCTGGAGAAGGCGGAGGCCAAGGCCGCCCAGGCAAGAGCCGAGGCGGCAACCGCGCGAGAGGAGGCCAAGGCCGAGGTCGCCCACGCGAGGGCCGGGGTGGTGGCCGTGCAAGAAGCTGCCCGGGCCGCCCAGGAGACGGCGCAGTCGAGGATCGACGTCGCCCTCCAGTCGGTCATCGAGGTCGGGCAGCAGCGGGATGCTGCCCAGGAGGCCCAGCGCAAGGCGGAGGAGGAGGCCGCCCGGCTAAAGGAGGAGCTGGCCCGGGCAGCGGAGAGCATCCGGGGGCTCAGGGGACATCGACGCCGTCTCCCGTGAACGCGACGCGCTGGTCGTTGCGAAGGAGAAGGCTCGGACCCGGATGGCCTCTCTGGGGGTGGTGGCGGCCAACCAGAAGAGAGCCCTCGATGACGCTGGCAAGGTCATCGAGGACCTCCAGGCCAAAGTCGGTGACCAGGCCTCGGAGCTTCTCGACGTCCGCCACCGACTCGAGGGGACTGAGCAGGGCTACGCCGCCCTGGAGGTGCACGCCCAAGGTAAGCTTTTTTGAAAGTGTTGCTAAGTTTGCCCGGTCTCGACCTTTTTCTTGCTTTTTTGGTTTTGACCGAGTTATGCGCTCGTTTTGGCAGACCTCGCGGCAGAAAAGGCCCGAGCCCACAAGGACCTGACCAATCTTCAGGGCCTCCTCGGGGCGGAGGCGGGCCTTACCGAGAGGCTCGAGGGCACCATCTCCTCCTTCTGCGACGACCTCGGGGTCGAGCTGGAGCCGATGGTCGAGGGCGACGCTCGAGGAGACTCCCTGCTGCGCCGCTTCTACTCCATGACGCAGGAGGGGACAGAGCAAGTCCGTGTTGCCCTGCACGTGGGCGTGAAGCGGGCGCTTGCGGTCGTCCGCTCGGGCTACGTCTATGATCTCAGCGTCATCGCCAGTGGGTTCGTCACTGACCCGAGGCTAACTGACGAAGAGAACGAGGCGAGGTGCCATGAGCTGATCGATCTTGTAGAGGTGCCCGGAGGCGAGCTGGCGAAGCTCTTCGAGCCTGAAGTGCTCCCTTCGGCGGACGGAGATGGCGCCGAGTAGCCCTAGGCCTGCGAGCCAAATCTGGACAGAAAGGTCCATGTAATAGTTAGCCTTTTGTAATGATACAATGTCGAGCCCCCGAGGGCTTCTTATATCTAATGCATTTTGTTCGAGATGTGTCTTGTTGTTTTTATTTCTCGAGTTGTCTCTGCTTTTCTTTATCTGAGTCATCGCTTGTGGACTAAGTGTTCGACGCACGCATGTATCCCTGGAAGGGGGGGAGCGAGTGGGGATACCATAGCCCTGAGGCATAGGAGAGTCCCTGGCTCGATGGCCCGCGACCCTTAGGGAGTTCGAGGCATCTTTACTTAGTCATGAAGTGTACTCGGGCAAAGATCGAGAGGGAAAGCCAAGTTTCAAAAAAAAACGTTTGGGTTTTTAGGGGACTTAGGAGGGGGGTCCCCCCCTGTCAGCCCCCGAGGGAGGCTTGACTTTGCCGGGGCAGAGTCGAGTCTACCTTAGAGTTACAAACGAATGTAGAATGTATTTCGAGAACATTTTATTCATTCGCAATGCGATAAGTGTACATAATGCGGGAAATGTACAAGGCGTCGAGGCCTTAGGGATAGAAACGACGTAGTTGTTCGATGTTCCACGCGTTGGTGAGGATCTCGCCCTTTTCGTTCTTCAGCTTGTAAGTGTCGGGCTTCAGCACCTCTGCCACGATGAAGGGTCCCTCCCAAGGTGGCGTCAGCTTGTGACGTCCCTTGTTGCTTTGTCGGCGGCGCAGAACGAGGTCGCCGATGTCGAGGTCCCTTTTGCGTACGTTTTTGTCGTGGTAGCGCCGCAGCGTCTGCTGGTACTTTGCCGACTTGAAGAGGGACATGTCTCGGGCTTCCTCGAGCTGGTCGAGGGAGTCCTCTCGGGCTGTTGTGTTGGCTTGCTCGTTGTAGGCTTTTAGTCGAGGGGACCCGTATTCGAGGTCGGTGGGGAGGACGGCCTCGGACCCATAAACCAAGAAGAACGGGGAGAACCCTGTGGCTCAACTTGGTGTCGTTCGGGAACTCCATAGGACAGCGGGCAGCTCATCGACCCATCTCTTTCCATGTCTGTTCAGCCGATCGAAGATCCTTGGCTTGAGGCCCTGCAAAACCATATCATTGGCGCGCTCGACCTGGCCGTTAGTTTGAGGGTGGGCAACTACTGACCAATTCACCCTGATGTGGTGGTGGTCACAGAAGTCCAAGAACTTTTGGCCGGTGAACTGGGTGCCATTGTCGGTGATGATGACGTTGGGGACCCCGAAGCGGTGGATGATGTCGGTGAAGAATAGCACGGCTTGTCGAGACTGGATGTTGGCGATGGGTCGAGCCTCGATCCACTTCAAGAACTTGTCTACAGCCACGAGGAGGTGGGTGTGGCCACCTTTGGTTCTCTTCAGGGGGCCAACCAGGTCGAGCCTCCTTACTGCGAACGGCCAGGTTATAGGTATCATCTTAAGAGCTTGGGCGGGTAGGTGGGTCTGCCTAGCGTAGAATTGGCATCCTTTGCAAGATCGGACGAGTTTGGTGGCGTCGGTGACGGTTGTCCGCCAATAGAAGCCTTGTCGGAAGGCGCTTCCTACCAGCGTTCTTGGCGTCGCGTGGTGGCCGCAAGCCCCCGAGTGTAGATCCTTTAGTAATGCCCTCCCCTCCTCGAGGGTGAGGCAGCGTTGAAGGATACCGGAAGGGCTACGTCGATACAGCTCACGGCCGTCCCCAGATAGGACGTAGGTTTTGGCGCATCGGGCTATACGGCGGGCCTCGGTGCGGTCCTCTAGGAGCTCGCCCCGTGTCAGATACTCGAGGTAGGTTGCACGCCAGTCTGTCGAGGGGGTCGGGGTCACGACCGTTCCGTCGATCTTCATGACTTCTTCCTCGTTCGAGGGGGGATCGGTCGAGGGGGGTGGATCGACCCCTTGCTCGAGGGCGGGAGCCCCCGAGCCTAGGTCAATGGATGGCTCGTGAAAGTCCCTCGAAAAGACGTCGGGAGGTACTGTTCCTCGAGTGGACGCGATTTTGGCCAGCTCGTCGGCAGCTTCGTTGTATCGGCGGGCGGTGTGGTTGAGCTCGAGACCATAGAATTTGTCCTCGAGCCTTCGGACCTCCTTGCAGTAGGCTTCCATCTTGGGGTCGTGGTAGCTCAAATCTTTCATCACTTGGTCGATCACCAACTGCGAGTCCCCCCGCATGTCGAGGCGTCGAACCCCGAGCTCGATGGTGATACGCAGGCCGTTGACGAGGTCCTCGTACTCGGCTACGTTGTTGGAGGCAGGGAAGTGGAGACGGATGACAGAGCGCATGTGGACCCCTGAGGGTGATATGAATAGCAATCCGGCGCCTGCCTCCGTCTTCATCAACTATCCGTCGAAGTACATGGTCCAGAGCTCGGTCTGAACTTGCGCCGGGGGGAGTTGGGTGTCGGTCCATTCTACAATGAAATCTGCCAATACCTGAGACTTGATGGCCTTCCGAGGGGCATAGGAGAGGGTTTCCCCCATGAGCTCGACCGACCACTTGGCGATTCTTCCAGATGCCTCTTGGTTCTGGACTATCTCCCCGAGGGGGAAAGATGAGACCACAGTGACTGGGTGGCCCAGGAAATAGTGCTGGAGCTTGCGCCGAGTGAGGACGATCGCGTACAACAGCTTGCGGATGTGGGGGTATCTTGTCTTAGTCTCGGAAAATACCTCACTCACGAAGTAGATAGGCCTCTGAACCGGCAGGGTGTGTCCTTCTTCCACCCTCTCGACCACTACGGCAGCGCTAACTACCTGGGTAGTCACTGCGACATAGAGCAAGAGGGGCTCGGGGGTACCAAGACAGGTGACGAGGTGAGCAAGGCTTTGAGCTTCGAGAGCGATTCCTTGGCCTCGGTGGTCCACGCGAAGTGTTGCGTTTTCTTCAGGAGGCGGTAAAGGGGTAGTGCCTTCTCTCCGAGCCTCGAGATGAACTGGCTGAGGGCGGTGAGGCACCCCGTAACCCTTTGTACACTTTTGAGGTCCTTGATCGGGCCCATCCTTGTGATTGCGGTTACCTTCTCGGGATTGGCCTCGATCCTGCGTTGGGAAACTATGTACCCTAGGAGCATGCTTCGAGGAACTCCGAAGACACACTTCTCAGGGTTTAGTTTTATGCGATTGGCCCGGAGGCACCCAAACGCGATCTCGAGATCTCCGACCAGGTTTCCGACTGTTTTGGACTTGACCACGACGTCATCGACGTAGGCCTCGACGGTCGGCCCAATGTGTTTCCCAAAGACGTGGAGCATGCATCGCTGATACGTGGCCTCGGCGTTTCGCAAACCGAAGGGCATAGTGAGGTAGCAAAACATGCCAAAGGGGGTGATGAAGGAAGTCGCGAGCTGATCGGATTCCTTCATCTTAATTTGGTGGTAGCCAGAATACGCGTCAAGGAAGCAGAGAGTTTCACATCCCGCAGTGGAATCTACTATTTGATCGATACGTGGTAATGGAAAAGGAACCTTGGGACATGCTTTATTTAAACTAGTGTAGTCTACACACATCCTATCCTTCTCATTATTTTTCTTGACAAGTACGGGATTTGCTAACCACTCGGGATGATGTACCTCCTTGATGAATCCAGCCTTCAAAAGCTTATCGACCTCCTCCCGATGACCCTGCGCTTCTCCTCGTCGAAACGGCGCAGCCGTTGCTTCACCGGTTTGGACCCGGCTCGGATGTCCAAGGAGTGCTCGGTGACCTCCCTCGGAATGTCCGGCATATCCGAGGGGCTCCGTGCAAACACGTCGGCATTCGCACGGAGAAAGTCAATGAGCACGGCTTCCTATTTAGGCTCGAGGGTGGCGCTGATCGTCAGCACCTTCCCATCTGCGTGGCCGGGGTCGAGAGGGACGGTCTTGGTGTCTTCCGCCGGCTTGAAGTTGCCGGCGTGTCGCTTGGGGTCGGGGATCTCCCTGGACAAGTCGTCGAGGGCCACGAGGACGGCCGACTCTTCGACGTCTTTGGCGTTTCCCACACACTCGACGTCGCAGTCGTATGCGTGCTCGTAGGAGGTGCTGACGGTGATGACCCCCATGGGCCCTGGCATCTTCAGCTTGAGGTAGGCGTAGTTCGGGATTGCCATGAACTTGGCGTACCCTGGTCGACCGATGATGGTGTGGTAGATGCCACAAAACGCAACCACATCGAAGGTCAGCTCTTCCTTTCGGAAGTTCGAGGGGACGCCGAAACAAATGGGTAGTTTGACACGGCCGATCGGGAGTGCCTTTTTTCCCGGGACGACCCCGTGGAATACTCCTGCGCTGGGCAAGAGCTCGGTCCTCGGGATCCCCAGGAGGTCGAGGGTCGCAGCGTAGATGATGTTGAGGCTGCTTCCCCCGTCCATGAGTACCTTTGTGAGGTGGGTATTGAGTACGATCGGGTCGACGACAAGCGGGTAGACCCCTGCATTGGGGACGTGCTCGGGGTGGTCGTCCTGGTCTAAGGTGATCGGCGTGTGTGACCAGTCGAGATATCGAGGGGCCTGGGCTCGAACGGAGAAGACCTCTCGATGCTCCCTCTTGCGCTGGCACGTGCTGAGTCGAGTCTAGGGTCCCCCGTAGATCATGTAGCAGCCGTGAATTTTGGGGAAGCCCCCGTTCTTACCGTCGTCCCCGTCGTGCGGATCCCCCTTCTTATCGTCTTTCCTGAAGATGGGAGGGTTGAAGTGCTTTTTAAGCATGCGACAGTCCTCGAGACGGTGGTTGGCCGGTCCCATATGATAGGGGCAGGGCTCCTTCAGCATCTTGTCGAAGACGCCCCCGTCGAGAGGGGGCCCTCGAGGCTTCTTCTTGTCCATCGCAGCGACAAGATCGTCGAGCTCGACGTCGGGCTCGACGTTGCGTCGACCCGGCTGGTTTTTCTTTTTCTTCTTCTCGCTGCTATTGTTGTTGTTGTTCTTGGGCCCATTGTTCCTCTTGGGCCCGTTGTTCGAGCCCCTGGGCTCGTCCGCCTTGCCCTTCCCCTTGTCTTGAGGTATCTGGAAGAACGCGCCAACGGCTTCTTCATCGGCTGCGTAGTTGGCGATGATGTCCATGAGCTCGTTGGCGGTCTTGGGGGTGTTCCGTCCCAGCTCCCGCACCAACTCCTTGCAGGTCGTTCCAGCGATGAACGCCGTGATGATGTCATGGTCGGAGATGTGGGTTAGCGCGGTACGCTGCCTCCAAAACCGACGGGTCAAGGCGCGAAGGGTTTCCCCAGGCTTCTGCTTGCAGCTGCGGAGATCCCAGGAGTTGCCTGGCCACTCGTAGGTGCCTTTGAAGTTTCCCTCGAAGATCCTGACCAGGTCGGGCCAGTCTTGGATCAAGTCCGGGGGTAGCTCCTCGAGCCATCTACGAGCGGTGTCGGAGAGGAAGAGTGGGAGTTGCCAAATGATGATGTGGTCATTATCGGCTCCTCCCAACTGACATGCCAGCCTGAAATCGGCAAGCCAAAGCTCCGGCTTGGTTTCGCCATTGTACTTGACCAGACTGGTGGGTGGACGAAAGCGGACAGGCAAGGCCGTTCGCCGGATGGTTCTGCCGAAGACTCGGGGCCCTGGTGGCTCTAGAGACCGACATCGATCTTCGTTGTTGTCGTAGCGCCCACCTCGGTGAGCGCTGTAACCTCGAGCCTCGGCGTCACCGTACCGACGTCGATTGTTCACACCGTGGTGGTCGATCGTCGGCGATGCATTCTCGAACTGGTCGTCGTTCTACTTGGCCTTGGGGCGCTTTGTCCTGGTGGACGGATACCTCTCGATTTTGTCGAGGGGGTACTTCCTGATGCTCGGAGGCAGCTCCTCGGCGCCTCAAGGCTGAGCTCTCCGCCTGCTGTACGGCCGTAGTTTGGAGAAGCCCCTGGATTTCGTTCCTGATGCGTCGTGCTTGGGGTGTCGATGGCGCCGGCATGTCGCGGAGCAGCATTGCGGCCGCAACGACATTTTGGCTGGCGCAGTTGTAGACGCGGGGTTCGTTTGCCCCCTCCTCGACGATTTGTCGATGGACTTCCCGGGCCCGCTCGCGAGCTACTCCACCCTATGGGCGCCCGCGATCTCGCTTGAGGGCGTGCTTGAGCTGCTGAAGTCGTAGGCGTTCCTCCTCGAGCTTGCTGAGCAGCTCTCGGACTTGCGTGATCTGGACGTCTGGAGGTGGATCGGCTTTGTCAAGACTCGGGGGGTCAGCGTCTCGTGCTGGTGTAGCGTTGCCCCCTCCTCCTTCATCTTTGGCCGCGTTGTCGTCGACGTCGTCCTGGGGGTCAGCCTGACCGTCGAGGTGGAAGCATTCCCGGGTGGGATCGTAATCCTCATCGAGGGAGTCCGAGTCGGGGTCGCCGTGGTAAAAGTGGGGAAAGATCCCCTGCGCTCCTCCGCTAGGCGTCGCCGCAACATGCCCTAGGTCGGGGCTCGTCTTGGCTCCGGGTGCTCGTCCGGTGGAGGGGTGGTGACGGGGTTGACCGTCGCACGCGGCGGGGTCCCTGGAGACATGCAACGTGTCTGTATCTGCAAACCTGCGAGGGCATAACAGAGTCTTGCGCTGTTGTGGAGCCCATATGGAAACGGGTTACGCGGTGGTGGCGGGGTCGAGTGTGTCGGAGAGGCCACGGGGACCCTCTGGGGTGACGATATGGTAGAACCAGAGTCACACTCAGAGAGGTGCCCGCCCCCGACCCGCAAGCATGGGTCCAACAGGCTCCCGAGGAGAGGGACTGTGTCGCCAGCTAAGGCCGGGGAAACGGCATCCGGCATCTCGGAATCCGCACGGTGATGAGTGCGTTGGAGTCGCTCGCGCCTCCTCCTGAGCGCAGGCCAAAGGCGCAAGCGGAGGGACCGTCGCCTAGTCCTCCTTGGCTCCGGCGTACCAGAGCCGCTGCCGTCCATGCCACGAGCAGAGAGAAAGACTATGTAGTGGCCCCAGACGATGGTGGCGAATGGAAGTGATGGGTTCATAGAATCCATCTGAGAGAGTAGTTCGGAGTTGATCGACACGCAAAGCCCCCCTACCTGGCGCGCAAACTGTCGGTGTTATGACCTGGGGGTCAAGTCCACCGGCTAGTAAATTTGTATATTGCATGCTCCCTCTCCCAGATGTGATGCAAGAAGGACACAAGATTTATCCTGGTTCGGGCAAAGAAGGCCCTACGTCCAGCGGGGGAGCATGGATTGTATTATCTTGCACCGAAGTGCTCGTACAGGGGGGGTACAAGCTAGTTTACACAGGGCTGCTCAGAGTGAGCTGAGGCGTAGGGCTAGCAGGGCTATCCTAGGCGGTCGGTTGGTTGCTTGAGGGGTCGATCAAGCAACGGGGTGTGTGGAGTATGAGGATCAGAGCTGATGTCTGAATGCGAAGTGTCCGGGCGAATGCGGGCTTATGCGAGAGTTGCCACAAAAAAAACCCCCTCTTCTTCTATCTCGGCGTCCCCTTTTATAGACCAAGGGGAGGCCCGAGGGTACAGGGTCCTAAACTGTTGTAGCGTGGGAGGCGTGTCCGCAGCATAGTGTTGGCGAAGGGACGTCGATCACTGTGCCGGCGTGGCCTTCCCGTCCTTCTGGTGTTCCGGGGCATGGTGACAGTAGACTACACGTTGCTACACGTCGCGGCACAGTAGGGTCGACCTTCCCCAGACGGGTGCGAGTCCCACAGTTGAAGCGGGACGGGGTGGATGGGACGGGCCCCATACCGGAGTGGTTGGAGGTAGGGGTCGAGCCCCCCCCCAGTCGAGGGGTGGGGTCGAGCCCTGCGCGGCCTTGTCGTATCCCTGAAGACGTCGTCGAGGGTCGTCCTGTTCACGTCTCGAGGGGTGCCTCAGGAGTCCGTACTCGCGACGTGGTTACAGCGGCAGCACAGTTGACGGAAGTCCGGGAGTATGGTGGTGAGCTGATGGATTTGACTGCGGTCGTGGGCGCCCATGGTGTTAGGCGGGTTCCCTTTGACCCATACCGGGAGCAGTTGGGTTGATCGAGCTTCCCGTCCGGGAGGTCGTTCGTTCGACTCCTTTCCGTCAGTTAGAGTAGAGGCAGAGTCGGAGAGGTCGAGGTAGAGGCGGAGGGGTCATTCGTTCGACCCCTGGTGCGTCATTCCGCGTCGAGGTGGAGGCGGAGGGGTCGTTCGTTCAACCCCTGGTCCGTCATTCAGCGTCGAGGAGGAGGCGGAGGGGTCGTTTGTTCGACCCCTGGTCCGTCATTCGGCGTCGAGGTGGAGGCGGAGGGGTCGTTCGTTCGACCCCTAGTCCGTCATTCGGCGTCGAGGTGGAGGCGGAGGGGTCGTTCGTTCGACGCCTGGTCCGTCATTCGGCGTCGAGGTGGAGGCGAGAGGGTCGTTCGTTCGACCCCTGGTCCGTCATTCGGCGTCGAGGTGGAGGCGGAGGGTCGTTCGTTCGACCCCTGGCCCATCATTCGGCGTCGAGGTGGAGGCGGAGGGGTCGTTCGTTCGACCCCTGGCCCGTCATTCGGCGTCGAGGTGGAGGCGGAGGGGTCGTTCGTTCGACCCCTGGTCCGTCATTCGGCGTCGAGGTGGAGGCGGAGGGGTCGTTCGTTCGACCCCTGGTCCGCCATTCGGCGTCGAGGTGGAGGCGGAGGGGTCGTTCATTCGACCTCTGGTCCGTCATTCGGCGTCGAGGTGGAGGCGGAGGGGTCGTTCGTTTGACCCCTAGCCCGTCATTCGGCGTCGAGGTGGAGGCGGAGGGGTCGTTCGTTCGACCCCTGGTCCATCATTCGGCGTCAAGGTGGAGGCGGAGGGTCGTTCGTATCGACCCCTGGTCCGTCATTCAGCGTCGAGCTGGAGGCGGAGGGGTCGTTCGTTCGTCCCCTGGTCCGTCATTCAGCGTCGAGGTGGAGGCGGAGGGGTCGTTCGTTCGACCCCTGGTCCGTCATTTTTCTAGGAGCAGGCCGGCCCATGACTCATCGCTATCGCCGGTGCAAGGGGCCTTTGTGTGATGGGCCCTTCATCACTGACTCGAGCGTTTGGTTGGTTCCTGTCTTAAAAATGGTTGCTATGTTAAGCGTTAAATTATCGAAGGGTTTAGGGTACCCCTTACCTTTGTACCCGACAATGGTTCATCTCGCTTCCTCCAAATTCTGTGATTACTTGGGCCGATCTGGAGAAGCAGTTTCACAAGTACTTCTTCTCTGGCGTTCATGAGAAGAGGATGACCGATTTGATCAAGCTTACACAGCGCAATGACGAGTCAATAGAAAGCTTCGTCCAAAGGCTTCGGGATGTAAAGAACAAATGCTACAACTTAGTGCTGGATGATCGGCAATTGGCAGATCTAGCCTTCTAGGGGTTGCTGCCACACATTAGGGACAAGTATGCATCTCAAGAGTTCGAGAGTCTGAGCCATCTCGTACAGAGAGTTGCTGATCAGGAAATCAAAGCCTTCGAACCTAGGAAGACTTGGGACAAGAAGGTGTCCTTCATCGAACAGGAAGAGGAGTCTGAGTCAAATGAAGGGACAAACATCGGCATTGCTGAATGGGTGAAGGATAAGAAGCCGATATCCTGTCCGTTTGGTCAGAAGGAGGCTGAAAGGTTTACTTTCGATACTGCTAAAGCCGATAGAATATTTGATCTGTTGCTTCAAGAAGGGCGGATTAAGCTGGCGCCGAATCAAGTAATTCCATCGGCTAAAGAGCTTAGAAGGATGAGGTACTATAAATGGCATGATGCAACCTCACACGGTACCAATGATTGCAAAGTTTTTAGACAACAGTTGCAGTCAGAAATCAAATCTGGGCGAATCAAGTTTGAAAACTTTAAAGCTCAGAGGCCGATGAAGATTGACCAGCATCCATTTCCAACTAATATGGTGGAAACTAGTGGGAAATTCAAAGTACTGACGTCGGAAGTGGCCAAGAAGAATTCATCGGTGGATCCCGAACATCAAATAGCTATGCAGGATGTAAAGGGAAAGAAGCTTGCCGATGAAAGAGAGGGTAAAAGAACTGACGATGAAAGTAGCGGCTCCAGGAGGCCTCAGAGACGTGCGTTGTATGGTGTTGCGATCACGCACAGAAGACCGCGACAAGAATATGAGCGTTCGCAGAAAGAACAACATCGGCAGCAGGAGGAAGAGAGACGCCAAGAGTGGGATCGGCATAAAGATCATTGGAAATGCCCCTTCTTCGTTCATTGTTGGGAAGAAGGCATCAAGCTGCCCACTGCCGATAATTATCCTGAATGCAATGGGTACTATCCTACTGATCGGTCAGAGAAGAAGTCTCGTTGTGAAGGTCAGGGATCAAGCTATGCTAGGCCGATCAGAGGGAAAGAATCAGTACATAATCGACTAGGGGGCAAACTCAGTGTACATAATAGGCTTGGCAAGCACATCCGTCAAGAGGAGATCGAAGAGAGGGCTAATGCAAGGGTGCCCGATGAAGAGATATTCTCTAGAGATCCAAACATAAGGGGTGACACAAGCCGACACAGTGAGAAACAGTACCAACCTGTTTGGAAGACTAAGCTTCCTCAATGGTGTCCTAAGGGCCTGAAAAAGACTCAAAGAAGGAGGATCCAGTGTGAACGCCAGAATGATCTGCATTATGGTGAAAACCCTTCGAAGGGAGGATCTCTAGTTTGGGAGTGGAGGCCAAAACACCAGGAGAGGAGTCCATCGGCAGAAGTCAACATGGTTGTTTTGTTGCCGATGGAATTTATGGCACCTACTGATGCTGAGGAAGAAGCTGCTAATATGGCTCAATTAGTGTTGGATCCAATGGCGGCTATTTTTGAGAAACCTGTCGATGATGAAAGACAGCATCTGAGAGTCTTGTTTGTCAAGGGCAAAGTCGACGAGCAACCGGTGTCAAAGATGCTAGTCGATGGTGGAGCATCGATTAATATAATGTCGTATGTCATGTTCAGAAATCTTGGGAAAGGTGACCAAGACTTAGTCAAGACGGACATGAAGCTAAAAGATTTTGAAGGCAATGTGTCGCCAGCTATGGGGTCATATGTGTCGAGTTGACTATTGGTAGTTAAACTTTGCCGACGACATTTTTTGTGATCGGCGGCAAAGGGACCTACAATTTGCTTCTAGGAAGGGATTGGATTCACGCTAACTGATGCATCCCTTCTACGATGCACCAAAGCCTTGTGCAATGGGTTGGAGACAGAATTGAAGTCATCCGGAGTGAAGTCCCGTTAATTGTTGCATCGGCGGAATCGGAGACCTATGAGCAGACCAAGTGTATATCTGGTGAAGCTTGGGATATAGAATTCCTCAAGGTGGACGATTACCAGATTACACTGATCCAAGCAGTCGGTTCTGAAGAAGAGAATTAATGGATCAGTTCGCCGGTGATGGGAAACTTAGACAGGGGTTCACGTCAGCCGATGATTTGCTAGAAATAGACATCGGTGATGGTAGCAAGCCTAGAACCAACTTTTATTAGTGCTAAGTTAGATTCCCAATGTAAGCTACAGTTGACTGATTTGTTAAAAGAATATAAAGATTGTTTTGCTTGGGATTATACAGAGATGCCTGGTCTGGACCGATCGATAGCTGAACATCGGTTGCCTATTAAGTCGGGTTTTCAACCACATCGGCAACCAGCGCGCCGGTGTAACCCCACTGTACTACCCGATATTAATGCTAAGATTACAAAGTTAATCGAAGCTAGATTTATTCGGCAATGCTGATATGCCGAATGGATTTCTAATGTGGTTCCTGTATATAAGAAGAATAGAAAACTTCGTGTTTGTATTGATTTCAGAAATCTCAACAAAGCTACGCCAATGGATGGCTATCTAATGTCTGTTGCCGATCTACTAGTTGATGCTTCTGTTGGGCATAAGATTATCAGTTTTATAGATGGTAATGCTGGATATAATCAAATATTCATGGCTGAAGAAGATATATTCAAAACTGCTTTTAGGTGTATAGGTCACGTCGGTTTGTTTGAGTGGATCGTAAGTACTTTTGGGTTGAAGAACGCCGGTGCTACTTATCAAAGAGTGATAAATTTTATTTTTCATAAGTACATCGGTACGTTGGTCGAGATCTATATCGATGATGTGGTGGTTAAGTCCGGAGATTTTGAAGAGCATCTTGCCGATCTGCGGAAGATTCTGGAGTGCACAAGGGAGCATGGGCTAAAGATGAATCCAAATAAGTGCACGTTTGGCGTATCGACAGTTCAATTCTTAGGGTTCATGGTGCATCAAAGGGGCATAGAGATCGGCAGAAAATCTATTGATGCAATTAACAAAGTGGTTGCTCCCACGAGCAAGACTGAGTTGCAATCTTTGATCGGCAAGATTAATTTTATTAGAAGATTTATATCTAATCTGTCTGGGAAGATTAAGTCTTTTAGCCCTTTGCTAAAACTGAAGGCCGGTCAGGAATTTGTATGGAGAGAAAAGCAGCAATCAGCTTTGGAAGAAATTAAGAGGTATCTGGTGGATCCTCCAATTTTGATTCCACCTCGACATGGGAAACCCTTCAGATTGTATTTGTCTGTCGATGACGGTGTTATCGGGTCAGCCTTGATTCAGGAATTTGAAGGAAAAGAACGTGTGATTTATTATTTGAGTAGAAGGTTGGTAGATGCTGAAACCAGATATTCGGCCGTTGAGAAGTTATGTTTGTGTCTATACTTCTCTTCTACCAAGTTAAGGCATTATTTGTTATCGGCCGAGTGTACTGTCATATGCAAGGATGATGTGGTCAAGTATATGCTGTCAATGCCGATATTGAGCGGAAGAATCGGCAAGTGGATTTTGGCGTTGTCAGAGTTTGATCTAAGGTATGAATCAACTAAGGCAGTTAAAGGGCAGGTGATGGCTGATTTCGTTGCTCAGCATTGTGGTACGGTAAATTCCGTAGAGATTGCTCCCTGGACTTTGTTCTTTGATAGTTCCACGTGTAAGGAGGGGGCAGGTATCGGCGTTATCTTAGTCTCACCCCGGGGGAAAAGGTATGAGATCTCATTGCCGATTGTTGCTACTTCGACGAATAATCAGGCTGAGTACCAGGCTTTACTGAAGGGATTGGAGTTGCTCAGGGAAGTGCGTGCCGATGCCGTAGAGATTTTTGGTGATTCTATGTTAATAATCAATCAATTGATTGGGACGTATGAATGTCGGAGTGATGTTTTAATTGCATATCATGGGAAGTGTTTGTAGTTATTAAAGGAATTTAAAGAGTATTGTCTTGGACATATTCCCAGGTTGCATAAGGAAGAGGCTAATCGGTTGGCGGAGCATGCTTCGGGGTATCAGCCGATTCAAGAAGTAATGACATCGGTAATGGTTGCTGATGACTGGAGAAAAGAGATTGCCGATTACTTAAGAGATCCGTCTAGGAAAGTTGAGAGACAGTTGAGGTTTCAGGCTACTAAGTATGTGCTCCTTGATGATGAATTGTATTATCGTATACTTGATGGGGTTTTGCTCAGATGCCTTAATAGAGAGGAATCGAAGAGGTTGATGGGTGAGATTCATGAAGGAGTGTGTGGAGCACATCAATCGGCATTCAAAATGAAGTGGATGATCAGGCGGAATGGATATTATTGGCCGACAATTCTTGAAGATTGTTTTGAGTATTTCAAAGGATGTCAAGATTGTTAGAAATTTGGTAATGTTTAGAGAGCACCTGCGTCGGCAATGAACCCTATAATCAAGCCTTGGCCGTTTAGAGGATGTGTCATTGATCTCATCGGTCAAATTTATCCACCGTCAAGTAAAGGACATAAATTCATACTTGTTGCTACTGATTATTTCACGAAGTGGGTTGAAGCTATCCCGTTGAAGAAGGTGACGTCGGGAAACATGATAGATTTTGTGAAAGAACATATTGTTTACCGATTTGGTATTCCCCAAACTATTACAACCGATCAAGGAACTATGTTCACATCGGGAGAGTTTGATGAATTTGCTGCCAGTATGGGGTTTAAGGTTTTGAATTCGTCTCCTTATTATGCTCAAGCTAATGGTCAGGCTGAGGCAACCAATAAGAGAGTAATTAAACTTATCAAGCGAAAAATTGAAGAAAACCCTAGAAGGTGGCATATAGTATTAAGTGAAGCGTTGTGGTCGTATCGGATGGCATGTCATGGTGCCACTAAGGTTTCGCCGTACCAATTAGTTTATGGACACGATGTTGTCCTGCCTTGGGAAATTAAAACTGGTTCTAGGCGATTGTTCTCCCAAGATTAGCTGATAGCCGATGAATATGATATCCTTATGAAGGATGAGTTAGAAGACCTGGCGGGTCATCGGCTAAGAGCTCTAATCAATATCGAGGAGAATAAGAAAAGGGTTGCCAGATGGTATAAAAAGAAGGTAAAGGTGAAAGAGTTTGCTGATGGTGATCTGGTATGGAAATTGATTTTACCGATTGGGGCTAAGAGTTCAAAGTTTGGAAAATGGTCTCCTAATTGGGAGGGTCCTTTTTGGATAAAGCAGTCCGCTCCTGGCAATGCTTATATTTTGGAAACCCTCGAAGGGGTTGCGTTTCCCAGATCAATCAACGGTAAATATTTAAAGAAATATTATCTCAGTATCTGGGTAGATGCGTAAGGCAATGCAAGTATAAATGCCGATGGAAGAAATGTCATGCAGAACATCGGCGGAAAGCGTATTGATGTTATATTACAAGAAAAATCAGTTGTCAAGGTCACGATTGCCGACACGGCAAATTATAATAGAGATTGAATTGATGAGATCGCACGCAGGCGAATTTGGTTCGCTTCCTTTATCTCTCTAGCATCGTCATCGATAGTTCCCTCAATTGGCTTGAGAGTTTATGCTACAGTTGCGGGAGTTGTTGGTAACTTGCAGTTTTTGCGCGCGGTAATCGAGATGATGGCGTAGGCGTTTTTGGAGGGAAAGATTGCAATAGAGCAAATTTCGTCGCATAAGATATTTTATACTCCGAAATTGGGGGGCATGTGTTGACGTCGTTTTTTGTACGGGTCAATATTAAACCAAGTATATTGATCGTCAAAGAGGTAAATACTATTCCTCATCGGCTATGGTGAATGTGATGGAAGAAGTGTCGAAGAGGAAAGAAGATATGTTTTGCCGATAAGAAGGAATTACCGATGGATATAGGTTGATGTGGCTGACGTCAGCAGGAAGTTGCCGATGGCAATAGAAGGAAGTTGCGGATTGAAGAAATTTTCCGATGAAAAGTTTCATCGTAGGGAAGACAGATAAGGAAACTGGCGATTTTATTCTAGTATTATTATTTTAGTTTGAGTCCGACTCTTGCACGAGTCGTTTTATTTCCTTAAAAATAGGAGTTTTGTTTAGTATGAGTCGTGTCCATGTATAACTCCTTTTACCGGAGTATAAATATGTACCTAGGGCTCGTATGAGAAGATATTCAATACAATCAAAACAAATCTATTATTTTCGTCTTACTTTTCAGCATCTACTTTTTCGCATTAGCTATAGTTTATCTACGAGTTCTTACGATCTCGACGGGCTGCATCTACAAGATCTCTGTCTACCTCGCGAGTTCTTTTTTGAGCAACCTGAGCCCTGACGTCCGGGCGTGCCGCTATCGTCTCGTTCATCGTTGTTCTAGTTATCGTCCTTGTTGATTAACTAGTCAAATCAACTGGCACACCTTGGAAATAGAGTTCGGGTATAAGCCCGAGGTGTTCGCAGATCCGACGCTTTTTGTGTCAACAGCGTCGGACACTGGTACGCGTTGACGTCAGCGTCCGTCGCCTCGCTTGTCGCCGTCTTTCAGTTTTGGCGTCGGACGCTCTTCAGAGTCCGTCGCCCAGCGTCTGTCGTGTTGTGTGCGCTGTGAAGCTCTGTGTTGCTCTCAGGTAGGCCGACGGACGCTTGTCGCCAAGCGTCTGTCGCTTCAGCAGTTCTCAGCTTCTGTTAGGCTCTTTGGAAGGCCGACGGACGCTTGCCTAAGCGTCCGTCGCTAGCGTCCGACGCCCTGCCCTGGAGCGTCCGTCGCCCTGTCTTCCAGTGTCCGTCGCCTGCTTTTCTGGTTGATTTGCTTGGGGTTCTTGCCTCTTCTCATAGGGGTTGAGAACTCAATCTTGGGGATCTCCAGTGACTTTTCCTCCACTGCCGGTGAGCTTTCAGTTGCTCGTTTTCGTCTGAGCACCCAACAACTGGGTTTGTGTTTTTTGGGAAGATTGGCCCGAATATTTCGAGAGAAATTTGAGGCTCCCATTCACCCCCCCCCTCTAGTCGCCGTTCTCGGTCCTTCACACTCCCTCACTATTTTTGTGGGTCACTCTCAATTGTTTCTCTCTCTCTCTCGTTGTTTTCTTTTTTGACCATCCTTCAAAATCTCCTCTGGTGTCAAAGGGAGCAAAGAAAGTTGCTCTCCTTTGTACATGAAAGACAGATTGTTGGTTCTACCAAAAATCTGAGCATCACGATCATATAACCATGGTCTTCCTAGCAGCAGTTGGCATGCTTGCATAGGCACCACATCACACTCCACATGATCATTGTATCTCCCAATAGAGAAAGGAACCGTCACAACATGATTTACACGCAGCGCACCACAATCATTAAGTCATTGCATCTTGTACGGATTAGGATGACGTTGTTGTTTTAGCCCCAATTAATCAACCAATTCTTGAATTGCAATATTGTTGCAGCTGCCATTGTCAACAATAAACTTTCACAACTTGAGCACCCAACAATTGTGTTTGTGTTTTTTGGGAAGAGTGGCCCGAATATTTCGAGAGAAATTTGAGGCTCCCATTCACCCCCCCCCCCCCCCTCTGGTCGTCGTTCTCGGTCCTTCAATTGGTATCAGAGCTGGTTAAGGATCAATCTACCTTACACGGTTCTTGATCCACGAAGGCGACATGGAGTGAGGTGTTGGCAAACCTCCGTTTTTCGATGGAACGAACTTCTCCTACTGGAAGGTGTGCATGTCCGCCTATCTATAAGGAGTTGATTCGAACATATGTGAGATTTGTGAAAATGAGGGCTATCGTGTTCTTGCGGCTCGTGTTGACCAACTCCAAACTTCTCGACACAACGCAAACAGTCGAGCACGGAGTATCCTCTTCTCGAGTTTGTCACTTCCTGAGTTTGAGCGAGTCTCGAAACTCACTACGGCGCGAGAGATCTGGCAAACACTCTTGAGATATCATGAGGGCAATCCTCAGATCAAGTCCAGACTCTTCGACACGTACCTTAGAGAGTACGAGAACTTTGTTCAGTTGGCCGGCGAATCTGTTGCCTAGATGTTCACTCGCTTCCAATCTATCGTCAACAAGATGTGTGCTAATCGAGCCAACTTGCCTTATGATGATCATGAGATGGCTATCAAGCTTTTGCATGCTTTTGATCGGAAGGTATGGGAGATGAAGGTGGCTCCACCTAAGCCTACCGACCCCTCTGAGTGCGGTAAGGTACCATTGTGAGTATTGTGAGCGGGATATGCATTTGGCTGAGTTCTGCTATAGGAAGAAGAGAGATGATCGGAGGCAGTTTGAGTTGAACAACTGGGACATGTACCACCCACCAGTTGGGGTGCGTGAACCGGAAGTTTGGAGGCGCACTACTAGGCCTCGGGAGGCTAGACCACGTGGTGGTCATGCCCGGCGGGGTACCGGTCATGACACATACGACTACGGGCCTCATGGCGGTGGCTTTACTCCACCCTTCTCTAGCGGACCACGTTTTCCCTATCGTGGTGATCGCTATCCCTCTGTGGGGCAGGAGATGTTTGGTTTTTCTCCTAACCCATTCTTTGGGCAAATGGGACAACACTGGTATCCTTCACAGTTTACTAACCCCAGTGTTGCACCGTTTGCTCACCCTATGTATTTTTATTGATGTAGGAAGGAGGACTGGAGGAGACTTGGCTTGTGGATTCCGGATGCTCACGCCATATGACCGGAAGTGCTAAGTGGTTCTCCAGCCTCGACCCCGAGCACCACACCTAGTATATCACATTCGGGGACAAGAGTAAAGGTAAGGTTGTCTCCCGAGGGTCGATCCGAGTGAACTCTTCTTTTTTCCTCAAGGATGTTGCTTTGGTTGGGAATTTGCATTTTAACCTTCTATCGGTTTCGCAACTCCTTGAAGACGGTTTTGAGGTGAGCTTTAAGCCAAACCTCTCTTGGATTTTGGACTCTCGTGGTGAGCTTGTTTGCCGGATTTTACCCTTCGAGAAGGTTTTTCGTGCGAATTTTTCTATCTCTTTTGGACCTTCTCGTTGTCTTCTTGCTGGTTCTTCTTCCGAGCTTTGGAAGTGCGAACACATGGTGGATAAGTACCCATGTTTGTTCAGCTTTGATGATGAGTGATTTACCAACAGGTGAGTGTTTCAGTTTGAGTGGCTTACTCTAACCTCTGCGAAAGCAGAAACGTGTGCTTGTCTATCGGCTTGTGGTGTGCAGGTGCTATGCCTAGTGACAGTGGTCAATGGCGTGGAGAAGGTTGAGTAGAGGCTTGCCGTGCCGATGGATTGAGAGCGGTGAAGGGCGGAAGCGGGGCTCGGACTGAGGGACCATGGGCGACGGCGGACTAGCTGTGGTGGCTAGTACCTGGCACCGGCGAGTGCGAGAAGACATGGAGGTATACCGAGTCGACCGAGTCAAAACGGTGGAAGTGCGAGTCGAGCGGAGGCTCAGGGGACTCGAAGTAGTTTGGTGGTTTGGGCCTCAAAACCATATGCGTCGGTTTCCGAGTTTGGGCCGCAAAACTCGGGGTTCGGTAGTTCAGCCCAAAGCTACGGGTGGCGGGTTTCCTGGGTTTGGGCCTCAAAACCTAGGCGGAGCTTCCGAGGAAGTGGGGATGGCATGTGGCGGAATCCTGGAGGTTGCGTCGAGGCGACGACAACTCCCGGCAGGAAGCGGGGTCGTCCATTCAAAATGCGGGAGATATTTTCCGGAGCTTGGACTGCAATGCTTAGGCTAGGTAGTTCACTCATTGTATCTAAGGGGGTCTTTGGGAAATAGCCAAAGCCCGATAAGTAGGGGGTGAAGGGGTATCCCTCATCCCATCTCTTGAACCCTAATCACTTGCCCCCACTCTCTCTCTAGTTCATGAGATCCCTAGGTTGTTTCTACCAACCTTTGTAAGAACTTGTTTTTGTTGCGAGGAATCGGAGGCCGTAACCTCCGTAAGCCATGGTGGCTTCGATTTCATGATTGTGTCCCCATTTTGCTTGTGTTCTTCGCGTTTTGCTTTTGCTCCCTCTGCATCGGTAGCCACGCGGCAGCGATGCCGGCGTACGGCGCGGCCGCGATCGGGCGCGGGTGCTCGCGCGTGAGCGGCGCGTGCGTTGCACGTGCGTCGTGCGTGCGCGGGGCGCGCAGGCGTGAGCGGGCGCTGGCTGGGCCGCAGGTAAGGCCAAGCGGGCCGAAAGGGTGGCGCCGGCCCATTTTAGATTTCTTTCCTTTTTCTCATTTCTTTTATTTGTTTCAAACTGAAATTAATTCAAAACAGTTTCAAAAACTCAAAACTAGGTTTTGAAATATAAACCAAAGTTGCTCAAAATAAAATGCTCTACATTTTTCATGTAGGTATCATTTTCCGAAAACCATTAATTTACAGGGTTCTAGATTAAAAACCAAATAAGCCATTTTAAGAGAAGAATTACTTTTATTCTTAACAATTAAACTAAGCTTAATTAGGCAGAGTAATTAATTATAAAGCACACCATTCTTTATTCTAAGCATAGCAAACTTATTTAAACATGTTAATCAAGAGTAGAGCACAAAACACCTATTCAATTCTAGTGTGAAGAATATAAATAAACACACATGAAATGATGGCATATATAAACATGAATGCAATGCAATGCTTATGCTTAGTGGCTAATGATGATCCTAATGCAAGCTTGACACAGGGTGTCACATGAATGATTGGAGCTGAGACAAGTACTTTCTTGAGATAGTGAAAGGAATCTAAGCACTCATCATTAAAGTCAAAGGGTGCTCCTTAGCTAGGAGGTTTGTTAAAGGACGAGCAATCTGAGAGAAATCTTTGATGAATCACCTATAAAAGCCTGCGTGCCCAAGGAAACTACGAATTCCCTTGACATTCGTGGGAGGTGGAAGTTGTTCTATCACTTCAATCTTAGCTCTATCCACTTTTATCCCACGTTCGGACACTCTATGTCCTAGCACTATGCCTTCGCGAACCATGAAGTGGCATTTCTCCCAGTTCAGGACTAAGTGCTTTTCTTCACATCTTTTTAAGACTCTATCCAAATTCTCAAGACAATCATCGAAAGTCTTTCCATAGACAGAGAAGTCGTCCATGAAAACTTCCATGATTTCTTCGATCATATCGGAGAAAATGGACATCATGCACCTTTGAAAGGAAGCAGGAGCATTGCATAGGCCGAAAGACATCCGCATGTATGCATATGTTCCATAGGGGCATGTAAAGGTGGTCTTACTTTGATCATCGGGGTGGATTGGTATTTGATGATATCCCGAATAACCATCAAGGAAACAAAAGAAAGAATGATTTGCAACTCGTTCCAACATCTCATCGATGAAGGGTAACGGGAAGTGATCTTTCTTTGTAGCCTTATTAAGTTTTCGGTAATCCATACACATTCTCCAACCTGTGATGGTTCGTTCAGGAATCAACTTGTTCTTGTCATTTCGAACGACCGTCATACCTCCCTTCTTAGGCACTACTTGCACATGACTAACCCATTCGCTATGAGGAACAGGGTAGATGATCCCTGCATGCAAGAGTTTCAAGACCTCCTTCTTTACTACTTCTCTCATCGCATTATTCAATCTACGCTGAGGTTCCCTAGATGGGATGGCCTCAGGTTCTATAGGAATGCGATGTGTGCAAAGAGCGGGACTAATGCCCTTGAGATCTTGGAGAGAGTAGCCTAGGACTGATTGATGCTTTTCTAAGACAGTGAGGAGCTTGAAGGACTCTTCAGGGGAGAGTTTGTCACTTATGATCACTGGCGCCTCACGATCGTTGTTTAGGAAAGCATATCTTAAACTAGCAGAAAGCGGTTTAAGTTCTATAGAGGACTTAGATGGAGGTTCGGATTTCTCCAGATCTATAGGTTCTTCTAGATCGTCTTCTTCTTGGATGAAATCTTTAGCGTCTTCTTCTAGATCAGGATGAGATGATTCTAGAAGAGATGCAACCATCACTTCCTCTATGGGGTCAGATTCTTGGAGTGATTCCGTCATGGTGTTTATGGAGCTGGTTAGCGGAATAGAGAGTTTGATGCTACTCCCTAGATGACCCTTAAGGCTTCCATCAAGAGATCCATCAAGAAATCTCATGAGTGGATGCCCAATTAACAAGTCAAATTCCTCTATATCAAATATGAAGAAATTTAAGAGGATATTGACTTTGTTAATTAGCATAGGAATGGTTTGTACGATCCCACAACTCTCAACCAATTGTCCTGAAGGAAGCTTCAAGAACCTATTGGTTGGAGTTAGAGTTACCTCGCCTAGGAGAGCATTAGCTAATGACTTAGACATAATTCTTACTCCTACGGCGGGATCATAAAGAGAGTCTAGCTTTGCTCTATTGATTTGACAAGGAATGGTTGTGGAGGAAGAAAGAATTCAAATTGGCTCGAATGAGGATTCGGCCTCTTCTAACCACTCATTGCTCATGATAGAAGCTAGCTCTTGAACCGTCTCCTGGAGGTAGGCTTCCTCTATGCGACCAGGAATGTGAAGGTTAGGAGCTTTGCGAGAAGAAGACTTCTTTTGCACAGATTGATTCAAGACATTTCCAAAGTCGTAAAATAAATCAGCCTCGATATCAAGGGCGAATTCCAAGGGTTGAATTTCTTCTTCCCTTGGTGGTTCAAGTTCGATAGCAGGATCTTGGGATATAGAAGGAAGAGTTTTGGCTATCGAGGTTATTTCTATTCTGGGGTCTGGTTTTTGTTCTTCCGCGGGTCCTTCATCAAAAAGTTAGTATAGGCATGTTTTCAAAAATCTTCGTTAGAAGACTCTTGCCTACACTAATGGGTAAACTCAGGAAGGCTCCCCCAGATGAGATATCAAGAAGCTGTGCGGAATCTTTGCTAAGACCGTCATAAAATGTTGTAACATTGTAGGCTCGGTTATAGCAAGATCAGGGCCGGAAGCTGCTCGATCTACAAGACAGGCCCATGCCGCACCTAGAGATTCCTTCTCCTTTTGTTTAAAGGTTATGACCTCTACTCGAAGACGAATAACACGGGAGATAGGGAATAAAGCTAAACAGAACTTGGATTGCAACTTTTCCCATTCTCCCTTTGCACTATCTATGTGGCGAGCGTACCATCGTTTGGCTATTCCCGTCAAAGAGAACGGAGATAGCTTCCACTTAAGAGTACCTCGCCTCATCCCTTGGATGTGGACACATGAACAAAGTTGTTCAAAGTCACGTAGGTGAGTGTAAGGATTTTCATCTTCATCCCCAGAAAAAGGTTGTTCCTGAACCATCGCTATGAGACTTGGGTGAAGCTCATAACGAACGGCCAACACGACCTAAGATGAACTAGGTGGCTCCAACCTAGCGCTCATTGGAGCACCATACTCAAAGAGAGGTGTTTGATCCATATGTGTATATGTGGAAGGAAAGGATGAAATCAAACAAAGATAAAATAGGACCAAAAGATACTAGTTAAAACAGCTACTGTTCCCCGGCAACAGCGCCAGAAAGCTTGTTGACACCAAAGGTGGCAAACGGAAAAGACCGTAAGCGTACGGTTGTCAAGTGTAGCTTTCATCGGGAGTATTCCAGGTATCGTATTTTCCACAGGGAACGAGAAGTGAGTTAACTAGGAAGATGGATATGTCCTATGATGGATCAAAGGAGACTAAGCAAGGATATCTAACAAGGTAAAGCTGATTATACTGACTTTATCAGCCCTTCTCTTGCAGGAGGCGATGGGATAGATCAGAAATAGGGCAAAATTCTAACCGGACCGAGCCATCATGTTGTATTGAGGCCCTACCTTTTAAGAACTTATCTTACACAAGGGGTGGAATACGAAGACTAGATAGGGTTGTCACCTCCTACTAGCATCCACTAACTATTCGTGCGATAAGCGGTTTACAAAGGAAAGATTGAGTTTAGACACCACGTCTACACTTATCTTACTACTTTAACTGTGGCCTAAGATCAAAGCACTTCACTCAGAGCAAAGCGATGAACAAGCGCGAAAAGTTGTATAATAGCTAAAGCAGATTTAGAATACTAAATGCTATAAAGAACTCGGAAGAAGTCACTTACAAGAGCTGAACTTACAAGAGACTCGCATCAGCCGAGGTGCAGCTCCAGAGAAGATTTCCGAGAGGCCCGGGGCTTTCTCTAGAAGACTTCCCTCACTCTCCTTTAACTAGCATAGCACTACTGCAGAGCTCCGCTAAGATACTAAGGAGTACTATTTCTTCAATGAGGCATGAATGATAAGAGAGCTCTAGGGGTCTATTTATAGCTAGAGGTGGAGTAGGGGCTACTCCGGTGCCACGTCAGCGATCCGCGTCACCTTCATCAACCACCGTAGGATCCAACCGACCTTCCCACCATCTTAGAATGGATGGTGGTGATATTAAACATGTGTTTGGTGTGGGGGGAGGTCGGTGGATGCTGAACCGCCTTAGGGGAGGTCGGTCGACCCACCTACAGTCTTGTGGGCCCTCTTTGCACCTTCTAGAAGATGTCCCACTGGTCAGGGACCAAGTGGGGGCTGGTGGGCCCAATGATAGGTCGGCCGACCCCCTTATGTGGTCTATGTCCCACCTCTTTCTTCTGGATGTTGGTCCCACTTGTCATATGTGTTAGGTGTTTGTTCTGAGATGATTGTCACGTTAATCTCCTTGATGTGGGCCCATGGATCCTCGTGCTTTGATCTAGAATCGTTGAAAGGTAGCACAGAGTGGATCCAAGGGTGTAAGATCACTTGGGAAGGTGTTACTTGGATCATGGGGGCATGGGAGGTCTAGTGGCCCCACAGGGAGGTCGGTCGACCCCCTAAGTGGGCCCACTGGCTCCCAAATGTCCCCATTTGTCATTACCTGCACTCAAATAGTCAAGGGACATGTGGAACTAGTTGTTGGATAAAATGTGTTCATATTATGCTTGTCTTTCTTTGATTATGAGGATGTTGACGGTATTTTCATAGTGACAAAATGGCTCATTCTTACCGTCAACACATGTACGTTGTCATCTTAATCTATCGAATCTATTGAGTATACTAGACGTGATTTGGCTTGTTTACTAAATCGGTCGGGTTATTGGGTTAATTGTCATCATGGCTGCATGAGAACACACCTCTGTTGATGATTAATCTTTATTTGGTATGTTTGGTAGATCTCATGGTTTGATGATGATAATGTTACATGTATCGCATCTTCACATTGTTATCATCATATGATCGGCTGAATTATGTACCTTGGGTTTAATATCTTGCGATAGTCGTTTATATACCATCGTGATGCTTTTCATTGTTCGGAGTTGACTCTTTAGTCAGTCTCCTATATTCATCGGCTATATGAGAGTCGCACACTCATGGAACTGTCTGGCAACAACCTGTAGATTCCATAATTTGACGTTTCATCTCCTTGTTAATTACAGGTCAAATTGACTGACACGCCTGGAATCGATCATCGAAGTGGCTTAAGCCGCTTATGGGGTTTAGGAGATCAAGCTTTGCTGCTACACGATCTCCGCAAGCCCTACGCAGTGCTGACGCCAGAAGCCCTATTTTTAACATCAACAGGCCGGCCTTGTCACCTTGTGCGTTCCTAATGAGTAGGCAAGCTATCTTAATTTATATATGTATGGCTTTCTATGTAATTTTTTTATCGGCAATGAGAAGACCGGTTTTGACTCAATGGATTGCGAGTTGGTTTCGATGCCATGGCCGGTTTCTAAAATAAAACACAACTGGAGACCGCACATATTAAAAAAAGAAACGATTAGGCTATTCACCCACTCTAGCCATCCTAGAATCTTGCAGCGGCTATGGTGCACAAGAGAAGGAAAGGGTTGTGTCATGTGGCTTCAGTAAATTGGGTCGAAAATGGGCTGGTTTTATTTGACTGTAAAGACGGTTAAGCTAGATTGAATGAGCTAGATAAAAAAAACCAAAAATTTTGCTTTATTATTGGGTACTAGTATATTTGCTCGTGCTAACGCTACGGGTTATGTTAAATTCAAAGTTAATTCTATTAAATTCGAAGTACTTCAGCAAGATTGAGACAAAAATGTGGCTCCAAAAAAAATTAGAGCAATGCAAGTTCAAAAGGCATAGATGTACTTTTGTAAAAAAATATAAGAATTCCATCTCATTTTATAAAAAATAATATATGACAAAAATTGTTGAAATATATTATCCTCCCTCCCACGCAACTGTACCTAAGCGCCTACCCCGCTTGTGCACAGGCGATGACGGCAACAACTATAGTGGTCGTCCCCCACAAACAAACTTTCAGACGAAAGAAATTATCATTAAATTTCTTCTCGTCAAGTTGTTTTTAGATAATTGATAAAATTGGGTTTCAAAACTTTTTAAAGAAAGGTATTCGTCTAAAATTATTACAAAGTCTGATGGACTAACTGAGTTTAACAGTAATCTCATAGTGTTACCATGAGGAACCTCAAAGGTTTCATGTTACATGCACAACACAATTTTAGCGTGCACTAAATCCTAAATACACCGAACAATTCATTAGTTGCTAAAGTTGGCATCTTGCAAACACGCGCAATGTGAATTGACACTCAATTATGAGTCATACACCATCTCTTAGAAAAACAAAAGATCCACATAATTTTGGTGAGTGGTGAGTTTTACTGATCCAGAAGATGTAATCCTGTCACACAGGCGTCACACTGGCAAAGTGTCAAGGCATTTAGAAGAGGTCGCTGCATGTTCAGAACCACCACGAATGTCTTCCTAGTTACACCAACGGTCGTCCAACATGGTCGGGCGAGACCTATGCAGCCTCGTCTGATCCCTCGACCGTGGGACTGCCTCGTCCGATCCCTCAAACGTAGGCTCCGTCTTGCCCGATCCCTCAAGCATAAGATGCATCTCACCCGACCCAAGAGCGCGGGCTCTATCTCGCCCGACCCCCGTCAGGCGTAGGCTATGTCCCGCCTCCGGTGGGATGGACGTGCAGCGCCACCCCACCATCGACCGGCTCCGCGGCAATCTCCGCTTAAGGGAGCAGGGTCAGGAAGGGAGTAGTGCCACAGCGATGTAGTTTTCTCTGGGAGGATCCGCGTTACAATAATATAATAATATTATAAAATTAAATGCTAGTCTTAAAATAACATTTAATACAAAAAAATTAAAATTCATACGATTAACACAATCACGACGGTACATACTAAACTCTCCAATAATGTATAAATACAAGATCTTGTAATGAAACATCTGTTTCCACACGCTTGTGTTAAGCTCTCCAATCATATACCTACATCTACTTCCTGACCTCCCTACTTATTTCACTAACACTACAGAAAGTAAATACAGAACAAGACCTTACAATAAAAAATAAATTGCTCATAATTATGTGTTTACAATTTTTGTAGGATAACAAACCTTCAGTGTCGCTCTCTTTGACCTCCACAACATCAATAGGGCTCCTTGGCGACTGCAGCATGCTCTCCACTGTATGCTTTCTAAGATGCCTCAGATTCCTGGAGTTGGATCTCCACCATGTGAAGTAAAAACATTCATAAGTACCATGTGAAGGCAGAAGTCATGAAGGAAAAGCCTACCAAGTTCATCCCATAGAGATTTACACTAAGAGTAGTAAACAGGGCTCCATATTTCAGATCAATGCCTCTTGGACAGATCATAGGCATTATGCATGGAGGGCTCTCTTTTCCTGCACAGCCAAATCAGCATGATACAAGCTGCAATAATCATGTCATTTTTCTGATCCAATAGCAGGCCTGCTGGCCTGGGGCAGTCCAAGAGAGTGCATTTTGGCTTTAGGAATGCAGGTGTTGTACAGTTGTAGTGTGTAGTCGTTGTTTTGAGCAAATATGTCATGTGCAGTAAAACACCCCCAACACTCTGTTCACAATTCTTCATGCCAAGGTATGAATTAGGGGCTAACTCTTGCGACAAATTGAATTGTGGATATTTCAGCTGAACTATCCCTTCTGGTTATTAAGGACATCCAGATTGGACACAGAGAGGTTTATCCTTGTGATCGTCACCATCATAAAGAAAATCCTCAGTTGTAAGCTCCTGGCTTACATAGTACATCCTGCAAGAAATAAGATAAGAACTTGTTAAAATTGGCACAACTCAACTGAACTCATTCTTTCTGAAAATCGGCAAAAAGATAAAGTGACTGAACATGTCAAATAGATGCATGATAGAATTACTTATAAAGCAGTACATAGCATCTAAAATGTTTCAGTATCTAGGACTAAAAGATTAGTACTTAAATGCTACGAAGGTACATAAGAAAGCTAAATAACAGAAAGTGGAAAATAAAATTTTATGTCATATAAACCTACCAAGACAGAGTAAAACGTCTTTGTAGACTACTGGAAAGCACATGGTTGTTGTTTTCTTCTAAAAACAAGACAATAGAAATATATTGACCCCCGCCATTTCAAACACCGATTGCATTCTGCATATACTTTGGTTACTATCGATGACTTGCCAAAAATAATGAAAATGTAAGCTCACATGTATTTCATATGAATCGTCAACAGATTAAAGATTTATATTCATCTGACCATACCAACATAGAGAACCTAAACGACTCAAAAAATCTTGCTAATTTTGGAATCAGAAAACCCTAGATGAAGAACAAATTTGAGAAAACATAAAAATTCTCGTGTTGTCCCTACCTTAATGTCTCTAGAAACGTGGTTCATAAGAAAGCAAATCACAACTCTGGTGGACGCTAGCACTCCAAAGCTAAACTGCACACAGATGAGCAGAAAAAGAGCATAGTATATGATTAAACACAAACTTCATATGCCTTAAAAATTATATGGAAAGATAGATCAGGTTAAAAATACTACGGACAGAATAGTGGCATTGAAAAAATCCTTGGTTTTGATTGGACAGATTTCTTTATTCAGTAGCAGCACATAAACACTGGACTACAGGAGTAGCAAACCTACAAAAGAGAGGAGAAGCATGGCAGATATATATAAGAACCTCTTTAAAACTGAAATATGTATGGGTAAAAGTGATCAGGTTAGAACCGGTAACAAATTGACAGATCTTATAACCGGTAGCCAAAAATTCTATGGGGGCTTCAGAGGTAAAGCAAAAGCAGTAGCAGGTCTTGTACATAGGCACAATTTTTTAATATCCTTCTGCAAGTTGTTAGATCCCTAATTAGTAGACAAAACTGCTAATTCCAATTTGGCAAATTGCAAACAATTTTGCCTGAAAGATATCAAGTATCTAGGAACGGCATAAAGAAAGTATAAATGTCTCAACCAAAAGTAGTATGGTGAAACTGCAAGTAGCATTTTTAAATATTATTAGTAGGGTCCAACTAAAAGTATAGATGCAAGCCTATGGATTAGCATATGGTACATATAATGCCCATTTCATAGTATCTTTCAGGTTCAGTTCACAGTGACACGCAAAGGTCCCCTACCCGGCGCGTCAACTGTCGGTGTCTAAAATGGCGGGGTCTAGACGGCCAACGAGTAAATTTCTAAGCGTGTCGGAGTTCGGATGGTTACGCTCGGAGAACACAGAGGTTTATACTGGTTCAGGCACGAACGCCCTACGTCCAGTGTGTTGCGGAGTTGTATTACCGAGCGTGGAGAGCTCGTAGAGGGGAGCTACAAGCTTTGGTGAGAGAGGGAAGCGCCTTCCCAGGTCTCGTGTGTATGAGGTTCTTGGTTCTGGTGTGTGCTCGCGTATTTGCGAGTTTGAGTGTGTGTGAATGAATGCTGGAATGTCGAGAGAGAGAAATTGGAGGTCCATTCTCCCCATTTATACGTAGGGAGAGATGGATGAGTACAGTAGAGAGAGGGGGAGTGAACGTGGGCCCGGCTTGGGCTGCTGCCGAGGGGAGGCTTTGTCTTCATACTGTCTTCCTTCCTGAGGAAGCTTGCACCAGTAGACACATGTCCGGGTCCTGTTCGTCCTTGTTGCGCTGTAGCCATGCGCCCTGTGACCGGGAAATCCATTGTTCCTTTACCTGGGCATGGGCGGGGGCTGGCCGCACAGGGCCAGGCACCCCGGCGTTCCATCATACAGGACTGATGACGCCCTGATCCTTCTTCGGGTGTTTGTCGGAGGTATGACGCGGGTGTAGTGCACGTAAGTCGTCGGTTAGGCAGTACAGGACCTTGTACCGCAAGGGGAACATGGGTTGGCATAGACACTCATGCCTTGAACCCCATCCCTGAGGACGGAGGGTACTGTGGACCTTTTGACTATATGGACTAGGGCATCCCAGGCTGTCGATGGCGGTGAGGTCTCCGAGGGTGGGGGATGTCACGAATGACGTCTCCCTAGCTCGGAAAGGGCGGAAGAGCCCGCGAGGGTTGATGACGTCACGGATGACGTCACCTTGGCTCGGGCGAGGCGGGAGAGCCCCCGAGGGTAGACGACGTCATGGATGACGCCACCTTGGCTTGGGCGAGGCGGAAGAGCCCCCGAGGGTTGATGATGCCACAGATGATGCCACCTTGGCTTGGGTGAATCGAAGGAGCCCCCGAGGGTTGATGACGCCACCTTGGCTCGAGCGAGTCGAAGGAGCCCCCGAGGGTGATTTTGTTTTCGTGGAGTGCGATAAATTGGGTACCCTATTTCTAAGTATCCGACAGTAGCCCCCGAGCCTGCGATGTAGTGAAGGACTACACCGGAGGCTTCCGAGAGCATTTATGGTGGTTTGGTTAAGTTTTGGATTCCGGTAGGTGCGCGCGAGCGCACCCGCCGGGTGTAGCCCTCGAGGCCTTAGGAGGGAGATATTTCCTCCTAAGGGCTTACCCGGAAGACTTGTACAGTGCTTGACCCTTCGCTCCCCTCATGAGGCAGAGAGGGAGTGGTCTGTTCCGTACGTCAGAGCCAGAGCTCTGGTTGCACGCCAGCCCTGCTGCGGGTTGCACTGTTGGCCTCGGGCTGACGCGCCTTGAGATGACAAGTCAACACTGCGTCGTGTTGTCTTTCGGCCTGTACGGACGATTGACCGGTCGAAGACGTGTGTGTCGGTTCCCCGGGTCTAACTGCGCCCCCCTATAGCCCAAAAGTGGGCGTGTCGTGTCTTTCCTGTTCGAGGAGCGGTGCCAGAGCACTGCTTGCTCTGTGGTCAAGACTCCGAACGGCGCGCCCTGAGCCTACCGTCTGCTTGGCCATTTATGGCATCGCTGCACTCTTTTGAAGTGGGTGTTGTCGCATAGTGCGATGTGGTTGGGAGGCAGTGCTGCAGTCTCACGGGCCCGCCGTCGTGTGAGTGCCCTGGCGGGCTATAAATAGGGGCGGCCGCCTGTGGGAAGATTCATATCCTCACAGTATGGCTTGCCCTAGATTCTTCCTTTGAGGTACATCGGAGAGTCCCTTGAACCGCCCTAGCGAGCGGCCCCCTGAAAGCAAAACCAGATTCAGAGGAAGTCCTGCGTTGGGAGCGCCACTGTCTCGTGTCATCGGACAGGAGATATCAGGGGGAGTTTTGTGGCATGCGCAGTTCTTCCCCGTCATCTCGTCCCATGAGACGGTCGTGCTCCCTTGACGTCTCCCATAGCAGGGGGCCAAGGATGCGTCTAGCGGAAAGACTGTGTGGCCCGCCCGCACAGTTTTCTAAGCCAGACATTCCTTGGGCCTGCTGGTGACGACGCCACCGTTGGGAGACGCTGGACCTGCAGGCTGGTGAGCCCGGTCGCGTCCGGGCGAGGACGTGTCAGTGCCGCCCCCCGAAGCCCTAGGGATCAGAAGGCGACCGTCCGCGCATGCGCACGAGGTCGCCTTGATCATGTAGCACATGTGTAAACACTGGTGCTGCATGCCTAGTTGGGCTTCGAGGGAGTGGTCCTGAACGCCTCTCGGTGCTGGTGAACGCCCTCCTGGAGTAGGGCGGGGCGTGTCGCCGGACCGACGGGCGTTCCGCAGCCCGGCGTTCGAAGCGCGACCCAGAAAAATCTTGACCAACTCGTCATGCCTTTTTCTAGGGACGCAGTCGACCGCGCAGGTCTTGGGTGACGGTGGTGCAGTCGTTGCTCCGTCACGAGAGACGAAGCAGGGGCAGTTGGCTCGTTGGGCGTTCGCCTAATAGGCAGCCCTCGGAGCGACGTTACCGGTGTGCGCAGGGCGTTTGAAGCTTGCCCTGTTTCCCTTTCCTTTGGCCCTCGGCCGGGATCCACCTTCAGTCCACCTTGTGTTTGATTAGGTGTATGATGATTTGGTCTGGCCCTTGTGGTACCTGAAAAGTATGTGACCTTCGCAAGGATTAGCGTATAAGAATGTGACGTTCGTTTGTCATTTTTTACCTGTGTGGACCTCTGACGCGTGAGGCTTGGTGCGCCTTTTTCCCTCTCCGTTATCCAATTGCTTGAACCGGTAGGAGGGGTGCGGCTGCAGCCCCCGAGCCTCTACTCGATGTAAAGAAACGTCTCGGGTCTGTGCCGTCTTTTCGTACGTTCCCCGCGCATCTCTCCGCGAGAAGGGGGAGTGTGAGCCGGACCATGCTATCCTTGAGGCGGACGAACTATGGATGCTCGTCGAGGTAATAACGGGCAAATCTGAGTGGGGTGCTCGGTTCCCGTTCGCTGGGGTTCCGGCTTGTGGCCCATGTCGTGGCTCACCCCAAATCGGTTTCATTTAGTACCCGGGTCCGTTCGTCGGGTCTCAGGGGCTCGGTGCCTTCCTCCGGTGGAATACCATGAACCAATTATCCGTAGAGAATGGACTCAAATACGAAATCAGGAAATGAACTTAGCATCCGATTGCCAGGCTGATGACCGCTAGCGTGTCCATTTCCTATTCGCCCCTCGCTCTGTTGCCCTGAGACGGCCGTTTTGAACCCTGCTGGGTCGGCCTTCGTATCTCTGGATCGTAACGGGCCGTCGGGGCGTCTATAGCCCTTATCCCTTAGTCTTACCTAGGCCCGGAGGCCGTCCCCGTTGATGTTGGTGTGCACGCATTCGTCCGATCTCTGGAAGTGTCGGGCGAAGCAAGTCGGGGGTCGGGCCGAGCCCTGCTTGCACTTGGGGGTAAGCGTGGTGTTGAGCCTAGTGTCCCTGCGAATACCAGAAAAAACATTTTCGCGCGCGAGCGGGGACATAATTCGAGCGAAAATGGTCGAACACGAGGAGGTTATCAGGACGAGGCAAGATTTTATTGAAAAAAATCGAGGAAAAGCAGCCCCTTTATCCAGCCCCCGAGTAAGACGTGCAACCAGAGGCTGGGAGCGCGTCTTGCTTAGCGTTCGGGCTACGCGTCGCCTGCATGGCGCATATCGAATCTCTTCTAAAGGAAAGATACATGCGGATGTATGTGATTCGGAGGGAGATGTTTAGGGATAGAAGCGACGTAGCTTTTCGATGTTCTAGGCGTTGGAGAGACTTGGCTGTCGAGACCCACGGTGGCGATCTTGTAGCTTCCGGGGCGGAGGACCTCCACCACGACGTACAACCCTTCCCACGACGGCGTGAGTTTGTGATTGTCTTTGTTGCTTTGCCTGAGCCGAAGCACCAGGTCGCCGATGTTGAACTCGCGCTTGCGGACGCGGCGGTTGTGGTACCTCCGGAGGGCATGCTGGTACTTTGCAGAGTGTAGGAGGGCGATGTCCCTTGCTTCGTCTAGCTGGTCCACGGCGTCCTCCATGTTGGCTTGGTTGCCCTCCTCGTCGTAAGCCTTGACCCGCGGGGAACCGTACTCCAGAACGGTGGGGAGCACGGCATCTGCCCCGTAGAGCATGAAGAAAGGGGAGCAGCGGTGGCTCTGCTCTGAGACGTTCTGAGGCTTCAGAGGACGGCTGGCAATTCTACGACCCAATGGCCTCCGAACTTTTTAAGTCGGCTGAAGATTCTTGGTTTTAACCCATGCAGGATCATCCCGTTGGCACGCTCGACCTGCCCGTTCGTTTGGGGGTACACGACGGCGGCCCAGTCCACCCGGATGTGGTTCTTGTCGCAGTAGTCCAGGAACTTTTTGCCAGTGAATTGGGTGCCGTTGTTGGTGATGATCATGTTGGGCACTTCGAATCGATATATTATGTCCGTGAAGAACATGACTGCCTGCTCCGACTTGATCCGGGCGAGGGGGCGTGCCTCGATCCACTTCGAGAATTTGTCGATGGCGACGAGAAGGTGGTCGAAGCCCCCGGGTGCCTTGGATAGCAGTCCCACTAGGTCCAAACCCCAGACCGCGAAAGGCCATGTGAGGGGGATGGTCTGTAGCGCCTGCGTGGGCAGACGAGTCTTGTTGGCGTAGAACTGGCACCCTTCACAGGCGCGTACTACCTCCGTGGTGTTTGCTACGGCCGTTGGCCAGTAGAAACCTTGGCGGAAAGCCTTTCCGACGATCGTGCGAGGGGTTGCGTGGTGCCCGCAGTCTCCCACGTGTATGTCCTCCAGCAGGCTCACACCTTGCTCCGTGGGGATGCAACGCTGCAGGATTCCCGTGGGGCTCCGCCTGTAGACTTCTTGATCGATAATGACGAAGGACTTGGCGCGCCGCGCGATGCGGCGTGCTTTGTTCCTGTCGTTGGGGAGGCGCTCCCGAACCAGCCAATCCAGGGTGGGAACCCTCCAGTCGGGAGGAGGGTCGTCGTCGCCGGTCGGTGCGTCGTCTCCGATGTCCCGTACCTCTTCGATGTCCATGACCTCCGCCGTGGTAGTTTCCGGGGTCTCGGCCTCGAGATCTACATGCCAGCTGACGGACGGCTTGTGAAGGTCGCTGGCGAAGACTCTAGGTGGGACCGTTCCCCGACTGGAAGCCAGTTTCGCGAGCTCGTCCGCCGCCTCGTTGTATCTTTTGGCGACGTGGTTGAGTTCCAGGCCGTCAAACTTTTCCTCCAAGCGGCGGACCGCCTAGCAGTATGCTGTCATCTTTGGGTCGTGGCAATTTGACTCCTTCATAACCTGTTCGACTACGAGCTGGGAGTCGCCTCGCACATCGAGCCTTTTGATGCCCAACTCTGTTTCTATGTGTAGCCCATTTACCAGGGCCTCGTATTCCACAACGTTGTTAGACACCGGAAAGAACATACGGATCATGTACTTGAGCTGGACCCCGAGCGGGGAGACGAAAACCAGGCCGGCGCCGGCGCCAGTCTTCATCAGCGACCCGTCAAAATACATGACCCAGAACTCCTGGTTCTCCGCCGTCGGTGGCAACTGGATCTCGGTCCACTCGACGACGAAATCCGTGAGGACTTGGGATTTGATGGTTGTCCGTGGTGCGTAAGAGATAAACTCCCCCATGAGCTCCAGTCCCCACTTCGCCACCCTCCTCGTAGCCTCGCGGCTCTGTATCACCTCCCCGATGGGGTAGGATGACACGGCGGTGACGTGATGGCCGTCGAAGTAGTGGACCAGCTTTCTCCGTGTGATGAGAACCGCATAAAGGAGCTTCTGGATTTGAGGGTACCTGGTCTTGGTCTCGGATAGTACCTCGCTGATGAAGTATACCGGCCACTGGACCTTTAGCACGTGACCCTCCTCCTCCCTTTCTACGACGATGACGGAGCTCACCACCTAGGTGGTGGCGGCTATGTATAGGAGAAGGTCCTCGCGCAGCGTTGGCGGCACGAGGATGGGTGCGTTCGTGAGGATCGCCTTGAGCTTGTCCAGGGCCTCCTGCGCCTTGGGGGTCCAGGTGAAGTGTTCGGTCTTCTTGAGAAGTCGGTAAAGGGGGAGGCCTCGTTCGCCGAGGCGCGAGATGAAGCGGCTCAAGGACGCAAGGCATCCCATGACCCGCTGCACCCCCTTCACGTTGCAGATTGCTCCCATACCGGCGATGGCGGAGATTTTATCGGGATTGACCTCGATGCCACGCTCGGAGACAATGAAGCCGAGAAGCATGCCGCGCGGCACCCGGAACACGCACTTCTCAGGGTTGAGCTTGACGCACTTGAGTCTCATGACCCCGAACACCGTCTCGAGGTCTGCGACCATGGTTTCCGTTTGTTTCGACTTCACCACGATATCGTCCACATACGCCTCATTGGTCGTGCCGATGAGTTTCCTAAAAACCGAGCGCATGTACCGCTGGTACGTGGCTCCCGCGTTTCTGAGTCCGAATGGCATAGTGACGTAGCAAAAAGAGCCAACGGCGTGATGAAGGATGTTGCGAGCTGATCGGACTCCTTCATCTGGATTTGGTGGTAACCGGAGTATGCGTCGAGGAACAAAAGTGTTTCGCACCCCGAGGTGGAATCGACGATTTGATCGATACGCGACAGAGGGTACGGGTCCTTGCCGCATGCCTTGTTCAGGCTAGTGTAATCTACGCACATTCTCCATTTTCTGCTCTTCTTCTTAACTAGCACTGGATTAGATAACCATTCGGGATGGAATACCTCTTTGATGAATCCAGCCGCCAGAAGTTTGTGAAGCTCTTCCTCGATGGCCCGCCGCTTCTCCTCGTCGAAACGGCGCAGGTGTTGCTTCACCGGCTGGGCCCCGGATTGAATCATCAAAGCGTGCTCGACCACGTCTCTCGGTATGCCCAGAACGTCCGCCGGGCTCCACGCGAACATATCGCCATTCGCGCGGGGAAAATCGACAAGCGCCGATTCCTGCTCCGGATCTAGGGAGGCGCTGATGCGCAACACTCGGTTGTCCGTCTGGGACGGGTCGAGGAAGATTTCTTTTACCCCTAAGGGGGTGAAGTTTCCTGTGCCCTTAGAGTCGACTCTCGTTGCTCGCGACATCGGCTGTCGCCGCCAGCTTCGGGCATTGTGCCGCGACCATTGCCTTCTTGCAACTGTCCACGTCACACTGGTACGCCTCCACAAGCTCGGAGGTGACCGTGATGACCCGATGAGGGCCTGGCATTTTGAGCTTTAGGTAGGTGTAGTTCAGAATGGCCATGAACTTCGCGTAACACGACCTTCCCAACACCACGCGGTAGTGAGCGACCTCGAAGGTGAGGAGTTCGGTCCGGAAGTTATCCGACTCCCCAAATGTAACAGGTAAGTCAACCTGCCCGAGTGGTATGAAAGGGTTGCCGGGGACGATTCCATAGAAGGCAAGGGAGCTGGCGTCGATCCACGACGGCTTGGAGCCCGCTGGTCGCGTGGATTCACGAGCGTGAAGCGTCACATGTTGCGGTGGCTTCTCGCCGGCAGGCTTGAAGAGGAGGTGTGGGGTGAGGATGAGATCCTCGTCGTCCCTCCATGGGTGGCGGCAGAAGTCGGTGGTTTCCGGGTACATGATTGTAGAATGAGATCACGCGTGGCCGAGGAAGGGAGGAGATCACGCACGCGCGCCGAGGGGGCGAGGAGGAGATCTCGCGTGCGCCGGGGGTGGGAGAGTGGCAAGCCTAGCTGCGGGGTCAGATCTAGACTTCCTACTCTTTTAGAAGATTTTAATTATAGTAGACTAGATAAAAAGACCAGAGAAGACTAGACTAGACTAGATAGACTAGAGAAGACATATAGGTATAGATCACATTCCACCCGGAACAGGCGCATTCGCACCACATCACCACTATGGACTATGCCGCAGCCGCTTCTAACGCGCCGGCGCCGGCGTCGGCGTCGGCGTCGGGCACCGATCATGTCCACTACTCGCACCCGTACCCCGTCTACTCCTACCCCTACGGCGCCTATCACCAACCAGCCCCGGCCACGTACCCCTCCGCCGCGTCCGCCCCCTCGTCGTCCTACTACTACCCCGTCCCTGCCGCCGTGCCGTCCACCGCCGTGCAGTACGACCCCTACTCGGGTTACCAGCACTACAGTCCCCTGGATGGAGGAGGCGCTGCTGGGGCTGGCCTGGTTGGCTACTACTTCACCGGCGGTGAGGCATCGCAGCAGGCGGCGGTTACATCGACGACGCAGGCTGCTCCGGCGGCAACCACGATGGAGGCGGGGAAGCAATTCGGTTTCGATCCCCAGCGCTACGCGCAGGTTAGGACACCCCAGGATTTCGTTTTGACTCGGAGTTTTATTTATTTGTTTTTGTTTGTACGCCGTAAATTTAGGTGGAATTACGAGATTTGATCTCTTATAAGAATCGGAGGCTTGGTAATTATTTTCCCTCCCAGGTGATTTGTTGTCCTTCCATTTGTTCGAAATTAGAGGGAAGTTTGCTAAGTGCAATTGAGCAAATCTTAGGCAATTTGGTTCCTTAATCTCGTTATGTAACCAATCAGTGAGGTTTGCCTGATCAACAGTGGTGGAGCTTGATGACAAATGTTGGAGGGGCCAAGCTATGTCAATCGTTCTTTTATGTAACCAATTAATGAGGTTTGCCTAATCATTTGATCAACATTCCTCCATAGTGTTTTGTTTTATAAAAAATCTTATCTAGTTCTTAATTTGTGAATTTTTGCATTTTAAAATTATAACTCTTTTAGGATAGCTTGGAAGATAAGTAATTTAGAAGAAGGGCATCACATGGTTACATTTATTAAAGAATCATATTATATTTTGTTCGATAGAAATCTGTTGTTATTTTGTGAATTGTTGAACTTCAGATTATATCCCTTCTATGCTAGGTTGAAAAAGAAGTAATCTAGTCTAGAAGTAGTGCATCGCATGGTTAGATTTATTGTATCTTACATGACCATAGATTGGTTCTAATCAATTCTCTTTAATGGATAAATACATAGTATATGTGATGGACCAAGGGGATTATTTCATCTGATTAGCTCTTGAGCAATTGATTGGGTATGAAATTGTATTTTTAGATTTTATTTCAACCTTTTGGCTGTAGTTATTTTGTTCTTATCTCTTTAGAAGGTAGGGCAGCCCATTGGGGTGAAGCATAAAGTAGTTAACTAGGCCTCAGAGCTGTGAATGGACGACATTGAAGGCAAGCTCCCATCAGCTGGTCAAGGACTTCATTTTTTTTTCCGAACACGCAGGAGGAGGGCTGCGTATCAATATATTTAGAAGAAAGAAAGAAGGGTGTAGCACCCAGTTCACAAAGGGGGTTTTATACCCCCACACACATACGCACACATGGTCAAGGACTTCATATACCTTCCTAATTTCTTAATATCATCAAATGGAGCTGTCTTACCAATCTATATGAAACTAGGTATTGGTCTGTGTGTTGCTACGGGCAAATAAAATTTGAGAGAAATAATGTAATGCAGAACATCTGATAAACATATTATGATGGATATGATTCATAAAAAGAAGTTCAAAAAAGAAATCATGTGAGTCCTTTATGAATCCCATGTCTAATTAGACATAAGCTTGTGGTAACCAATCCAGATCCACTATGAATTATAATATGGTTTTATTCACTATATAATCCTAATCAAGATTTATTACTCACTTGGGACCAATACCATGTTGGACCTGATTTCATGCTACAAGCATCAAGCACTTCGATAATTGGAGATACTACTCCATATCTAAAATTCTTGACAAGCAATTTTATTATTGTGTCATTCACTTCGGAACTCTAACCAATTTTATCTAAAGCGTAATCATAATTATAGAAATGAGAGCAAAGATTGCATCCAACAACCTTCTATAGAAATAAAAATTACAAAAATGAACAGTCATGTAATTACGTAGAAACTGTATTGCTCATATCTGGAACGGACCTATAAAAACATATCTGAACCTGACTTGTAAAAACATTGTGTTATCAAGGAATAGCATTGCCTATATCAGGATCTGACTTGTAATAACATTGATATTTACAAACATGTAAATAAAGCTTGATGCACCCCACCATCAATTCAGCAGTCTGCAACACAATCCAAGCTCAAACGAAAATTGCATTCGAAAACTATGACATTTGATTCGTAGTCCAAGAGAGGAGAAGATCAATGAATCCTTATTAGTCCCCTGATTGCAAACATGATGCTAATACCTCAAGACTACATTTAGGAAGCACACCATCCATTAGGCATCTTGGCATCAGCAATAGAATATGATACAATTTTAGATTAGGCATAGGAAAGTAATCAGCTTGCTTTTTTATGTTGGCATCAACATAGATTGATACAAACATTTAAACAAACCTGGTTAAATACTACTTAAAAGACACTGGCAAGTAGCCCTGGGCGTTTGGGTTATCCGAATTATTGGGGTCGGGTTGTCCGGGTTTTGAGAAATTCAGGTAATGAAAAGTATTACCCGATATCAGCCCTGAAGAATCAGAACCCGCAATTTGAGGTACCTGATAATTTGGGTTCGGGTTTTCCCGAACTACTCGATATTTACAAAACCCAGCAAACTGTAAAGAATTCCAGCAGCATTCTTATTCTTAACCATTACACACAGTTTTATTTCCTGCATTTCACAGAGAAATATAAGTACCAAAGTACCAACTTACATTACCAAACAACAGTACAATACAAGTTCTACAACCACACGTGATCACTGAACTTAACACTGATAGACACATTCACTGATTCACAGAATCACAGTCACAGCCTCACAGTCACAGGTGACAGGCCTAGTCGCCTAGTCTCAGTCACAGACAACACAAACACAATTCACATTTCACAAGTTCATAACAGACTGCCATACAGGTATAGTAAATACTACAATTCCACCAACAATTATTTTTAACAAATCACAAGTTCACAGATCATAACATGGCTCAGGGGCAGGGCTGTACAGCCTGCTGAGCACCCCTACTTTCAAGTATTCAGCTTGTAGTGTACTGCAAAAAAAATTGACATGGTTCAGTCCCTGATTTTTGGAAACATACATAGACATATTTTTTGGTATTTGTCATGGCTCAGTCCCTGATTTCAGTAAGGGGCCGTTTGGAACCTTTCATTTGGAGGAATTGAAATCTACTATAATAACTTGGGCTATTTGGTTTGGAATTTGATATTTCACCACTTTCCAAAGTTCACGCCTATCTCAGATTCATAGGGGGTGAGAGATGAAATTGATTCTATAAATCACCATGCTATGTTTCTACTCTACAACTATAATTATCTCCCTTCTAGAGCTAGCAATAGTATCTCCCTTGTATGGCTAACTATAATTATTAGAATGAATTCAATTCCAAAGATCCAAACGGGGCCTAAAGGGTTATCACACTTGAGTAATTTACATACCTTTTTTTTTTCTCGAAAACGCAGGAGAACTGCGCTTCATTATATTAAGAAGAAAAAAAGGGGGAAGAAACCCCGTATAAACACCACACCAACCCAGATACAAGACTTACACATGCGCCTGTGAGAACATAGAGGTGACCAAAACTAGAAAAAAAGACCTTAGGGAGCGAGGGGTGGGGGTGGGGGTGGGAAGGGGGTGCCAAGAAAGATAGCCCCTGAGCCCGAGCCAAAGCCCACAGCCGACATTCCTCCAATGCAAAACTTAAAGCACCAGCTAAGTTTGGAGCAGCCCCATCAAAAACACAGCTATTGCGATGGTTCCATAAGGTCCAGGCTCCTAGGATCACAAGGGAGCTGAATCTTTTTTTTGTTAACCCAGTGGTAGAATCGCTTGATCTTTCCCACCACAAATCAAAGGATGAATCTGTAGGCTGTGGGGAAAAGTGATGGATACCAAAATGCTGAAATAAAGAGAACCAAAATTGTCGAGTGAAAACACAAGAAACCAGGAGATGGTTGATGGTTGATGGTTTCCTCCTCTTGATAACAGAGAGGACATTGCTCCGGGTGTGGCAGCCCCCGTCTTGCTAAACGATCTGCCGTCCAGCACCTATCATGTGCAATTCTAAGCTTTAGGGGGACACATGCTGCTACGTGTACTTTGTATTTCTTATAACTTGGAAGCAGATTCCTACACTTTGTTTTTTTTCCTTTGCAACTATATTCTTTTGTCAATTCTAGAATCAATGAAATTCAAGCAACAAGCAGTGAATGATTGTATATTGGACACCATAACGAGTAAAGACTAAAAACACATATTGTACCTTTTTCAATTATGGCCAATTCCTCTACACTCTCTTTGACATCAATAGGAGTGGACCTTAGCCAATCTTGTGTACAGACCGAGCCTCTAGCATGAATGGAGTAAGAGAGGTACGTAAGTCATCTAAGATCCGCCCACTTGAGCTAAAAACAAACTCTGAATCTACTGTTGTGATGGGTATAGCAAGCACATCGCGGGCCATATGAGCCAAAACTAGAAGCCTACTTGCATTGACTTTCCTCCAAGTAAGAATGTCAAGGGTGTTAAACCCTTGGGTACCTGGACCTCGACTACGTAGTTCGTAGTCGCGATCCGTGGCTTAGGGCGAGGTTGTACCCCTCTACACCTAGCTTTGGTTGAAGAGAAGAAGAGAGATAGATTAAATGAATAATATTTTGCTTAAACCAATCTACCGATTACATGGAGGTATATATATGGCCAAGGGCCTAAACCGACTAGGACTCTTAACTTTCCAAACCGACTAGAACTCATAATTTTCCTATCCTAAACCGACTAGGACTCCTAACTTTCCAAACCGACTAGAACTCCTAACTTTACTATCCTAAACCGACTTGGACTCCTAACCCGTCCCACATCTGGTGTACGTGCGGCCCCACATGACATCTCCCCCCCCTCGAGGACCAGCTCATCCTCGAGTTGGAATGCCGGGTGGGGGTCAAACTTGGTGAAGAACGTGGCGTCCTGCAGCTCGTCTCGTAGCTCTTCTATTAGCGATGTTGTGGACGTGGTGGCGTGAAGGGTGGGCGTGTTGGCCCCGGTGATCTCGCGCTAGCAGACATGACAACCATGGCGCGAGAAGGACAACATCCGCACCGTGAAGTCCCAGAGGACCGGGCCTAGGGTTTCCAGCCATTGGGTCCCCAAGACGACCTCGTAGCCTGCCAGGAGAATGACGCACAAGTCGGCGGTGAATTGCTCGCCCTGGATAGTCACCACGGCGTGGCGGATAATGCCTAGGCATGGCACCTGCTTGTCGTTAGCCACTGTGGCGGTGAGGCGAGGACGACGCTGAAGGGGCAGGCCCATTCGCTGCGCCGCCCTCGGAGATGAAATTGTGTGTTGAGCCGGTGTTGAGCAGCGCGACCAGGGAGACCCCAACGTCACACAGAGTTGTAGGGTGTTGGAGACGCGCATGCCCGCGATGGCATGGAGGGAGTAGTGGGGCGAGTCTTTCGGTGCCGTGTAGTCAGCGATGTCCCCGACCCTGGCTTCATCGTTCTCTTTGACGCTGTCCAGAAGGAACAGTCGCTGGCGCACGCAGTTTTGACCCCGGGAGAACTTCTCGTCGCAGTTATAGCAAAGCCCAAGACGATGCCGCTCCTCTTGTTCCGCCTACGTGAGGCACTTGATTTGCTTGCCCTCCAAGGTTATGGTTGTCGGAGTAGATGGCTTGGCTCCCGGTGGAGTGGGCAAGGCAAGTTGTGGCTGCGGCGTAGGTAGGAGGGCTCGTGCCGCGGACTTGGGGGCTAGCACTGCGTACTGTTCCCGTTGTTCGAATTGACGGGCCAAGCTCATGGCGGCCGCTAGGTTCTGCGGGTTCTGAATCTAGACGTCGATGCTGAGCGGCGGGAGGAGACCACCGGTGAACAGTTGGGCTCGCTGCTCTTCGTCGAGTCGTCCAGCGCGGGGCAGGAGCGCTTGAAACCGATCTTGATAGTCAGCGACCGTGCCCGTGCGTTGGCATTCAGCCACGCTTGGAACCGATCTTGATAGTCAGCGACCGTGCCCATGCGCAGGCATTCAGCCAATTAGGCCAGGGGGCAGAACGCAGCGGTGGCCCGTAGCGCAGATTCAACAGCTCCTTGAAACGGCGCCAAGAGGGCGTCCCTGTGTCCTGCTGGACGTGGATGTACCACATCTGTGCGCCCTCCTCCAAGTTGTAGGAGGCCATCCACACCTCCTCCTCCATGATCTGCTGCTGATAAAAGTACGATTCACAGTGGTTGATGATGTTCAGCGGATCAGACTTGCCATCGTACCGCGGGAAGTCCATCTTTTGGAACCTCGGCGGTGGGTCATTGCGGTGTTTGCCGGTGGACTGCTTGCCGCACGATGGTGACGAGCAGTCAGAGGACAAGGCCTGGATCACCTTGGAGTTGGCGTCGACGGTGGTCTGCAGGGCTTTGACGGCGTTGGCGAGCGACTCCAGGGTGGTCTTGAGGTCATCATCCATGTTGCTGGCGCAGGATGAGGCGGCGGATGTGGGGGTGGACGACGTGGCTGGTGATGGTGGCAGTGGCGAGTTGGAGGGATCTGACGGACCGTGATACCAAGGTTGTCAAGGGTGTTAAACCCTTGGGTAGCTGAACCTCTACTACGTAGTTCGTAGTCGCGATCCATGGCTGAGGGAGAGGTTTTACCCCTCTGCACCTAGCTTTGGTTGAAGAGAAGAAGAGAGATAGATTAGATGAATAATATTTTGCTTAAACCAATCTGCCGATTCGTTGCAAAAAAAAAAAAACCAATCTGCCGATTACAGGGAGGTATATATATGGCCAAGGGCCTAAACCGACTAGAACTTAACTTTCCATACTGACTAGAACTAACTTTTCTATTCTAAACCGACTAGGACTCCTAACTTTCCAAACCGACTAGAACTCCTAACTTTACTATCCTAAACTGACTAGAACTCCTAACCCGTCCCACATCTGGTGTACATGCGGCCCCACATGACAAAAAATGTCAATCTTCTTTTACGTGCCTTCAGTTTCTTCAGCAAGATATTTCTCAAGTTCAGATTATGTGCCTTCAGTTGCTCATCTTCATCTTCTTGGCATTTTTTTCACCAAGCATGCCTCCTGTACCTCTCTTACATTGATTACTATGAGTTACTTCAGCTGTTTCTTCACATGCAGCATATATATTCTTGTATTTTGTCGCAAAAAAAACATATTCTTGTATTCAACAAAAAACTCTCACACACAAGTGTTAATAGCTGCCCAAACTAACTGTCCTCTTTGCTTGCCAAATGTCTCTTCAATGGTCATCTTTGTGTACATAGATAATTTTTTTTTCTCTCGAATACGCAGGAGAACTGCCTATCATTGCATTAAGAGATAGAAAACGGCCCCTTACAAAACACCACCACCTCACTCCTAGCCGAGCCGTGAGGGGTTAAAAGAAAAACAAAGGTTTAAACTAGAGAGGACAACAAATAGGGGAGAGACCTGACCAAGCACGTCCCAAACACAACTAACCTAGACCACCGACATGACCTAACTCAAGCGCACGCAAACCACGGGCTCCTGCGAGGCACCAAAGATGATGCTGCTCGCCAAAAGCACGGAGGGCTGCTGCAATGCTTGGCCTAGCGTTGTCGAAAACACAAGAGTTCCTATGCTTCCAAAGCATCCAGGCTGATAGGATTATGACAGTATTAGTGCCTTTCTTTTTATCCTTTGGGACTAGCTTGATTGTCTTGTGCCACCAATCTGCAAAAGACCTCTCACTTCTCCTTGGTATAGCTGCATGCAGCCAAAGGAGATAAGATTTTGAACCATGATTCCCGGGCAAACAGACACGAAGTGAGGAGATGCTGGATAGTTTCCTCTTCTTGATCACAAAGCGGACAAAGGCTGGGATGAGGGAGGCCTCTCCGAGCAAGCCGATCTGCTGTCCAGCACCTGTTCCGGATGGCCAGCCAAAGGAAGACCCCTGCTCCTTAGATAATTTGTACCTTGGATCAAGAAATGCAGCCACAAAGATCAATAAATTGATGTTCTCCTTCTCCTTGTCCTTCCCTTCCCTTCCCTCTACCCCTGCTCCTCCCCTTCTCCCTCTCTTTCTCCTTGTTGGTGAGCCAAAGTCCCCAATATTTATCAAATTTGTCTTTCATTTTGTTGCCCCTTGATACTTGCAAATCATCTTCATTGTTCAACCACGCTTGAATTAACAAACGAACTTCTCCAATCTCATGAAAAAAAAGTGTTGGAAGTGATATAGAGGCTGTACTGTAGAAATGCAGCCATGTTTTTGGAATTGTTCCAATCATCTTCATCGGGATGCCTAGCACAATCCCTTGCCTCTGATAGGTCAATAACATAATTAGTGTCATCTTCACCTAACTTCAAGAACACCTTCTCATACACAATGCAACCTTCAACATCAAATATGTGTAATTCCATCTTGTTAGAACATCAAGTTTCAAAAATGCTTTGCTGCCGAGCTTCTCTTCCTCAGTGATTTCTTTGAACTTGACCAATCTTGAAGTCCCATTGTTTATATATCTAACAATAGCCCTCACACTCTTCACAAAGAGGTCCACTTCTTGCAATCCATCTTTTACTATAAGATTAACAATATGGGCAGCACACCTCATATGCAAATATTTTCCTTGTGCTATGTTGGTTTTATGCAGCTTAGTCCTCATTGAAATTTGTATTATCTACAGTTACAGTCATTACTCTATCCAAACCCTATTCAGCCAAGCTTTTCACCTAGTTTTTCCCAATATCCTATCCCGTTTTCCCTTTCACCCTGAAAAAACTGATTTCTTTATTGTGCAAATTCCAAAGTTTTCGTCAATGAAAATTGCAGTGACAGTCGTATATCCATCTTGGACCTGAGAAGTCCAGCGATGAGGAGTCTTCTTTCCACCTTTCCACTGAGGAGTCTTCTTTCCTCTTTCAACGCGAAGACTACCCCTTCTTGCAATGGCCACCACAGCAGCCCACAACACCCTCGGGTGCTTGTGGGTGACACTTTACCTTCTTGGAGCAAAGCTCCAAGAGAAACAAACACAACAATTCGGAATTCTTCGACTTGATCAAGTGTTCAAGAATGGGACAGCTCACACAATGTTTCTCTAGCTCTCTACTGCCACCAAGGTAAGCTCACAAAGATTTGGAAATTTGTTGGCTAGAACACTCACAAAGAGGAAGAGGGGAGTGCCAAAAGGCTTTTGGTCGTGTGTAACAATGGGGAGTATCAACAACAAATGGAGGAGAGGGAGAGGTATAAATAGCCACCAAAACCAAACTAGCCGTTAGGCTGAGTCAGCAAACACGGTAATCAGAATGATAACCCGGTCTGACCGGGATGAGAACTGAACTAGCCGTTAGGCTAAAGTCGGTCTGAATGAAACCCGGTCTGACTAGGTTTGGCTGGTAGGCTGGAGTTTTGGGATTTTCTCACTCTCTCACTGTTCCCCGCTCTCAAGTCTTTCTCACATAGGATAACTTGAGCACTATTATTTCTTGACTAAGCTTCAGTGATACATCCCTCTTGAGTGTGGCAAAAAATCAACTCAAACAAATATAAAAAGATTTGATTGAGCTTTTCTTCAACTTAGACTTGATTGCCACTTTGATCATGCCAATGTTGAGTGTCTTCATCACTTCAACTTCTTGAGCTTGTCCATCTTGAGTTTGTCCATCTTGAGCATGTGTCTTGTGTCGAAGGTTTCAAGTCACTTTGAACATTTGATTTGATCTTCCACATTGACAAACACCACTTGATTAGTGCCTTGGCAAAATGCAAGTAAATTCCTTCTTCACTTTTTGCTAGGTCCATCGACTGCCAAGTCGTCGCTTGCCTTTCACCTTTCGGTTAGTACCTCAAAGAGACTCCACCTAAATCATTGCATCCGCGGGGTGCAACAAGTGTGTGTCAACAAATAAGAAACCGTGATGCATAGTATATCACACAACAAATAATATAAGATCATAAACCATCACAAGACATATCACACTAACATGCAACCCTTAGATAAATAACATAGAGTTCAAACACATAAAGTAGCACACATTACAAGTTTCCCAAGTCCACGGGAAGATAAAGTCATAATCTCTCACAAGAATATTACAATAAAGCTCAATGTCTCAAATCCCACACAAATTCATCCAAATCTAAACATGAAGGTTTAATCCGCCTTCTTTCCCCCCTTTGTCATCACATCATCAAAAAGAGAAGAACAGAAACTGATTTGGAGAAGTCATCACAGATTTCCACATGTCCCTCATCACCGTGTCATCACCGCGTCCGACATCTTCACCTCGACGCCGGCCACGACGTTGCCGCTGTTTCCACATGTGCCGCCACCCATGAACCTGATTTCCCCCACCACCGCCACTCCACGACCTGTCCGAATCACCCAGACCAGCTTTCCCCACTCCCCCTCTCCAATCCCAACGTTTTTCCAGATCATGCAGGGGCCGACGCCCTCCACAGCCACGCACAACCCCCCACGGCCCACCGCACACCCTGGCAGCGACTGCTTTTGCAGGTCACCCCGTGCCACGCTACTAGAAGATGACGTTCCCGACCTACGACGGCGAAGTGGAGCCGCTGGGGTGGCTAAACAAGTGCGAGCAGTTCTTCTGCGCCCAGCGCACGCCGGATGGTGACACGTGGTTCGCGTCTATCACATGAACGACACATCGCAGCAGTGGTACGTCGTACTGGAGCGCGACGCCGGCGAGCCAACCTGGGACGTCTTCAAAACCCTCTGCCACCAGTCGTACGGGCCGCCTCTCAGCACCAACCATCTGGCGGACTTAGCCAGGCTGCCGTTCACTTTGATTGTCGAGGACTACCTGCGGGCGTTCTAGGCGCGCCTCGCTCACGCCGGTACCTTGGCGCTCCTTCAGCAAGCTTTGCTCTTCATGGGGGGTCTCCCGGAGCCCCTCCGCGTCGACGTCGAGCTCCACGAGCCCTAGGATCTCCAACGGGTTGTTCGCCTAGCCAGAGCGTACGAGCGACGGAACGCCCCAGTGCAGCTCGCGCTCCCCGCTCCGCCGGCTCGCCCCCCGCGTCGTGTGCCTCCAGCAACGGGGGCAAGCCCGACTGCTCCTCCGGCCGCGCCACCGCCGGGGCAGCAGCCGCGCACCTTCAAGAAGCTCACGCCGGACGAGATGGCGACTCGCCGCAAGCAGGAATTGTGCTACAATTGCGATGAACCATATGTGCGTGGCCACAAGTGCGCGTGTTTGTTCTTTTTGGAGGCGGCTGACTACAGTGGAAGAGCCATACGGTGACGACGCCACCGCGGCAGCCCCACCGCCCCCTACGCCGTATGACCCGGACGCGCCCTTGATCTTGCTCTCGGCGATCACGGGTGTCCGCGCGGAGAACATGATGCAAATGCGCGTCCGGGTGGGTGCTCACGCGTTCACGGCGCTCCTCGACAGTGGGTCGACCCACAACTTCATCGTCTCGGCCGCTACACACGCGCCGGACTGCGTTTCCAGACCGCCGAGGAGCCCACGTTGCCGTGGCGAATGGTGACCGTGTCGCCTGCTGTGGCCTCGCCCGTGACATCGACCTCCGGAGGAGCCGCGATCGACAAGCAAGGAAGGCACAGGTCGTATTGGCCGCGGAGTCCACGAGCGGCCGGCCGGACGATCGGATTAGTTTTTATTTCCTAAATTCTAGGAGTATTGTTGTTTTACGAGTAAGGCCTCAGGCCATATATAGTCGTGTACTCAGAACCGTTGAGGAATGAAGAAAAGTATTATCAATCCAATCTTTCTATCTCTTCTAAACAACCAAGCCTGCGGCGGAGGGGAAAACCTCACCGGAGAAGACACGGATCGTGGCCATGAAAAGCATAGCCTAGGTCTAGTTATCCCATGGACCCAATCTCCATGACACGCGAGCATCACCTTCACATCAAGCGCCCAAAGTGCTCGTTCGCCACGCCCTCAGTCCAGTACCTTGGCCATGTCATCACGAAGGAAGTGTGGCCATGGACAACTCCAAGGTGGTCGCCGTGCAGTCCTGGCCGCAGCCTCGGTCGGTTCGGGGCCTGCACGGTTTTCTCGGCCTCGCCGGGGCGGCGTTTCATCCAGAATTATGGTGCCATTGCCGCACCATGACACAGCTGTTGCGCAAGGAGGCCTTCGCGTGGACAGACGCCGCGGCCACGGCGTTCGCAGACCTCAAAAGGGCGTTGTCCGCCGCGCCCGTGCTACACCTACCGGACTTCACCGCCAAGTTTGTCGTCCACTGTGACGCGTCAGGGTCCGGCTTTGGGGTGGTGTTGCACCAGGGCGCCGTCCCCATCACGTTCTTGAGCCGCCCCTTTGCCGCGTGCTACGAGCGGGAGCTGATCGGCCTCGCGCAAGCTGTCAGTCACTGGCGCCCATACCTTTGGGGTCGCGCTTTTGTGGTGCGGACCGACCACTACGCCTTGAAGTTCATGCTGGATCAACGGTTGTCAACGATTCCACAACACCACTGGATTGGTAAGTTAATGGGCTTTTATTTTCGCGTGGAGTGTCGAGCTGGCCGCCTGAACGTCGTCGCAGACGCTCTCCCGCTGGGACGGCGACACGCCCCTCCTAGCGCCGCTCGCGCTGACCGAGATACCGGGGCAGGAGGTCTCCCTGCCGACGTTCCACCTCTTCGAGGATCTCCGGCGTGAGATCAACGCTTCGTCAAAGCTACGCGCGCGTCGCGACGCCGTGGCCGCAGGCGACCACGGCACGGACTGGCGTGTCCACGATGGGCTGCTGTTACGCGGTGGTCACGTGTTCGTGCCCGAGTCGTCGGCCATCTTGGATGATGTGCTGCGGCTCGCCTACACCGGCGACCACGAGGGCATCCAGAAACTGCAGCGCCTCCGCTCCGACTTCTCCGTCGATAACGATCGCCGCGTGGTCCATGAGTTCGTTCGCTCGTGTGCCACGTGCCAACGTAACAAGACTGAGGCGCTCCACCCGGATGGTCTTCTCCAGCCCCTCCTGGTGCCGTCGCGCATCTGGGCGGACATCGCCATGGACTTCGTTGAGGCACTTCCTAAGGTACATGGCAAAAGCGTGCTCCTAACTGTGGTTGACAGGTTCTCCAAGTTCGCCAACTTCATTTCCCTGGGCCACCCGCACACGGCGTCGTCTGTGGCCCGGGCGTTCTTCAGCGAGGTGGTGCGCCTCCATGAATTTCCGGAGTCCATTGTTAGTGACCGGGACCCGGTCTTCACCGGAAACGTCCGGCGGTATTTGTTTCGCCAAGCCGGTGTCAAGCTCCGCATGAGTACGGCGTTTCACCCGCAAACGGACGACCAATCAGAGGTGGTGAACAAGACCACCGCCATGTATCTCCGCTGCCTCACTGGCGATCGTCCTCGCGACTGGTTGGACTGGCTGCCGTGGGCCGCGTACTGCTACAACACTTCGTATCACTTGGCCCTACGTACGTCGCCCTTCACCGTGGTCTATGGTCGCGCGCCGCCTGAGCTGCTGCCCTACGTGCCCGGCCGTGCGCGTACTGACGTCGTTGATGCGTTGTTCACCGATCGCGATGAGTTCCTCGCCGAGGTGCGTACACGTCTTCTACAGGCTCAGGAATATGCACACCGCCACTACGACGTCAAGCATCGCCTTCTTGAGTTTGCCGTGGGGGACTGGGTATGGCTCCGTCTGCTCAACCGACCTACCCAGTCCTTGGAGCCCGCCAGCCGCGGCAAGCTGGGGCCTAAGTACGCTGGGCCGTACAAAGTCATCGAACGCATCGGCGCGGTGGCCTATCGTCTGCAGCTGCCGGAGGGTGCTCGCATTCACGATGTGTTCCACGTGGGGGTGCTCAAGCCTCTATGCAGACCTCCGCCGTCGTCGGTGCCTGCGCTGCCTCCACTTCGTCATGGACGTTCGCTGCTTCGCCCCGAACGAGTGCTGCGTGCCAGTTTACGCCGTGGCGTGTGGCACGTCCTTGTGCAGTGGGTGGACATGCCGACCGCAGACGCTACTTGGGAGCCGGTTGATGATTTTCGAGCTGCGCACCCCTCCTCTCAGCTCGAGGACGAGCTGCTCTCCGAGGGGGGGGAGAGATGTTATGGTTGGCCAAACATACCAAAGGAAGACACGCCACAGTGGCTAGGAGATTAGTCGCATACAGTAGAGTTTGCTAAGAGATTAGTTCAATTAAGTTAGAGTTTGTTAGCAGCTTGAGTAATTTTAGGAGGTTGGTTATTTCCCCGTAAACAGACGGCATATATGGCCTAGTTGAGATTAATCCAGAGATCAGCCTGGGATTGAGAGTTTCTCTCCCGAAGGGCCCCCAGGCAGCTCTGTTTTCCCTCGTCTCTCTGTTCTCTGTTTTCTACTCGCCCAGACCTAGCAGCAGCAGGGCGGCGCCTTCACGCCGCCGCCCTGCCCGCCGTCCGCTCGCCAGCTCCCCTCCCTACTTCCTACGCAGCAAGAGACGCTCCACCAGTATCACATGAAAGGGATTACCACAGTATGCTCTGTAGTGTTTAGACGTGGTTATTATTGTAGAAAAGGATTTGCCATTTTTGATTCCCCATTTTTGCTATTGATTTTTACCAGTAAGCTCGTTTCAATTTTCTGTGGATCAAGCTCTATGACCTTCCAAGAGTTTTACAACCTCAATTTGTGCCCTGATTTTCTTTGTATTTATCACTATTTGGTCACCCTGTGTTATGTGTTGTACAACTGCATCTGAACCACATCATGTGTACAGTACTGCTTATATGTGTTATACTTAATGTCATATACTAGCTACATGGTATCTTTTCTGTCTTGATCCTTGTTATTAACCTGGTACAAATAATCTTTCTGTAGGCAGCAGTTGCCAGAGCCTCCAATGGAATAGCACAACCAGCTGCAGCCCCAGGTATGCACCATGCCCAATGGAATGCTCATTTTGGGCATCCTGTGCCGAAATATGCCTTGAGGAAACAAATGAAGAAAAAGCCAAAGGCTCTGCCATCAGCACCATGTGAGGTGTGCAAGATTCAATGTGATACACTAGAGGTTCTCATGATCCATAAGCAGGGGAAGAAGCACAAGAAAAATTTGGAGAAATTACAAGACTCAATAACCCCTAAACCAATTATAAAGCCCCCAAGCAATGTCATCAGTCCAAGTATGCCACCTGCTGCTGTATCCAACTATGTGGTGCCCTCTGTACAGCCGAAGAAGAAGAGCTGCTCAGCAGCAACCCTGGAAAATCTGGAGGTGAAGAAGAGGCGAGTGCTTGAGGCTGGAGCTGCCCAGGACGAAGTAAGAATCTGCGTAGTGTGCAATGTTGTCGTGAACAGCCAAAAAGTGTACGACTTCCACATTGCTGGGCAGAAGCACCAGGCCATGATACAGAAGCAGCAAACGCTAGATTTTGTCACATGATGCAGAGCCATTTTGCTTATTGTCTTTCGTCTAGCCTCTTCCTTGTCCGGAAGTTCCTCTGGAACGAGAACTCACTACATTAATATCTTGTATCGTTGTTTAGTGCTCGTCCTGGATCACTACCGTTCTATGCAGCATGGACACGGATACGTGTATCAGTATTGTATGTGGATATGCTTCACTATTTTTTAATATAAATATATATAAATAGAATATAAATATAATGCATATTAAAATTCTAAAAATAGTAAAAGCTTAGCAGTTTTGCCAATACTTGTAATCTTGAATCTGTGATGTGCTGCTCATCTTTTTTATATTTTCATTTTGTCAACACTCCAACAGCCAAGCAAATGAATCATATTCTCAAAATCCAGCAGTCAAATACATAATAGTAAATTTTTTTAGTTTGCTATGCTATCCTTAGAAAAACAAGAAAATAGATGTGTTACTTTGTTGAGCACGTAGCAACCTAGATTTTTATTTTTATTTGAGATACTTCATGCGTATCTATCGGTCCAAGTATCCGAAATTAGGTTTTTGCTTTTATTTAGAATACTTCATGGAATACATATCCAGTTCACCAGATATCTACAGTATATAGTATATTGGTATGCGATATGTATGGGACTAGGACCGGGTGCGCTCCGTTTTGGCATCGTGCTAAGTACCTAATATATTTTTTAAAACAAACTTAGAGTTTTACAACTCCGAATAATATGGGAAGGAATAAAGATTGTTATTTCAATTTTACATTAAAAAATTTATACTATTTCTAAATTATTTTGACTTTTTTTATATTTTTTATTATAAACTTTTTCTATTCTTTATTCTTTTCACATCTTTCAGCTTTAGATTGTGCAACAAACATGAGAGCAGACAGAGATACGCGTGACTCTAAAGCACGTAACTTTTGTTTCTAGGTTTTAGAAAAATATATTAAACGTTGTTAGAGAGAGTTTTTTTAATGTAGTTAAAAATCAAAATTAGAAAGGGATTTAGGACACTCAGATGCTCGGTAGCAAGCGAAAGTTAGGGCTGTTCAAATGCACATGCATGACCGATTAAGCATTTGACTACATAAGTGATAAGACTAAGGCCCTGTTTGGTAGGGCTCTTACCAGCTCTAGTTTTTCTGACACATTTTATCTCCTCTCATCTCCTCTCTGAAAGGATCAAGATGCCCAAGGGGATGAATTGAGCTTATTTCAAATTTCTAAAGCAATTATAACATCCTAAACAAATGTCAATTCTCCCGTGTCTACCGAAAGTGTGTTCTAGTCTAGGAAAGCGGTAGCAAGCCAAGGGAAGTAAGAACACACTACACAATTCTAGTTCACAAAGTAAGAACGAGTGCGAAAAGTAATTGCGGAATGTAAAGAGCTAGGAAAAGAAACAAAGTTGACACGTCGATATTTTCTCGAGGTATCGAGGAGTCGACACTCCCCCTAGTCCTCGTTGGAGCACCTCGCAAGGTATTGCTCCCCCTTGATTCACGCAAGGACCGAGTGCTCTCTACGGGCTAGTTCTTCACCGCTACGGCTCGGTGAACCGCCCACAACCGATCACAAGTTGTTGGAGAAGGGCCGCCGACAATCTTCTGGCGATCACCTTCCTCGATCACCACCGGACCATCTAGGTGATGTCGATCACCAAGAGTAACAAGCTTCAAACTCTCACTTGACTCACTCAAGCCTCATGAGATGGATGGATGCACACTTGAACTCTTGGAATCACTAGTAAGTGGATTTCTTAGTTGGATTCTCAAATCTATCTTAGTAGGGCTCTTGCTCTCTCTCCCAACCTCTCAAGGTGTCTCTCAACACTTTGAAATGAGCAAAGGCAGGTTGGGGAGGCAAGCCATGCAGTATAAATACCCCTACTCAACTCTAGCTCATGGGTTGAACAAACTGTGCGTTTTAAGTTGGCATCAGACACTTCGATGCCTAGGCAAGACACTCTGATGCCATGCCCAACGGCTAGTTCCTGTTTGAAACCCTTAGCACCGGACGCACCGTTGTCGAAGCACTGGACGCGTCCATTGCGAACTCGTTGCTCTCGGGTTCTCTGGAAATAATTATCGTGCGCTCCCTAGCGTCCGTCGCCTAGCCACCGGACGCATCCGATGGCTGGAGACCCTCTCTGGAAGCTTACTGGACTGCCATCAGACGCACTGCAGTTTTCAACTCAGCGTCCGATGCGTGGGTCCGTCGCCAAACCCTAGCGACAGACACCACCGGACGCGTCTGTCGCCCACGACTTCAGTGTCCGATGCCCATATGAGGTCTCTCTCAACTCCAAAATTCGTCGCGATGAAAATGGAAGTTGTTCTAGGCTATCTTAGGGACAACTAGGGCTCACTTAGGGCTGTGTAAGTCAAGTGTGCACCACACCTATACCATGAAACTCTCCTAAGTCAAGCTACTCATTCTAACCCCTCTTAATAGTACGGTCAAAGGTCAAATAAAGCCCTATCTATACTAAGTGCCCTTCATCTCCTTTGTGGCACTTAGACCTATCCAATCTAGGTTCTTCATCATCTTCCTTTGAAATCCGAAACGATATCCATCTTGAGGGCATTAGATAACCATAAGTTGCCCATTCACATTTGTCACTATGGCCTAACACATTAATTGCCTCTGCAAAACACACGTTAGCCATAATAAAACCGTATTTTTGTTAATCACCGAAACCATGGGCCTAGATGCTTTCAATCTCTCCCTTTTTGGTGATTGACGACAATATGCCTTCGGTATAAGGTATGTAAAGAATAGTTTGGTGAGGATTTCAAATGACTTGATAGGAATGAGCAAGGGTTAGTGAATAAGAATGAATAAAACTTGCTCATCCTAACCAAGCCACATGTACTCAATAGATATGAATTAAAGCATGAGTACCACATGATATGCTCAAAGGATATATCAGAGTATGTCATGGAAGCATATACATTGAAACATAAGCCTATCATGGCATGAATGACATCTCATCAACATATGTATCAAAGATAAGCAAGAGTATGTCATACGTAAGCATCAACCAAGCATAGCACACAACGATCTACTCATACCGGTCAGAATTGCGTGACGGTAGTGGATTGGATCTGCCGTTAGAGGGGAAATTTGCAAGAAAAGTGTTGTTCAGTAAAACGACCATAACTTTTGCATACGACCTCGGATTGAGACAAACATTAAACAAAACTCGATCTACAAAAAATTTCGCATTTGTTCAACAACCACTTTGCTGCTTTTTGCGAAATCAGATTTGTGAAAAACAACTTGCAAAATTATGTTTTCGGTGTTTTAAGATAAGACGTTGGAATCGGTTAACTCTGTTTTGCAGGTATTCAGGATTGGTATAGCCCTTATGTGTATGTGATTCATGTATGTAATTAATTCATGACTTGCATGTCATGAGTATGATAATAAGGCTGGAGCCACAGATATTGTCCATTCATATGTAATGGCCTGCGTGCTAATCTATGATGAACCTATCCACGACTATGTAATTTTGTTTCACTATGTTTCGTTAGTGATAGATAGTCTTAGTGGACTCATCAATAAAGGAGGGTATATACAGATCATGGAGATGGAGATCACCATGATGAACAGTTCAATGGAGATGGAGATCCCCAAAGAATCAATGGGCTATACCAAGTCATATTATGTAGTGTCGTTCTTACTACGTTCTACTTTCACGTGCAATAATGTTTTTGTCTACATATGCGGTAGTGAAGTAGAACAATCCCTCAGTACTGTTTCAGTTATAATGCTCCTCCAAAATTTGCACTGTCACATGTCTTGTATGATCGGTGGTGGGTGTTGATGGTCCTTAAAAACCAAATTCGACCGTCAAGTAAACAAGGAAAATGATCTATATGAAACCAATAACTAGAATTGGTGTTTATACTGACAGAATTCCACGAGTTTTGGTGAATGTCTGTTTCTGTAGGGGGTTATCAGGAAATATGGAGGAAAGTCCCACATGCAAGGTTTACATAGAGATAATTATCATCCGTATGAAAAAGGACACTCTAGAAGGGTCAAGAAGACGCGGGAAGAAATGAGAGGGCCAGCGGGCCCAGGGGCAGGGCGCCCGCCCTACCCCCATGGGCAACCTCCCTGGCCTGGGAACCAATCAGGTTCCCCCTCGTGGATCATTACCCACCGTATTTGAGTATCAATCTAAACCCTTCGCCTAAGTTTGGTTTGATCCGACAACCGACGTTCATTTGAGAAGGCTATATAAGCAAGACCCCTGACCCTAAGGAGGAGGAGAACAATTCATTATTAATTATTCATCTCAAGAGGAGAAGTCCCTGATCAAACCCTAGAGCCACCACATCAACTAGTTCTCTAGTTTAGCATAGCTACATAGGATTAGAACTAGAAGGAGTCAATCTTCGATTGGTTTTTGGATCTGTCAAGAGGATTCTTGGTAATTCCCTCTCTAGTTCTTCATTGTTCATCATTGTTCTTCAATATTATGAATATGACTTTGCTCGATTTCATTATATTGATTATGACTTTATTCTATTCAATTATGTTCTCAATTATGTTGTTCTTACACTACAAGATTTGCACAAAATTTCAACGTGCCAAAACTGTGGTAAAAGACCCAAAAACGTTGCTATAACCGGAATGACAACGGTAGAAAAACGTTGCAAGACGTCGCAAGACAAACTGTGGCAAGAGGCTGCCGCAACGTTTTTCTGTGTAGTGTTGCAAATTCAGATGTTGAATCGCAACACTTGGGGTGTTGCAACCTTTGTATTGCTACGTTTTCATGTGTGGTAACAACAGCTAATACAACGCTTGAGACGCTGCTAGAACAAGCAATGTCAACGTGATCATGTCATGGCAAATGGTACAGTCGCAATGATGATGAGGGTTGCAAGATAATGTATCACAACACCAAGATAGTGTGGCAAGTCAGGTTGTATCACAACACCAAGAACTCGTGGCAACATGTTGAGTTACCACGCCCAAGATAGTGTTGCTATATGTGACTTTGCTATTGCTACGTAGAACTGGTGTGGCAAGTCAGGTTGTATCACAACACCAAGAAATGGTGACAACATGTTGATTTGCCACGCCCAAGATAGTGTTGCTATACGTGACTTCGCAATTGCTACACAAAAACGTTGTGGCAATTCAGTTTATGTCGCAACATTAAAAATTGGTGGCTACATGGGCAGATGCTGTTACTACGAGGAATGTGCGTTGATATAGTATGTTTTGCCACACTAAATTTGGTTGCAAATATTCTATTTTACAATGCCATTTGTTTGGTACCGCCAGGTAATATTTCAACACCATTTAATAATTCAGAAATCAATAATTAAAATGAGCAAATCATGAGAATATATATAGCCACTTAATGAGAATAGGCAACCATGCATTAAATACAACACAACCCATTGTAATATAGTACGTTGTACCACAAAGACAAATGGTCTCATGAAAGACTTTGGAAGATAACATACAAAGTTTAAATTTGCTACTCTGTTTCATGACATCTCAAACTTGATCTCAACACTCCTTTTTTGTCATGACCCCAACCACTCCATTTATCAGTTCCTTTTGATTCCTGCTGCTCGCTTCTTGTTATTCAAATTTTCCATCAATTGTTTTGTACTCACAAATTGGGTAGTAGTGCCGTTCCCGTCTTTGTGAAGTGCTTGATTTTTGTTATTACTCCTGGTGTTGCACACACTGGCCGCTGCACCCGTCTTACCAGCAGGTAGTTGATTGTTGGTAACTACCTGGTTATTCTGCAAAACCAAAAACATACATGCCAAATAATTAACATACGACTCATACCATGCACTAGTTCATGAACAATGAAACATTTTTGAATAAAAAATTACCTGCTCTACTGTTGCTTCAATCTCAGTTGTTGTTTGGTTCTCCTCCGGAGCTCCTAAGGGTGGCTCGTTCGCTCCTGTTTGATTAGCTGCTGTTGCATTTGTACTTTGGTTAACCTGCAATAAAATCTCATTAGTACTGTTGTTTAGCTTTCACACAATACCTTTAATGATCTTGAGCAAGCTTATATAAGGGTCATGACTACATGAATATGCAAGTTAAAACCGATTCTTACAATATATTACCTGCGTTGATGCTCCATGCCCTCGTGCTTCTAGCAGCTCTAGAAACTCTTTCCTAAGCTCTTCTTTGTCAGCCTCCCTAGCTTTCTATAGTGCTTCTTCCATCTCACGCTTTTTCTCTTCCATCACACGCTTGTGTTCTTCCTTCTCGACTTCCATTTGAGTAACTTGACTTTGGACTTGTTCTTGGACCTTCACTAGTTGAGCCTTCAGCTCTTCTTTTTCTTTGTGTGATGTTGTTTCAGAACAGGCATGTTCCTCATTTTGTTCTAGCATTAGCTGCCTTCTACTTGGATACCTTGCCATATACCCATTGCCGTGAACCTTGGATGATCTGCATCTAGTAGTTTCCTTGTATGTTTTCTAGAAAATATGGTTTCTCTTTGTTGAAGGAACAAAGTGCTCTATTGAGTCTACTTCCTTGTTTCTAATTTGGGTGCAAGCAATTTCCTGACACATATAAGACATTCGAAAGTGCTTAACTAAACTTGGAATTTAAGAGGCCGACTATGATACATTTATTAGTAAGGTTTCTAGAAAGTAGATTATACTTACATAGACAGCCTTAGATGCAACATTTGACCATTTCTCTCCCTTACTGTGTGTTTTCACCCATAGATCCAAATCATTTGGCTCTTCACCAGTATATGGGTCTCTCTAATTTTGCCCAGAAAAAACAAATGAATATTTCAACAAGTACTAAATTCAAACAACGCATGCATGCATGTGCTTCTCTATAGTCATTACCATTTCATAGCTAATTTGAGAGAATGGTTTTGATCCCATCATATGCTGTGTTTGTTGCATCGCATGGTTTTCAGAATTCATGGTGCTGATTTTCTGCATATATACTAGTTTGTTTTAAAAAACAATCCTCAAAATAACACAATTCTTTCTACAACTGCTATTGCAAACTAATAAGTGAAATGCATCAAACCTGGAAGTATGAAGTGCCAAAATACAATATGAGATAGTGCCATTCAACAATATGGAGGTCTTCTGGCTTATTCCTCATTCTCAAATCGTAACAGTCACATGCCCTATATGTGGCACTGAATGTTGACCGCCAACCTTTATAGCGTTCATTAGCTATGGCCCATATAATTTGCTTGTTTTCATCATTTTCCTCAAGGTCCCACTTGTCCTGTTCAAAAGAAATTTACACACAAAGAATCAATTCTTACACTATTTGATATGTAAGAATAAGTAAGATGGGTATGGTGGAAAGAAAGTATTAAAGCTTATTACCATTACATCAGCGACTATCGCTTCTTTAACATCATCATCAATATTTTTCCATTTTTTGACACCAATAAGTGGAGCATGTATTCTTTTGAACAAAACGATTTCGTCAACAAAAGCTCGTTGGTTACCACCTACAGGCCCTCCTAGTCTTTCTGAGAATTGGATTTTCATTTTCCGAGTGCCTTGCTTATGCCTCTTGTTTGATGCAGCAAAACCTTTCAGCGGCCCACGTGCTCTGTACTTCCTCTTTGCACTTCCTACTTGTACATGCAACATACAATGAAATGCAATATATGTTCTCGTTAACGCTGTGAAACCTAATTGTGAGGCTTACAAAAAATGGTTTTAGAAAAAAAACAACTTACCATAACTGTCCTGATGCTTTAAACGTCGAGCATGACTTGGCCACTCTGTTGGAGGTGTTGGATTGCTGGCTACACTTGACTGACTACAGTTCATTCCTTCATATGCCTCTTCACAATATAAAACTTAAGTTAAAATTGGTCAGTAAAATGAATGATAAATTAGAGAGAGATATTAAATTACCGATCTCGTCTAATAGTCCTTGATCTCGTAGCCACTCGGTATATACTTTGACCATATCAGTCCTGAAGATATCCTTCAATTCTGCAACCATGTATACATGAATGAATTGGATTAACAATGAATTAATTAAGATACAGTTATGGAAAAGAGTGTATAAATTTCACTTACCTTTGCCTTCGCCCATTTCATGCAGTTCTTCAAGCCATGACTTGTATTCATCAACTGGCTCATTTGTGAAGTCTTCATGAAATGTTGTACCTGGTGGTACTTTCTTTGGTGTTATGTTTACAGTCAAGTCGGTAATTTTAGTCCGGCTTAGAACTAATCTAACTTCGCACTCCTCATCGTGTTCTACTATCATATTATCTGAATGTAGCTCTTTTTCAATCTCTACTAGTTTTGCAATATTTTTACGTTCTCGTTTCTTATAGTATAAGAAATCCCTCAAAGTGTACCCAAAACGTCCTTTCATTGTTAGCAAGTTTTCATAGGCGAGATCGATCCTTCTTATATCCATTTTAATATAGTCCTTTCCCTTTAGTGCCCCTTGGAGGTCAATATACAGAGACCACATTTCTTCTTGTTCTGGCGTCAAATCAACCCTGACATATGTTGATTAATGGAAAGAATATGAATATAATTGCGAGCATGATAAAACTGAAAGAAAAAACCAACGTACTTATTTCAATAGTGCATATATACTGAAAAATCAAGCCTTTAAGTTTGAAAATATAAAAGCAAGGCTAAATCCTTGATTCCTGAACAAGAAGAAAATCAACAGTTTCAAGGATCTTATTTTGATAGAGACATGCTCACAAGTACAAGAATGAAGGATGCTGGGTGTGACCAGTGTTAGTAGTTACGTACATATTTTGCGACTCATCAAATGGCTTGAAACCCTGTAATTTTGCACTGATATTAGAGTATTGACGGCCGTCGTCGTCTGAGTCGGTGTGGTCGGAGGAAGCATGGTGACTCGGCGTCCTCTCCTCGTCGGCGAAAAGCGACGCCGAGGCCCCGCAACCACGATTCATCGTTTTGTTTGCTCCCGGTGGTCTCGTGTATGCTGGGGTCGCCGAGGATGGATGACTCTGCGCCGTCGCCGATGATGGATGACTCCGCGCCGTCTCCGAGGATGGATGACTCCGCGCCGTCTCCGTTGTCCCTTGAGCTGCCGGGGAGGTCTCCATCTCCTTCCCTTGTAAACCCTAACTGGCGGCTGCTTAGTGTGGGGAATAGATTAGTGGCGGCGCTAATTGCGATTTGGAGTAACAAGTTGAGAAGGGACGGAGATATCAGGGAGGCCGAAAAAGTTTCGGGACACAATGCGTGGGAAAAATTGCCCGGGGAGAAAGGCAGCCCAAAATTTTTGACCTCTTTAATTTTGAAATTTCATTGAAAAAATTGCCCGGGGAGAAAGGCAACCCCAAATTTTCATTTATTTTTCATTAAATCTAAATTTAATCAGATTAATAGGTAAACTAGTTCTAAAAATTTCACAAATGCACACAACATAATGGGAGACCTCCATAATCATTCCAAAAAAGTTTCAAATGATTCGGAGAAAGTCGTACTACACATTTCCCACAAGGATGAACATCTCTTGTTGAGTGACAAGGGTATATGTGAGCGATGGGTGACTTTGTGAGGATGTGCATCACCACTTTATCAGATTGATTTGAAATTTTTTGTACAATATTATACATCACAATGAAGTGTCTATGCAAGTTTTCAGATTTTTCTACTTACCTTAGGGCTTTTCCCATTTATTTTTCATTAAATCAATATTTAATCAGATTAATAGGTAAACTAGTTCTAAAAATTTCACAAATGCACACAACATAATGGGCGGCCTCCATAATCATCCCAAAAAAGTTTCAAACGATTTGGAGAAAGTCGTACTACACATTCCCCACAAGGATGATCATCTCTTGTTGAGTGACAAGGGTATGTGTGAGCGATGGATGACTTTGTGAGGATGTGCAGTAGTAGTATATAGTAGTAGTATATAATACTGGTAGTAGTAGTAGTATATTAGTAGTATAGTAGTAGTAGAGACTTGCGAATTTAGAAGTAAACTATTATAATACTTTCTTAAATGCAAAAATGACCCATGTAACAAATACATATATTGATTAATTGATGAGACTTGGTATTCATGACTTTTCTATTTGAAACATTTTAGGATTTCAAAACAAGGTTTAAGATGTCATTGTTACGAAATTCAAAGTTTCAATCATTAAATCTTTCTCAAATGCAAAATTTCCCCATTTTGGACGCTAGTTACACCTGTTACGCCGCCGGCCCTTCTTCTTCCCCCGCATCCTCTCCACCGCCGCCGCGTCTCCTTCACCCCGCAGCCTCTCTACCACCGCCGCTTCCCTTCACCTCATCCCTACCTCCATCGCCACATCCTCGTAGCACGGACTTCCTCCCCACATCCACCGCCGCATCCTCGCCGTTCCTAGGTTAGGGTTTTGCCTCCGCTCCGCCGCCTGCAATCCTCTCCACCGCCGCCGCCTACACTGATGAATAGGCCAGAGAGGCGCCACTGCCAAAGGGAGGAAGGCACCGGGAGGTTCGCCCCTTCCTCCTCTGCACGGGTCATCAAGAAGAATGGCGTGGCCGCCGCCTCGTCGAGGAAGAAGGGCGTGGCCGCCTCCTCCGCGCCGGCGAGGAAGGGCGTGGCCGCCTCATCCACGCCGACGAGGAAGGGCGTGGCCGCCTCCTCTGCGCCGGCGAGGAAGGGCATGGCCGCCTCATCCGCGCCGGTGAGGAACAAGTCCTTGGCGGAGATAAAGGAGGAGCCCCTGGAGCGCAGTGCCTCCGTCGACACCACCAGCAGCGGCTCCGTCGACACCACCAGCAGAGGCTACGTCATGGGCCAATGCGCAATTGCTGGGAGGGAAAGCACCTCTGCTATTACTGGCTTCATGGAGGTGAGAAGTGCCCTCCAAGTGCTGGGGAATAGCCCACTAACGCCGGCACCACCACCAGCAGGGTAATAACATATATTTTCTGATCTTGTCGATCTCAATAGAATTGTATTCATGAAATGTGTTTACTTCTCAATTGATTTTCCAATCTTGTTTAAATGAACAATCCAGTGTAGTAGTAGTAATATGATTTTGCCTTCTTGCTTAAATGAACAATCTAGTGAACAATCTTGATTTTTAGTGGATAGTAAAGTAAACATTTCTGTGAACTTTTAATCATACTATTAATCATGAGGCTAATATGTATGATATTAGCTTTTTTCTTTGCAAGTTTCAGTTCTCTATGAGTATGAAATGTGTTCCATTCTCAATTGATTTTACAATCTTTTTTAAATGAACAATCCAGTGTAGTAGTAGTAATATGATTTTGCCTTCTTGCTTAAATAAACAATCCATTCTCAGTTCTCAGTAGTAATATGATTTTGCCTTATTAGTAGTAGTAATATGATTTTCCATTCTCAGTTCTCTGTGAGTAGCTGCAATCTTGTGTACATGAATTAGTACTTACTATTACTACTATGAATGTGCTCTGAAACTGTCAATGTGATAATATTCTGAATGTAGCTCTTTGGTTTCATATATGTAGGCACCAGTGAATAACCTCACCCTCATGGAGGCCCTGGATGCAGTGGTTACTAAACCAATAATGAACAAGCTCAGAGCTCTGCAGTGGACTGTCGACGACATCAAGGAAAATGTAGAGAAGGCGACAGAAGATGCTGAGGAGGCAGAGACCATTGCCCAGAAGACGGCAACAGCGGCTGGTGGATAGCCCCATGCCTCCGAAGCACTAGGAAGTGACAAGTATGTATGATCAAGTTGGTAGACATGTTAAGCACTTTAATTTAGCTGTAGTAGTAGTGCTGAAGACAATCTAGCCTCTATGGTTGTACAAATAATGGTTGTGATGAAGCCAATTTGCCTATATTATATATCTATATTGTTGCTGTTATCAAGTTTGTTAAAACACTATCAAGTTTGTTTGCAGATGGATGAGAAGGGAAAAGGATCAGAAAAAGGAAAAAAAGGTAGAACAACCTTCCATTGCACTAAGTGTTTGTGAGTTCAAAAGGGATACTCCAACATTGCTTATGAGGAGTTAGTAATTCTTTGTTTTACATATTATAAAAACACATTTTCAGAGTAGCAAATGACCTCAAATGAAAATGTCGTATCAAGGAAAGTTGCTAGGTTCATCCAGATGTACAACTTGTAGTCATGGCGTTTTTTCATGTGACTTAGTTTTTTCAAGCCACACCTAGAGATAAAAGCTCGCGTTCACATTATTAAATATTATCGAAATTGACCAAAATAAATTAAATTAAATTTAAAATATAATGAAGCTAATTTGTGTTAATTTTTTTCTAAATTTGACCAAAATAAATAAATCGACCAAAGTCTACCCACGAAACCGGTTTGAACCCGACCCATTAGCAGGCCTACACGCACATCTCTCACACATATCGTTTATACATGCATGAACTCAGGAGCGGAGGTTCCACTTCCTACGTCTCGCCCCTTCGTCTCCCCAGTCCCCAATATCATCAGTCACTTCCACTTCCGCCACATCCTCGACCCCATCGCCTGCACCGCCGCATCCTCGCCCCCGTCTCCTGCACCGCCGCATCCTCGCATCCACCGCCGCATCCTCGCCTCCACCGCTGCATCCTCACCCTCCCCACATCCACCGCCGCATCCTCGCCTCCACCGCCGCATCCTCGCCCTCGTCGCCTCCACCGCCGCATCCTCTCCCTTGTCGCTCGCCGCATCCTCGCCCTCGTCCGCTCACATGGCCGGTGCAACCTCCTCCGCGGACAACTCGCCATTCCCTGCCGCCATTGGGGCAACTCCGACAGGGAAGCACGAGCCGCCGAAGCGGAAGCACGACAGGAGGGGAAGGATCCTGCTGCCGGCGAACCGGCCGAGGACCACTACATCGACGCAAAAGGAAGCGGCGGCGATTCCCGATGTGGCTCCTGGCTTCCCGATGTGCAAATAAATTCATTAACTAACTAGATATAGTATGTTTTGAATTGATTGAGATTTATTTAGCACTTCCAATCATTGGCTATTGATTTATTTGCAATTAGTGGCTCGACCTAGATTTAGTATGTTTCAAATGTTTTCCAATCAGTGGCTCTCGGCCTATCTGTTAATTCCAATCATTGAGTAGCTGTGAGTAATGAATTGCCTTGCTGGGTTTACATTTGAGATATTTTTACTTGTGATTATTGCACTATATATTGGGCGGATAACCTGTGTTGTTTCTGTGAGCATATAACATGTGAAACTTGTGATCTTACTGTTGTGTACTAATCTTGAGTACTGATATATTCCTGGTTACTTCTATCTTTTCTAGGCTCTTAATTCTTGATCTAGAACCTGTTATTTTGGTAAGATTGTCTGTCACTTTTGTCAAGTATCTTTGATCATCAACTAAGTTTGAGAGAAAATATGATAAACATATTTATGTGTTTAATCTGCCTTCTTCTAACAGCCATATATGGTAAATGTTGATAAATGATCTTGTCCCTTTATGTCACATTTATTAATCGTAACTCTGTTTTTGTAATGAAGAAAGCTGGTTCCCCCTACATGTTCAAAATCAATGAGAAGATGACAGTCCATTGCACATTTTCTCATGACAGCGATGAGGAGACAAAGGATTGGTCGTGGCCTAGGGCCAAGGAGGTGACATTGGCTCCTGCACTTAAGATTCCTAAATTTGAAATATATATACATATGCTAACGACCGGACACCTTTGTGAATTGATAGATAAGAAAAAAGGGCGAGAACATTCGTGTCCTCCTGAAGCGCAAGTATTTCAACGAGCCGTCACCGAGCTCTTCTTCTCCCTCCGTTGGCAATTAACTAGGATAGTGGACTGTCAACAAATGCTCAGTAGCTAGGATGGTTGTTTTTATGTAGCATGACTTAAGCACTTGTGTAATTAGTTAAGTACTACTATTAAGCACTCCTTAATTAGTTAAGTAGTACTGTGTTAAGCACTCCTTAAATATATATATATATATCTTTTATCTATTTATCTCGGTTGAATATATGGTTGTCGATCTTATTTGGATGCTATATGTTATCTCGGTTGAATATATGGTTGTATCTATTTGGATGTTATATTTGGATCTTATTTTATACATTAGACTTATAGAAAGGTACATGAAATATAAAACCTAGCCATAATACATGAATATGCAAGTTAAAATCGAGCCATAAGACATGAATATGCAAGTTAAAACCATATCAAGAAAAATACATGCCTTAATACAGTACGTTTCTGCACTAATAATAAAATAAACTTAAATAAAGAAATCCTCCTCCTCCTCGGGATCACCAACAGTTGTAGCTGCAGGTGCAATGACTCCATCATCAATATATGTTTCTTCATCAACATCATCGTCTTCTGCATCAACAATTGCTGCTTGATCTGGTTCAGGAACAGATTGGGCAATCGCCAGTTGAATAACACTTGAATCTCCAGTAGAGTCTTCCAATCCTGTTCTCCTCCAACTTGACAAATCCATACGTTGGCGTGCTTCATCACTCATGTCTTGCACACCCACTTCGAGCAAGGATATGTCCATGTCACCGTCATCTTTTTCACTTGATTCTGGCATGGCAAACAAATTCCTAGGCTTCGTTGCGACAACAGAACACCAATGAGGCTTGTTTGGTATGTCAGCATACAAAACTAGTTTAGCTTGTGTTGCCAATATGTAGGGGTCAGCAGAATATCGAGAACGACTAGTATCGATGTTGACAATCCCATACTGATCCTTCTTATATCCTTTTCCTTTACTCGTAGATGCAGCTGCTACATCGTATCAGTCACACTCAAACAAAATAACTTCTTTTCCCTTCTCGAACTGAAGAGCAATTATTTTTTTAATCACTCCATACCATGTCATATTGTCGGTGCTGCCATCACCCTTCACACAAATTCCACTATTTTTTGTGTTCAGCCTTTTGTCTGTAGAAGCTGTTCGAAACAAGAAACCATTGATAAAGCATCTAGTGAACACACGGGCTCAAGAATCCGGTCCTTTAGCAAGTGCATGCAATAAGACGTCATTAATTACGCCTTCCTTAATTTGCTTGGTGATCTGCAAAACACACAATGCAAATAATATAATTCAACTACTAGTGGATAACACACATGTCATTAAACTACAAAATTAAATTAATTAACTACTCACTTTCTCCTTAAACCAGTCTATAAATTGCTCCTTGTGTCGTTTTTCAAGGTTTCTTATGCCATCTTCCTGAGTTTGTCCATATTCTCACTGTTGCATTATTGTAACACATATTCAAATATTTAGTAATATACTTATGTAACTCAAAAAATAATGATGTAACAAAAATATATATGGAACTTACTCAACCCATTGTTTGGCCTCCTCACAGTTGGTTGCTATGTAGTGCTTCATCTTCAATAACTCTTCTCTGTCAATTACCTCCAAAACAGATCCCTTCTTCCTGTAATCAACATCGCTAAATACGCTGAGCCCAGATGGTGGCTCATTTACAGCGGCACTTTCATGACGATCAACTTGATTCAGTTTGGTATCAACGTCTTCTAAGAAACGAGAGCAAAACGTCAAGCACTCCTTAGAGATATATCCCTCGGCTATCGAGCCTTCAGGATGCGCTTTGTTCCTCACATAGCCTTTCAGTGTACGTAAATATCTTTCGACCGGATACATCCACCTAAAGCTCACAGGACCTCCTAGTTTAGCCTCTTCAGCTAAATGAACCGGCAAATACATAATGATGTCAAAAAAAGTAGGTGGGAATACCATCTCAAGGCAACAAAGAGTCTTTCTGATGGAACTGCTAAGCTTATCAAGATCTGGCGGCAGTAGCTCCTTTGAACAAATTGCATTGAAGAACCCACTAAGATCAATGAGTGGGACCACAACATCTTCTGGTAAAATGAAGCGTACAATCAAAGGTAACAACTTCTGTAGAATAACATGGTAGTCGTGAGTTTTAAGACTAGAAACATTGCAACCATTGACGTCAACACCTCTCTTTATATTGGAGGCAAACCCATCAGGCATCTTTACTCCTAGAAACTTGCATAAAATTTCCTTCTGATCCTTAGATAATGTGTACAAAGCTGGTGGCATAGTATATTTATGATTCTCCATCACAAGATGTTGATCCTTCCTCATACCAATACTTTTCATGTCTAGCTGGGCCTTCTCACTATCCTTACATTTACCATCAATTTGAAGCAAAGTTCCCAAAATTCTCTCACAGATGTTCTTCTCAATGTGCATCACATCCAAATTATGCCTTATAAGAACGAGTCCCAATAAGGCAAGTCAAAGAAAATACTCTTCTTCCTCCAATTGTGTGCCATCTTGTTTCTTCTTCACGTTGCTTCCTCTTTCTTGTTGCTTTCCCAAAGACCACTTGCTCAAAAGATTCAAACTGTTGCCTCACTTGTTGGCCACTCAATGGCTGAGGAGCCTCCCTAATTTCAGTTCTATTATTAAAGCTTACCTTGTTCCTGTGCCACCTATGTATCCGTGGCAAAAAGCGTCGATGCCCCATGTAACAATGCTTTGACCCACATTTCAGCCACAAGAAATATGTGTCCTTGTTGTAGTATGGACATGCAAACTTCCCTTTGGTGCTCCAACCAGATAACATTGCATATGCAGGAAAATCATTGATTGTCCAAAGTAGAAGAGCATGAAGCGTAAAATTCTTCTTTACCTTCGCATCCCATGTTCTAACACCATCTTCCCACAACTCCTTTTGCTCATCTATGAGGGACGGAAGTATACATCAATATTGTTTCCAGGAGACTTGGGTCCTGGAACCAACATCGACATGATCCAATAAGGTTGTTTCATACACAACCAAGGCGGCAAATTGTATGGGATTATGATCACAGGCCAAGTCGTGTATGTTGTGCTTATCATCCCGAAGGGATTGAATCCATCCGATGCTAGAGCAAGCCTAACATTACAAGGTTCCTTTGAAAACCACTTGTATTTCTCATCCACATGCTTCCATGCCGGGGAGTCTGCTGGGTGACGCATTCTGCCATCACTAGGCAATTTTTCCTTGTGCCATCTCATCTCTGTTGACGTGGTCTCCCGCATATATAGTCTCTGCAGCCGAGGAATTAGTGGGAAATAACGTAGGATCTTACGTGGAAAACGCTTCTTCTTTGGTGTACCACTGGTGTCACTAGTATCGTCATCACCACCCTTTGCACCACCTACATCATCCTTCCACCTAGACTCGTCACATACTGGACATTTGTCCAATTTTTCATTTTCCTTCCAAAATAGTACACAATCATTCTCACAAGCGTGTATCTTGTCATAGTCTAGACCTAGATCTCTAACTACACTTTGCACTTTCTCCAATGTGTTTGGGACACAGTGACCTTCAGGTAGCACAAGTGAGAATAGATGTAGGATTTTCCTCAAGAAAGAGTTACTCATACCATGCATGCACTTAATCTGAAACAATCTCACAATAAAAGAAACCTTGGTAGCCTCCTTGCAACCTGGATACAATTCCTTTCTTGCCTCCTCTAGTAATTTATAGAACTTCTTGGCACACTCATTTGGCTCTTCATCTGCACCTTGGATGATGTTCCCATGTATACTAGCCCTGATTAATGCTCCAACCATCTCCTCGCCTTCGTCAAGGTCGTTATTACCTCCTTCTCCTTCACCATCATCATTGTCATCTACTGATCCTCCAAGCTGGCCGCCACCTTGATGATATTGTACTTCTCCGTCTTTGATGAAACCCTCATCAAACCGATTGGTCCGAACATGTCGGTGAATCTCACGTCGCGTTTTGTAGACCATGCAACGACATCTAGCACATGGACACTTTGCAGTTGTTGTCCCAACAAATATGGTGTCCATAAATTTTTTGATCTTCTCTTGCCAAACAGGATCAAACCTGTCCATGCACATCCAACTTGTCCCATATTGCCATGACATTATCTTGTACGTGCTCGATCTCCTCCTAGCAAAAATATGCAAAACATTATGTACACAAATATAATCCAAGATTACATACCAATTATAAATATGCATTAAGACGATATGTACATAGATTGGCCATGCACACGCTCACCTAATTTTTGTTGCCGTGCACGTTGATCACCGGCGTATGTCGTCCACTGGCGAAGCAGTGGCGATGTTCTTTCTCTTCGCCGGCCGCTGATCGATGCCCTTGATCAATGTGTCTAGATCGATCGATGGAGTCGTGCACGTCAAGCCGCGAGGGGAACCGCCGTCGACGAAGCCAGAACGGATCGGATGAAGTTCTGCAGGGGGACGCGGAGGATTGATGATGGGCCTGGCCCTTAGTTTTCTATTTACCCAATTAAAGAGGCCAAATATATTACGTTTCCTATAGTAGTATATCATAACGACAATCGAGATTTATTTGCAACGAAACACATATGTGGCAATATTACACACTTTTGCCTCACCTATAACACTCATGTTGCAATTAACAACTACCTATGGCAACATACCAAATGTGTGGCAATTCTAGCTTTATATTGCAATAGTTTTATTAACCAGTTGCAATAACCAAGACCCTAATTGCAATGGTCCTGAGAACTTCTTACAACGTACCAAATGTGTGGCAATTCTAGGTTTATATTGCCACAGTTGTATTATTCAGTTGCAATAACCAACACCTTAATTGCAATGGTCGTGAGCAACCTTGCAAACCACCAAGACTGTGGCAATACAATGAATGAATAGAAACTATGTACTTTATGTTGCAAGAGCACCAGATAATTGCAACGCTAATCAACATTAATGCCACGAAATGTCATCATGGCAAACGTGCAAACCTATGGCCACGGTTTATAAAAAAGGGTTGCTATAGGGATAACATATTGCCACAGTTTGGACCAATGTTGCAGAACGTCCCCATTTTACCACAGATTTTCAGGCGTTGCACGGAGGTTAGTGTGGCAATTTGGTGCGAGTCTTGTAGTGTTAGTCTATTATGATTATATGCTTAGCTTAGTTAGATCTGAGTTATATCCATGTTTAGGATCGTATAGAGTTTATCCATCAGTACTATGGGTAAATGATAAATGTTGTGTAAGTGTGGTTCCTATACCGTATTTATCTGCGATTGTACCTTATATTCTGGATTGTGAGGTAGATCGCGGGAGTGACAATCCTGTTGAGTCCTTTGTAGTCCTCCTCCCGTTTATAGGGCAGGCAGAGCGGAACCATTACGGGGAAATGATTGCTATGTTTCTCATCTTCCTTAGTAATCTCACTATGCATGGTTATAATCTCTTATCTCGCCATGATTTCCAAGTATAATTGCACTAATCATAATATGCTAGACTTTATAGTTAACTTAGGAAATATTCTTGTAGTTCATCCTAATTCCATGCTAATGACTTGCTAGAATATCTGTTGAGGTGCTTATAATTATTTTATGTGGCTATATATGCTGATCAGTATATTTATCTTTTGTCACTATTCATATGTGACACTTACCCTGTATTGAGAGAGATAGATGGATTACACATGTAGTGATACTCATTACTCATTTATTCCTTAGCATTCCCTTCCAAGTGGTAAAAATATAAATAACGATACCTGAAATACTCCTGGTTAAAATGCTACTTCGGTATTATCTATGCGCTTGTAGATATACATTTATTTATTAGAGGAGCAATTGCATATTTCAATACCGCATCTCTCTGCCATGCTGGGGATGACAACTTGGCTTAAGTGACATGAGAGGTGATTAACCATTTTTGGCACCGTTATCAGGAATAGAAATTAATCTACTTTTGGTAACGACGTTAAGAAATGTCAACAAGCATTTTTGGCGTCGTAATAGCTATCAAAAGGAATAAATGAGTTATCACTTGCATCACTAATGTGATTGAAAAAAACATCAACTCTCTACTCATACAACTTTACCCTTGTTCTTTTCTTATTTTTTCTATCATTTTATGCAGGGTAATGTATGAATAGATTTGATCTTCCAGATAATTTTGTTGAAAATCACGAAACATTAATCAGAAGGACAAAAGCCAAGCTCAAGAAAGTAACAGAATCATTAACATCTCAGCTTGATGCTTCATCAAGAAGATCATAAAAACATCGTTCGAGACTTGACATCACAGTTTGAAGCCATGGCAGACAAGTCAATCCGCGAGTTGTCAGCTCTCACTACGGACAACATCCACACTGTACCTGCTGCGAACATTGATCGGACATTCGAGCTCAAGCCTGCACTCATCAATATGGTGCAAGCAAGCCAGTTCTATGGGAAAGCACATGAAGACGCTAGTGCTCATCTCCAACACTTCCTGGAGATTTGCAACACATTCACTATCAAGGATATCCCTAGAGACGCCATACTACTTCGCCTTTTCTCATTCTCACGCTTGGGAAGAGTGAAGCAGTGGTTCTATGCAACAAAGGATAAGAATACTACGTGGGCACTCTGCTCCACCAATTTTCTAGCAAAATTCTTTCTCATGGGAAAGACCAATGCTCTCTATGGGAAGATTTTAAGTTTTCAACAACAACATGACGAGTCCGTTCCAGAAGCATGGGAGCGCTTCCAAGACTACATCCTAGAATGTCCCCATCATGGAATGGAGAATTGGATACTTATGCAGACCTTCTATCATGGGATCAACAACAACACACGTGAGACCATGGATGTTGCTGCCGGAGGAGCATTCCTATCACTTACAATACCACAAGCCACAACTCTTGTGGAGAAGATGGTGTCCAACCAAGGTTGGAGTGAAGAAAGAACTCAACCTCGCAAGAAAGGTGGAGGTATGCACCAGCTCAAAGAGGTAGACATGATGTCTGCAAAGCTAGACCTGCTCATGAAGAGGTTCGATGAGAAAGATGGAGAAAAGAAAGAAGTTATGCACATATATGACTCTCACCTGACCTGTGAAGAGTGTGGAGAAACTGGACACTCAGACAACCATTGTCCTGAGGTACAAGAGGATGTGAACTACAACAATAACAACGACTATCGTCCTCAACAAAATCAAGGTTGGAATCAACAACAAAGGCCTAACTACTTAGGTAACTACTTAGGTAATTATCAAGGTAACAATTCTTACAATAATCCTAGTTTACCACCTTTGAGAGAGTTGTAACACCCAAGTGTTAAGCATAATTAAGCCATTCTTAATTAAACCTAAGCATCATCTCATGACCATTTTGATCATGTTTGCATCCCTAAATTAATTCTTTTTGCTATGCTCCTGGCTTGCTTGAATTGTTAACCTTGAACCATCTTGCTAAATTCAACCTAAAGTTTAATGCTTTAAATTGTGGTGGAAAAATAAGTTTATTTTCCTAAATTAATTTCACTTTTAGTAAGTTTTGAATTAATGTTTCTCTAAGCTTTAAATTGGGTTTTGAACTGTAGATTAAAAAGTAAACCGATTTTGATCTTGATGCAAAAATGTGTATTTTATTTTTCTGAGCAACTTTCGTACTTTCAGCAAAACCTGAAAAGCTTTTAAAATTGGTCAAAATTTGGTTTGAAACAAATAAGGAAAAAGAAAAATTGAAAAATAAAAAGAAAAGGGGCTTACCTTGCTGATGGGCCGGCGCAACCCATTCGGCCCGCTGGCCGAAGCCAGCCTGTGCCCGCGTGCTGAGCCGCGCGTCGTCCCGCGCGTGCCGCGCGAATGCGCCGACCGCGCCACGCGCCGTCAGGCATCGCGCGCCACGCGGCCGTCGGCGTACGGACCGTCCGGGGCGGTGCCGTCCGACCACGCCTCTACCTCCCTCCTGTTCCCCTCTCCCGTCTCCGCTCTCTCACTCTCTCTCGCCCAGTCTTCCTCGCTCTCTCGCACCACCAGCAGCAGCAGCGCAGCACGCCCGCACGCGTGCCGCCGTCGCCTCCGGCACCGGCGTCGCGCCGTTCCCGCCGCTCCGCTCAACACCGCCGATCTCCGTGCGCGCACCAGCTCCGCTTCGTCACCCTCCGACCGCGACGCCGCTCATCTGCCTCGGTAAGGCACCGTACGGCCGCAATCGCGCGCCGCCGTACCATGGCCGCCGAAGCTCTGCTCCGCGCGCCTCTCGCTGTTCTGCGCCGCCTCTCCTCCCCTTCCTCCGTTCAACGCTCGTCGGGCTCCGTGGTCGCCCCGCGGGTCCCGACCGCCGTTCTTCGCGCCGTGCCGCGGCCATAGCCGCGCTGCCGCCGCGAACAGCCGCCGCCGTACCGCCATAGCCGGCAGTAAGCTCGCCACAAGCCCCCGCTCGCCTAGCCAGGGCCACAGTCGGCTTTGCCTCGCCGAGGCGAAGCCGGTGATGCCCCCCGTCGCCGGAGACCTTACAGGCGACGAGCAGCGCCGCCATGCAGTGCGCACGCTTGTGCGTGCGGCTTACGTGTGGCCCGAGGCCCCACCCGTCGGTCGCTGTGTGTGCGCGCGTCTCGGGTACGCGTAAAGTTTTTGGTTAAAAGCAGAAAAGAAAATGATTTGTTTAAATCGTTTTGAAGCTTGTAAAATCGATATCAATTCGTAGAAAAATCCTAAAAATGTCGAACTCATTTTGTTAGGTTTCTACTATTAGATCTACAGTTTGGTATATTTTCCATGATTTATTGTGCAAGCTTTCTGTGTAGATTTAATTAATCTTGTTAATGGCTGAAACTTGAGAAATGCATATTAAATAAAATATAGCTATGAAAAATGTGAAACTAGTTCTGTTATGTTTCTATGACAGAAATCTGTCTAAGGAAAATATAAATTACCCTATGTCCTGTTTAGCAAATCTGTGTAGGGTTAGAAATATGATAAAAAACTACTTTAATGAATTGTAATAAATGTTTCATGCAAGGTATATATCTAGTAATTTTTCTGAGGTATCCTGATATTTATTAGTATTAAGGAAAAATATGTGCTGAACTATTTGATGCTTTTCGTAGTACAACTTAATTTCAAGTGTTATCTTACTATAATAGGAAGGGCTATTAAGTTAATCTTGCTTGCTTAATTAGTTAAGTAGATGTGAAATTACTAAGTTATACATGCAGTACTTCGCATACATATCATCATGTTTCTATTCACATCATATGCACTTATATATGATCGCATCGCATCATACATGACCCCGTAGCAGGAGCAAGCCACTCAGGAGGTGCAGCCAGAGGATCCCAGTGAGGAGGACCAGCTGCAGGAGTGCCCGAACCACGTCGCCAGCATCTTTGAGCAAGGCAAGCCCCGGAGCATTCTCCTGGTTTATTGATGCATTAAATATAGGAGTTGAGTGCAACCGTTGATGCATATTACCTTGTTATCCAATTCTACCTTTACCATGTTACCTAAAGTTCGATCGTGGCAGTCATGCTTAGTTGGCTTAGTTCGGTAGAAGTCAGGTGATTCCATTACCCGCGAGATATAGGATATATCCTCATCACATGCTCTGGTTTATCTCGGAATGGTAACCGGAAATGCATAATGGAACTAAGATCGGTGGGAAACTCCCTATACTTTGGATGGGGTGACTCGACCGTGTCAATTAAGGACTGTTCGTGTTGTCGTCCCTCTGGTCATGTTGAACGCATGCCCGACACTTAACTGGAAGGATAAGACGTTCCGACCGTGAAGCCGGTACACTATTCGGGCCGGGTTTGGATCATGAAGCATCATGCTGGTGCGGGGCGGGATTCGGACACAGGGGCGCGATCTAAGTCCTTCACACGTGCTGGCTTTCGGGCGGCCCCTGGGTGTCGGTGGTCCCTGTCGATCCCGCGACTTTACCTGAATAGCGTCTTCGGTGACCTGTAAATCACATGGCTTGTGAGTGTGGTTAGTGTAGGGAATACCCCCTCAGCTGAGTAGGAATCCGATTCGAATCACCATCGCTCCTAGTTAGAGAGCACTTGACTAGGGCAATGACAAAATTTACACGTCTATGAAACTAATGTTGGTGATCCGGTTTATGGAGAGCCGAATGATGATGGAATCTATTGTCTTCTTTAATCAACATGTTCGGAATAGACTAGTGGCTAATGTAGATGACAGGTAATATTACGAAAAGCTTGCTACTTCATCTTTACTAAAACTTGAGAGGTTAGTCACATGCTTTTCCGCAAAAGAGCCAGCTAAACCACCAAAAGCCTTCATCCTCCTTGGAGTATTTATTTTTGTTTATGGCGGGTGTTGACAGTCATTAAGTATCAATTTCTATACGTCAACAAGAGCTAAAAAGGACTTAATTAAATCACCACCATAGACTTAGGGGGTCCAACTGACAGATTTCCACAAGTTTTGGTGAGTTTATGTTTTTACAGGGAGTTGTCAGGAAAAGAGCAAAGGAAGGTCCTCATGTAATGTTTACATAGAGAGAAAGGAGCTCCGCATGAACAAGAATACTCAGGAAGGCTCTAGAAGGCGTTGGACCAAGCCGGAGGCCGAGAGGGCCCACACCCAGGGTGGCCACCCTAGGGTTTCGGGCGCCCGCCCTACCCTGGTGACCAATCACCTTCAACTTCGCGGATCGTGCCTAACCGCCTTTGAGGATGAATCTAAACCACTCGCTTAAGGTCGGTTTGATACGACGGTCCATGTTCATTTGAGCGGGCTATATAGGCAAGGCCCTGCCATCCCTGAGGAAGAGGAGAAATCATTATTAGAGGAAGCCATCAAAGATAGGGTTTCATATCCCTCTCTCCACCAGAGAATTATAATAGCTACTCCCAATTCCTTCAAGTTCTATAGGTTTGATTAGATAGATCTAGAGAAGTAGAGCATGGCGCTCTGGATTTCGGATCTTCGTCATAAAGATTAGTATTATCTTGGATCTCTCTCTATGACTTTATTCTTCATATCATTATGTTTCTATTTATTATGTTCTTAGTTTGTTCTAGTTCTATATTTGATATAGTTATGATTGATAATGAGTTTATGTAAGAGTTTGCAAAGCGCTTAGCTCTTACCTCGAGGGAGTTATGTGGTAGATCACATGTAAGCGTGGTGCTTAGATGCTATTGGCCGGGTCGCGTGTTAGTTCGTGGAAGTGACAGTTCCATTGATTCTTATATAGTCCACCCCCATTGGTAGGACATGCAGAATTGGTACATGCGGAGTAAGTCATGCTATGTTCTGGCTTTCTTTAGCGATGTTCCTTATACATAGATGAAGAGTATTTTATGCTATACATGATCTTATATGTGCTAGAGTAGATTATGACTTAGTAGATTAGAACATACTTAGAAGTTATTCTCTTACTAGTCCGACGTCACCTTACATTTATATGGAGTAGTCTATCTCTAATCTCTGTGTTATTTATCTTTGAGCTTACACTTCAATATCTTTATTGTTATTATGGCTTACCCCCTGCCGAAGCAAGTGACTGTGTGATTGAGTTTCTCATAAGTAATCATGCTTTGCAAGTCCATCTCTAGTCTAAACCTTTGTTTATCATGCCACCAATGTTTTGCTTTTCCTTTAGCAAAATTATAAATAAACGATACCTAGAAATTACTTCCGGGTGAAGTGCTACAATTGGTATTTTATCTCTGTGCTTGCAGATAGAATAAATATATCTTCTAGAGAGCCTTTACATTCATAAATACCACCGCACATTTCTAGCGCCATGCTGGGGATGACAACCCAGTATTCAAAGTGGTGTTAAGAAATGACAACCTAGTCTATAAGAAGTTTGATTATCCAACACTAGAACCAACATCAATGTGCTTACAACTAGCAGATCAAACAATTCGATACCCTTTGGGCGTTGCTGAGAACATTCCAGTCAAGATAAGAGATTTCTTTGTGCCAGTAGACTTCGTGGTACTGGACATGAGCCCTGACTCTAAAGTATCCATCATGCTTGGAAGACCATTCCTGAGCACCACCAATGCCCACATTGATGTTGGAAAGGGAGAAATCAAGTTCAACATAAATGGTCAAGAAGAACACTTCACATTCAATCCTAGACTAGAAAACAAATCCACAATGAAGGAAGTTCATGAAGAAGAATCACCAGAGACATCACCTCTCGAGATGAACGCACCACAAGAGTGAAATTAATTTGGAGGTCCAGTTTGGGGGACCCTAAAATCTCGAACCCTCACTGGAAGGTAAATCGGTATTTATACACACTCATTCATCTCTTGCATATTTAATTCTTGCATTAATCATGTTTACTTTTATAATACCCAAAAGCCCCACATAAATAATTTTATGGTGTGTAAAAACCCATATTTATTAATTATAGTGGTGGCATAAAAACATTTTGCTTAATCATTCTTAGTAAGTTTTAATTCCCATTCTATTTTTCCTGCATTATATTTACCAAGTTTCTAGAAGCATGGCCCACATCCTTTGGTCCCACATATCATAGACTCCACCTCACATACATCACATCACATAATTTCATCCACTTACACCCATCACAACCACCATCCAAACTCCACCCACGACCAATAATTCTGCATGAATGCATAGCATGTGAGGTAGAAAACAAAGTTCAGCCTCTTTGGGGCCCAGAGTGGGCCGACCGCCCATGCCACTAGGGCACCCACCCTGTCCCCTGCTCTGCCTATAAAACCCTTCCTCCAGCCTCTTCTTCACACCACACACACTCCAGAAAACATCTCGAACTTCGAGTTCTGAGTTTCAGTAGTTCCACTCTTTTGAGAGAAGGAAGAAGAGAGTTGGAAGGAAGAGAGGAGTATAAAGAGTTTGCTTGAAGAGAGAAGTGAGAAATAGGAATCACTTAGAAGCTAGTGATCACGCTGTCCAAGTGTAACTAAAATTTGTTTAGGAGAAGTGCTGCTAAAGTTTCCAATAAAATATTGTCAACAACTAAACCCCGAACGACTAACATTTGGACGACTGACCGCTAACCATCTCACATTCTCCACGAGCTTTGTTTTTGTCATCAAGTTTTGCAGGATGTTTAAGAAGGCCACCAAAGCCGCCAAGGAAGCCTTGAAGAGTGTTTGTCTCGTCCCGGCTCTCCTCTCGTCACTCCGACATGAGCGTCGATCTGCCAGCCGAACAAGCACCATTATCATCATTAGGTAATACAAGGAAGGTCCTTCTGATTATCATCATCAGGTAATACAAGGAAGGTCCTTCTGAAAACAAGTGACCTTCGAGTAATTTCTCAGCGAGAGAAAGAAGTCTTCCGAAAGTTGAAAAACAAAGATTTCATCCATACCGCTACCATCGATCCTACCCTACTAGAAGACACAGGTATGGATTCTGAGTTCGATCTTATTTTCCGAATGATTGGGTGTACAGATTTTTGGAAGGTAACCGAAGTAGGATCCCGTCTTTTAAACATCGAATTTCTTTGCACCTTAGAATTGAGTGAGGGTGGGATCGCTTTTCGGTTATTCAAACAAAATTCTATTTTGTCATGGAGGGAGTTAAGTGACCACCTCGGTTTCTCTCCAAGAGCTATCCTAGACTAGATGCTGATCTTACAAATTTTGATAAACACCAGTTGTGGCAGGAAATTTCTAGAGACCAACACTTTTTACAACCTCGAACTAGTGACATAGAGCATCCCACACTTCGCATGTTTCATAAATGGGTAGGATATGTTCTGTTCCCTAGAGATGACATCAGGAAGGTAAGAGTAGGAGATCTGCAACTTCTTTTCGCTGCTATTAATAAAGTACATATTTCACATGTAAGTTTATTAGTTGCACATTGGCTGAGTACACCAAACCTGCTAGGTCCTGTTGGTTGCACATCTTTGATCACCCGTCTAGCCACAAACATGAAATTATTAGAAAACTCATCGCTTGACTTCATTGATGAATTCCGACCTTATTATGGCTATGACTCATTTAGACAAGGAAGAATGTTAAAGAAAGAACACAATATTATGTATATGCTTTATGATAAGGGCAAGGTCCGGTTACCTAACCCGGGCCTTGGGCTCTATGTTGTCCAAAGTTATTTAATTGAAATCAAAGCAGATCTAGTGAATCAAAGAGCGCCACAGCGCGTGGCCTCCGAAAGGATGGCCAGTCATCAAGAACGTAAATGGAATGGAGCTGATCCAGGCCTAGAGGAGCCGGCGCACATCAGTTATAATGATTACAACCCTCGCATCCTTAGGGATCTGTGGGGTCAATACACTCGACAAGAGGAACCAGTTCAAGAAACATGGCCAGAAGGACAAGACAAACAATGGGCAAATAGACCGTACCAATCTGGGAGCTATTCCACTGACCCATATGGGGCATCAAGGTCCAGAACCCAGCCTCATTTTGATGCAGGTCGAGCCTCTGACGCCACATATGCATTCACCGGAGATTATTACCATGAGACTGGCGCCTTCTACGCCTGCACCGACAACAACCTCCTTGCCATTCAACAGACACAAGCCCGACACACCTAATTACTGGAGCAGCAGCAGAAATGGAACCAGGACCACACCATCGCCATGCAAGAAATGCGAGAAGAGAACGCCGCTATAGGTGAGAATGTGTCTAATCTACTTCAATTCTTTAACCTCCAATAAAACCAGCCGCAACATCAGCCAGCTTGGGGAGTGCCTCCCCCAATTATCAAGGTAAGTTTTCTACTTCCATTTATTTTCTATAATCATCTTTCTATTTTTTTACCTTTACATATCTAAAAAAATCTAAAAAAACGTAGAAAAGCCAATAAATATTTTTCTGTTTATTTTACCGCATTTCTTAATCATGAAAAACCAAATAAAAAGAGTTTGTAGATAAGTGTGCTTTATTTTGCTAAGTTCCATTTTGACTTGAATAAAAATTTGAATAAAAAGTTAGTATGAACAGTTGCTCTGTTTACTTTTTTGCAAGAACCTAGCTTTCAATATAAAGTTCTCCCAATAAATAAAACAATGATCTAAATACCTGTGGGAGCATAAGCCTAAACTATGTCTTGGTAATTGGTTGACATGATATGAAAGTCCGAGCTACTATTTATCTTGTTCTTGCAACACTAAATTCTAGAGATTTATTTTGAAAACTTGAAAATACCACATGATGAGTTCCTAAGCATGACAAAGAGTAAAAATCCTACCACAACCACACTTGATAGAAACTCCACATTTACTACTACTTGTTTTACATTGAGTTTGATCAAGCTGTTTTGACCCTTAAGGAGCTTTTCATGCGGTTGAAATCAAGATACTCACTTGCACACATCTACACCCTTGCTCTTCCACAACTGGAAGTACGCATCACTATCCACCAAATACATTGTTATCACTCATCATCCCACAACATTGTTACTCTCTCGCTACAAAGATCCAGCATAGAAAGAGCATGGGCTATGCAAATATATATATATATATATATATCCGAGGAAATAAAAATGGGCAAGTGTCCGAAACCTCAAATATATATTATATATATATATATATATAAATATCTCCGAGGAAATAAAAAGGGGCAAGTGTTCGAAACCTCGAGAGGAAAAAATGGACACGTGTCCGACAGTAGAATTAGGGGTATACAACTACCCACATGAAAAAAATATAGATAGCCCATGTTCTCCCAAAAGCAAAGTTAAGAAGGTTATCATCACCATCATCATCACCATTATCACCATCAGTTACTCCACCACACATGCACATCTTGATTTTGATTGTATGACGAGTTCTTTTTGGATCCGCAGTTTCATTAGACAATACATGTATTACATGTATGTATAGTCCACACCTATGAACTCCACATAAATGCCATTAGTATTAGGTGAGTGAATCAACATCTTGTTAAATGTCTTGAGATCGACAAATACCACATATGAGAGACTTGAGAGAGTCATGCTAAGGAACTCTGAGTTTTATTTAAAAATTTATAAAAACTCCAGAACATAGGTGAAGTACAGAGAATGAGACATAGTGCTCGACTTGATTATTCTATATTTCAATTACTCAAGACTCAAGTGCAGGTACTAAGCCCCATGGCGAAAAGGATAGTTCACTCTAATCTGGAGGAGAATTTTATGTTGAATGCATGTGTGCTTGATAGAAAGTAAATATTGAAGGAACTTTTAATCCATCTGAGTTAGCTGTTTGCTCAGGACGAGCAAAGGGTAAGCTTGGGGGAGCTTGTTGACGGTCGTTAAGTATCAATTTCTATATGTCAACAAGAGCTAAAAAGGACTTAATTAAATCACAACCATAGACTTAGGGGGTCCAACTGACAGATTTCCACAAGTTTTGGTGAGTTTATGTTTTTACAGGGAGTTATCAGGAAAAGAGCAAAGGAAGGTCCACATGTCATGTTTACATAGAGAGAAAGGACCTCCGCATGAACAAGAATACTCATGAAGGCTCTAGAAGGGACTGGACCAAGTCGGAGGCCGAGAAGGCCCACACCCAGGGCGGCCGCCCTAGGGTTTCGGGTGCTCGCCCTACCCTGGTGACCAATCACCTTCCACTTCACGGATCGTGTCTAACCGCCTTTGAGGATAAATCTAAACCACTCGCTTAAGGTCAGCTTGATCCGACGGTCCACGTTCATTTGAGGGGGCTATATAAGCAAGGCCCTGCCTCCCTTGAGGAAGAGGAGAAATCATTATTATAGGAAGCCATCAAAGCTAGGGTTTCATATCCCTCTCTCTATCAGAGAATTAGAATAGCTACTCCCAATTCCTTCAAGTTCTATAGGATTGATTAGATAGATCTAGAGAAGTAGACCATCGCGCTCTGGATTTCAGATCTTCGTCATAAATATTGGTATTATCTTGTATGTCTCTCTACGACTTTATTCTTAATGTCATTATGTTTCTATTTATTATGTTCTAGTTCTATATTTGATATAGTTATGATTGATAATGAGTTTATGTATGAGTTTGCAAAGCGCTTAGCTCTTACCTCGAGGGAGTTAGGTGGTAGATCGCATGTAAGCGTGGTGCTTAGATGCTATTTACTTGCGAATGTATCCTATTGGTCGGGTCGTGTGGTAGTTCGTGGAAGTGACAGTTCCATTGATTCTTATATAGTCCACCCTCGTTGGTAGGACAGACAGAATTGGTATTGCGGAGTAAGTCATGCTATATTCTGGCTTTCTTTAGCGATGTTCCTTATACATAGATGAAGAGTCTTTTATGCTATACATGATCTTATATGTGCTAGAGTAAATTATGAGTTAGTAGATTCGAACATACTTAGAAGTTATTCTCTTACAAGTCCGACGTCACCTTACATTTATACGGAGTAGTCTATCTCTAATCTCTGTGTTATTTATCTTTGAGCTTACACTTCAATATCTTTATTGTTATTATGGCTTACTCCCTGCCGAAGCAAATGACTGTGTGATTGAGTTTCTCATAAGTAATCATGCTTTGCAAGTCCATCTCTAGTCTAAACCTTTGTTAATCATGCCACCAATGTTTTGCTTTTCCTTTAGCAAAATTATAAATAAACGATACCTGGAAATTACTTCCTGGTGAAGTGCTACAATTGGTATTTTATCTGTGCACTTGCGGATAGAATAAATATATTTTCTAGAGAGCCTTTACATTCATAAATACCATCGAACATTTGTAGCGCCATGCTAGGGATGACAACCCAATATTCAAAGTGGTGTTAAGAAATGTCAACAACGGGTAAGTCTCGCTGAGTACCTTCTTGTACTCAAGGTTTTATCCCATGTTGTTTTGTAGATGGTCAGCTCTTGCATGGTTATTCTGTTAACTGTCTCTATCCCGTTGGGGACGACTTCTAGAACATGGGCTTGGTGACTTCCAAACTCCTCTTTTGCTGTTGCGGGATATGTTCCTTAGTCTGGCACTCTAGTAAGAACTAATTTAGAGATTATCGTGTTTCAAAGACTTCCTCTACCACTACTACAGAAATCATTTTCTGTGGCGGTTGAATTTGATTAACCGTGGTGGTTTTTCCAACCGCCACGGATCAATGGTCACGGTTAATCGGACCATTAACCGTGGCGGTTATGTTAGGACAACCGCCACGGTTAATCAGAAAAAAAAGATCCAGGTCCAGGCCCAGATCCAGGCCTAGGCCCAGACCTCGCCAACCCTAGATCCGCCGCCTCGGGCTTACAGTCGCGCCGCCCGCGCCACCGTCGCGCGGTCGCGCCGCCGTTGTGCAGCCGCCCGTCACGCCGCCGCGCCTAGCGCGGCCCCTCGCACCGCTTTCCCATGAGGTCGCGCGGCCCCTTGCCCTCGCGTGGTCGCGTCGCCCTCGCGCGGTCGCGCCGCCGTCGTGCAGCCGCCCGTCACGCCGCCGTGCCTAGCGTGGCCCCTCGCGCCGCTTGCCCATGAGGTCGCGCGGCCCCTTGCGCCGCCGTGGCCCGTGCTGTCACGCCCCCCCGCCTCGCGCGGACCCTTGCGCCGCCGTAGCCCTCGCAGTCGCGCCGCCCCGCCTTGCGCTCGTGCCTCCATGGCACGCGCGGGCGCGCCGCCATGGTCCGCATAGTCGCGCCGCCCCGCCTCGCGTTCGCGCTTTTATGGCACGCGCGGGCGCGCCGCCATGGCCCGCATAGTCGCGCCGCCCCACCTCGCGCTCGCGCCTCCATGGCACGCGCGGCGCGCCGCCATTGCCCGCGCGGTCAATCTGCCCCGCCTCCCGCGGCCCCTCGCGCCGCTGGCTTGCCTTGTGCCGAGATTCTGAGGGAAGAGGGAAGGGAGGAGGGAAGTTATTAGGGTTTTTGTGCTAGTATATATATTAGCCCATTGTCGGGCTTAAATGGGCTGTTTGGGCAGAATTGTGTTTCTATGACGGTTAGGTTACAATAAACGCCATGGTAAATGCATTAACCGTGGCGGTTGCTTAACAACAACCGACATGGTTAATACCCATTAACCGTGGCGGTTGTTGTAACGCAACCGCCACGGTTAATGTATTTACCGTGGCGGTTGCGTTACAATAACCGCCATGGGCGCGTTCGCGCTTTTATGGCACGCGCGGGCGCGCCGCCATGGCCCGCATAGTCGCGCCGCCCCACCTCGCGCTCGCGCCTCCATGGCACGCGCGGCGCGCCGCCATTGCCCGCGCGGTCAATCTGCCCCGCCTCCCGCGGCCCCTCGCGCCGCTGGCTTGCCTTGTGCCGAGATTCTGAGGGAAGAGGGAAGGGAGGAGGGAAGTTATTAGGGTTTTTGTGCTAGTATATATATTAGCCCATTGTCGGGCTTAAATGGGCTGTTTGGGCAGAATTGTGTTTCTATGACGGTTAGGTTACAATAAACGCCATGGTAAATGCATTAACCGTGGCGGTTGCTTAACAATAACCGCCATGGTTAATACCCATTAACCGTGACGGTTAGATTATACCAACCGCCACGGTTAATGTATTTAGCGTGGCGTTTGCATTACAGTAACCGCCACGGTTAATAGTCCATTAACCGTGGCGGTTAGGTTATAACAACCGCCATGGTTAATGCATTAACCGTGGCGGTTGGGACCCCAAGCCGGTGGGCTTTCCGGCCACCTATTAACCGTGGCGGTTTAGGTGAAAACCCGCCACGGTTAATAAAAGCCAAGTGCTATGCAAAATCATTTTTGTAGTAGTGTACTATTTCAATTTGAACCGTGGTTTGTAATAACTATTGAGTCTTCCACTCTGATACTATTTTATTATGTTGAACTTTATATCGTGTGAATGGTGCTACTGGACTATCTCGATCTTGCCTGTATCATGGAAATGTTTGAAATCCTTCGAGATTTCACAGACTACCGGGATTATATGGACTCAAGTGCTCATAAGTGGCAGTTAATTCGGCTACTGGGTACTTGATCTCTTATAATTTGGGTAGTTCCGTTACAAGAGTTATTGTCTAATCAAGGAAAATTGATGGATAACCTGTCTAAGAAATTAGCATCCAATGATAAAATACTAGAAACTATAAATAATAGGATGGGTAATTTTTCTACTGCCATCAAGAACCAAATTAGCTTTAATAAAATGGTTGAATCTCAAATAAACCAAATAGCTACTGCTATTACTACCACTAACCCCTGTATTCCATTACAACCAGAAGGATTAGAATCTGCGAATCTTGTAGACATATTTGATGCTGGTGCCTACTGGAACAACCCCATAGAATGGTAGCGTGGCAACTCTCTACCAACCAAGAAAGGTGATCCGGGGCACTATGGACATTCCTGAAGCACTTTGCGAGTTTGGCGCAAGCGTCAATATCATGCCCAGAGTAATCTATGAAAAATTCTTTAATTATCTTTTATTAGATACAACCATATGTTTGCAGCTTGCAGATCGGACACTGTGCTACCCTAGTGAAATACTAAAAGATATCCGTGTCCGGATTGGTACCTCATACGACCCAGCAGACTTCATGGTGATAGAGACCGATGTTGATGAGAGGTCACTCATCATCCTAGGGAGGCCACTCTTAAACACTGCTGGAGCTGTCATCTACGTTAGCACTACCAAGATTAGTTTCATCATCAAAGGGAAGAAGGAGACATTTTACTTCGAGAACAAAACCATACAGTCTCCTGAACAACCCCAATATGAGCCAAGGAAGAGGACCAATAGGAGGAACAAGCAAAACAATAACAAGAAGCATGTATGGACAGAATCAGCAAAGATGGTCACTACAATCCACAATGATCAAGATCACCAACTCAAGTCCCCTCATTTGATCAAGAAAGATGACCCAGGTGTCCCAACCATTGAAAGCACAATCAACAGTTTCTCCTTCCAGAAAGCAATCTGCGACACCGGATCGGGCGCCACCATTATGGCCAAATTGACATACGAGTTTCTGTATGGCACAATGCCTCTACATCCAACATACACCCAACTCTAGATGGCAGATCAGACATGCCGCGTCGTCGAAGGCATAACAAAAGATGTCCCCATCCAAATTGATGACCACTTCATCCCTACAGACTTCCTAGTCATTGATATGGGAGAAGATGATTATGATCCACCTATCATCCTTGGAAGACCGTTCTTAAGCACCACCAAAGCTATCATCTACATCGGGATAGGAGAAGTGCACCTACACTTCCCATCTGAGAAGGCACGTCGTTACTTTAATGCTAACTATATTGTTGAAGAATCTAAGCAGAATAGAACGAGAAGAAGACGTCGCTACCGCAACCAGAAGAAGTAGAACACCAAGGATAGATGGGAAAACTATGAAGGAGAAGTGTCAAGATATGAAGAGAGATACCCTGAAGAAGAAAAGCCAATATACTCAACTCCACTCTCTAGGCCAAGCACACCACAAAGGTTAGGAAATGAAAATCACTCTATGACTACCACAAGCACGAGAGTGGAGAATCATGGGAATAAATAAAGGTACGTCCCCTCAATTTTAATAAGTATCCAGAAAAGAGGGCTTGTCCTAAGGAGGCCACAACACCGACACGAGTGTGGAAAGAAAAAGAAACTATAGCAGAAGAAGAAGCACCGCCGGAGGCACCAGCTACATCGTCCGATGAGCCTCAAGACAACTAAGGACGTAAGGAGTCCTGTTCGGAGAACTTAAACCACCGAACGCCATGCCAAGAGGTAAAACTTGGTATTTATCCCTTTTCCCTCAATCATTTACTTTCCCTAAATAGTTAATCATGTTTACACTGTCTTAAAAAGAAAATAGAAATCTTTAAAAATGTTAAGCCCCATGTGAATAGACTCATGGCATAAAATCCATAAATATATTCGCTGTGGTGGCATAAAAATAAGATAAATATGTTTTTGTCTTATAAAATAAAAATATAAAAATAGTAAGTTTATGATCCTGCTAAATAATAACATCCATTAGAGGAAGCTCGACATGATCCAGGCTAGAGATTTATGACTAACATTTAATCAGTTCCACAAGCTTTGTTGTCTATTTGAGTTTTATAGAATTCAAGGATCAAAGGAGAACAACAACCATAGGACATCCTACCCACTGTCAGAGTACTCAGACAAGACAAGGACACCTCTGCTACCTGCCAGTTACATCAGAAGAAATTACGTCAAAATCTAGCTTGGGGGAGAGCACCCCCATATACTCAGATAAGTATTTCTACCTATCAGTCTTTATATCTATACTCTGCTAAAAATAAAAAGATGCATAATCATAGAAAAATCCAATAAATAGAAAAACCCCATATAACAGTCTTTATATTTGTAGAGACAACATGAAAGCCATAATTGTTAAAGCATAAATAGATCTATAAGAAAGAAAAGAGCCGAACCGTATCAATCTAGATTGGGCAAAAGAGTGTTACAAATATATAGAATATCTAAAACATGCAACACGTGATAACTTAATGAATCTACTAGATCTTGCCAAATCTAATAGAGCCGATAACCATCTTGCTTTTTCTAAGCATATCGAGCAAACGCCTGCCGCACGGTATTTACTCGTAAGCAAAGCATAAGCAAAAGACTTCTTGATTGTCAAGCAAGGATCCGCCGCACGATCATTGAAAACAAACAAGACTACTTGCATCAAAATCTAAATCCACCACATGATACTAGAC